>CM031590.1:2037231-2427432 GCA_018467065.1 Ephestia elutella
CAGACACCCCTTAAGTACTATTAAGGTATTATACTTGGGTCCGATAAGGTCCGATTTATATATTTGAAAGAAAATGTGTATATTGTCCAGTACAAACTACTGTAAGTAACTGCACGAATATGCTTTTAATTAGACTCTGATTACTCAAAGTAAATGTTATTTTTTAATTTGAATAGGCAATAATGACAGTTTTAAATTGCTATAGCAATGCAGAGACGATGCCGCTAAACGAACATAGAAATGCATTATGAGCAAGAAATTTTGGAAATTATACCCCTAATTAACTAATTTCACTCGGGCGAAGCCGATGGCAAAAGCTAGTCATTTGGTAAAGCTAAGTTTCCAGTAACCCGTGTGGTTCCCGGGTTAGAATAGGACCACTCCATCTCATTCTATGGATGTCGTAAGAGGCGACTAAGGGAAATGCTTCCGATGGGCAGCAGCGTCGGAAGCTCACAAAGCCAAAAAAAAAAACTGCGCTCGCCAACCCACCTGCCAAGCGTGGTGAGTATGGCAAATCCCCCCAAAATCTTGGGGGAGACCTTTATCCAGCAGTGGATATTTTGCGGTTGTAATGATGAAGTTTCCACATCGACCTCTATTAGTTATGAAAGCATGTTGTAATATTCACTCCTTTTCAAACGCAGTGAAAACTCGACTGAACGGAAAATCCTTTCAATTCGTTGTTGAATTATGAATTTCTATTTAAAAACTAGGGGAAATTGAACAAGCGATATTTATAATAGTAAATGTACCGTGGAACCTATTTTTATGACTGCATGAGATATCAATATATATAATTAAACTGTAACTGATATGTGTCTGTACATAGAAGATTTTTAAGAAAAAAAACTATGAGGAGTCCTCATGCCAGTTGAAGCTAAAACTATTTTTTGTAGAATTTTTGTCTGTCTTTCTGTCTGTATGTTTGTACGCGCTTCACGCAAAAACTACTAAACCAAATTTGATGCGGTTTTCACTGAAGGTCTAACTTAAAATCTGGCGTAAGTTTCATATTGATACGCCGCTTTGAACCTGAGATATGCGCGGACGAAGTCGCGGGCACAGGCTAGTCTTTTTAATATTATAAATGCGAAAGTTTGAATATGAGTCTATGAGTACGTTGTTTGTTACTACGCAAAATCTATGTATGTAAAAGTACGCTATGTGCATTTCCCGGTATTTTTCTACCTATGTACCAAATTTTATCACAATCCGTCCAATTTTGATATAATTTGGTACATAGGTAGAAAAATGCACATAGCGTACTTTTTATCCCAAAATTTCCACCGGCGCGAAGCCCAGAGGCGCCTGTGTCGGGCCGGCACTGCACTTATTCCAATTAACTATTTTACTGCAATGCTAGAGCAATCAGGTCAATTAATGTAGCTGATTGCAATTACTTTAATGCGTTTCAATGCTTAGTTAGATTAATAATGGAACTTTAGCAAGTTATACTACTCTTAAAACATTTATCATCATTTATACATACACATTATCACGCCTTTTTCCCGTGGGGGTAGGCAGAGACTAGCGATTTCCACTTGCTACGATCCTTACAGATCTCTCTTGCTTCCTCTACACTCATCACTCTCTTCATACATGCTCTCCGGTTATGGGTGCTCCTAATATCTCCCTTTTTAAGGAGGTCCGCAATCTGGTCGAAGTGCGTTTTCCGGGGTCGACCCTGACCAACTCTTCCATTCACCTCTGCTTCTGCATCATTTATGGGTAATGAATTTTGCTGACTTGACTATCCCAGTCAGTCAGTAGACTGTAATATTATGAATGCAGAGACAAAAACGCTGAACATAGAAACATAACCTTGCCAATAGGTTTTGTATCCTATCCTAACTAATATTATAAATGCGAAAGTGAGTCTGTTTGTTTGTTTATTTATTTGTTTGTTTGTTACTTCTTCATGCTTTATCTACTGAACGAATTTTCCTGAAATTTTACATATACATAGTTAAAAGTACTGAGAAGGCCATAGGGTACCTTTCATCCCGGGAAAACTCACTGTTCAAATGGGAAATTCACGCATCAGGTCTAGCATAAATAAGCACATAGAAAGGAATTTTGGAAACTCGATTCCTAAGTGGGTGAAATCAAAATTCACGCGGGCGAAGTTGAGTGCAAAAGCTAGTTTTTGATATTCTACAACGAAAAAAATATATCTGCCCACCCCCACGGGAAAAAGGCGTGATAATGTATGTATGTAAAAAATATGTCTTAAATTCTATTTCTGAAGGAATTAATTTGCGGCAAATTAATTCCTTTAGAAATAGATTTGCCAATGCAATAACTTCGAACAAAAGATCCTATACGATTTCTTTCTAAGGCATTCGTGCATTCATCGATAAAATTCAAATATGAAATTTATTATCCCGCAACAAAACCCTATTGTGTTGACCAATGAGGGAATTTCTCTAGAGGATATGATTGGCTGGCGTCGAGAGTCGAGGGGCACAGAGTTAAATGGAGTTTTCAATATTTATGGATCACTTTATGACACCAGAATCGAAGCAGTGAATAAGTATACTGGTTTAGGTATTACGAAAGTTTATTTTTCGGAAAGTGTTTTGTGGCCCTTGTCGGTTACGATCGTTCGAGGAATGTGGCCTTTCAAGTATGTGGTCGTTCGAACGAAATGGCCGTTTAGGGATGTGGCCGTTCAAGAGATGTGGTCTTTCGGGGGAAATGGACCTTCAAACCCTAATTCGTTTCTCCTTTTTCTTCTATTCATTTTAGATTGTTTTATCATGCTTTATTGTATCTGTGTTATGCCTATGTATGAGTACATTAAAAAACACTACCCTCTCCCTCCCCCCGGCTTCGGCGTCACCGCTTCCCCCCTTTACAAATTTTCTGAATTCTTGGGAAAACTATATAAGTTAGGACAAAATGATCAAAGGCTACATTATTTATCAATAAATTACCCACAAATAAGTTCTTACATTTATTTTGATATGAGTCATAGTTTCAAAGCTATGGTGCGTCAAAGTTACTGAAAATCAGCACATAACAAAAATAAATTTTGTTACACAAGTACCTAACAATTATGTTTATTATTTTTTACAAGGAAGGAGATTCAGTTGAATTTATTAGTTTTTTAATGTACTCATACATAGGCATAACACAGACACAATAAAGCATGATAAATAATTTTGCTAAATTTTCCATACATTGAAATCTAGAATGAATCCATACTAATATTATAAATGCGAAAGTTTGGATGTGAGTTTGTGAGTTTGTGAATTTGTGAGTTTGTGAGTTTGTGAGTTTGTGAGGATGTTTGTTACTCAATCACGCAAAATCTACTTGACGGATTTCGATGAAATTTGGTACAGAGGTAGATAATGACCTGGAATAGCACATAGGCTACTTTTTATCCCGGAAAAAAGCACTGTTCCCGTGGGAAATTCACGCGGGCGAAGCCGCGGGCAAAAGCTAGTATACTAATATTTTTCACGATTTCTTTTTTAAATTGCGATGTTTCACAATAGGCGATCGAAAAGCAATTCATTTCCTTATTAGTTAGCTACACCAATGTTTTTGCCGTCTCTACCTCAATGGAGAGACAAATTACAAAATATTTATTTTTTCTGCCTCTTAAGCGTAGTGGTTTTTTACACGACTGACCAAAAAAAGGAGTGTTATGTTTTCAGGGTTCATGTATGTATGTATGTAATTTCTTTATTCCACCATAAGTCCTAAACGGCTTAACAGATTTTGATGTGAGAGGTATTGTTAGATTCCTTGCATAAGCCCGAATGACATAGGCTATGTAAGTTGTCAGTCGTGTTTTTTATTTTTAAATAATTAGCTTGTGTAATATCCATTTTCTTACAACTTCCTTCCTCCGTCATTTCCATCGCCGCTGAAACGCGCTCTCATTGGTCGATATCGTAGAGGTCTACGACCTTTCACCTTGACCTTCAGACCGACAGGGTGTTCCTTTTCACGCATTAATAAAAGGTAATCAATCGTGAAAATATGATAAGTAAATATTTGGTAAATATCGTTTCTTGTTTCATAAAAGAAGCGGACTTTAGTAGATATATTTTTTAAGTTACGAGTACTAGCGACCCGGCTCGACATTTCATGGGTCAATTATATAATAACTAGCTTTATTATAGATGCCTTAAGTCCAAATTTTGAAAAAACTTGGATAGGATTGACCTAGTGGCATTTTAAATGCTAAAGGTCGTAATAACGGAAGCTAAGCTGGATTAGACAGGGTAGGCGGTCTAATATTACCGGGAGCGTGGGAAGGCTCTGAAGGCACCCTATTATAAATATATACGGACGAATCACACAGATTAAGTTAGCCCTAAAGTAAGTTCGAGACTTGTGTTATAGCACAGGGCGGGCGCTTCATAGAAACGGCGCGTCAAATATGCCTACTACTACTACAAATGAAACTGTATATCCGTGAACACGTCAGTAACACGTCAATGTGTGCGTTTTCATAGTCGAACGTCCCACAGTTACACAAGAAAGGGGAGAAGTGCGGAAGGAGCGGGGGGGTGCCATATTGCGGGAGGGGCAGGGAGTTTCCTTTCTGTACGTAGTACTAATATTAATTCTGTGGTTATACAAATACATAGGTATGTAGATAAACATCCAAGACCCAGGCCAACCTGAGTGGTAGCTCAGACGACTTGCGTCCAAAAGGCGCTGGAATAGATTAGATTAGTTTATACATATTTCACAAAGTTTATACAAATGTACCATATTTTATGTGAATAAAATCAATTAATTAATCTAGATATTGAAGCGGTGGTGGCCGAGTGGTAGGGCGCCCGCCTGTGGATACAAAATCCCAGGTTCGAATCCTGCCCGGGCTACGTGAGTTTGTCTGACTCATGTTAGTTTTCATCGACCACCACTTGCTTCCGGTGAAGGAAAACATCGTGAGGAAACCTGCACTCTGGTTGATGATTATCAGCTAGTGTGTGAAATGGAGAAGGCAATGGCAAACCACTCCATTAAAATTGCCAAGAGAGTCGTTATGTGTGTTTCATTCCATATAATGACCACGACCCTCAGTCATGAGAAAATACGACTAAAGAGAGAGATATAGGATATTATAATTAAAATTATATTAGATGTAAGTTATCTGAAATGTAATGTTCTAATTTCTATGATTGTACCTAGTTCAATAAAATAAAATAAACCTCTGGACGCGAGCAAAGCTGCGGGTAAAATTTAGTTCCAAATATTGAAAATTAATATACTATATACTATACAGATTCAAATATCTCGGCTTACAAACTATCAATTTTAGCCCAGTACGGTTAACTCCACGTCTAGTCACACTATGATCTGTGTGGCAGTAATAAGGGCGAATTTGCAATGACTATGAGTACGATGAATTCCTGTTGACTGTACCGTTGTAAATACGTCATCGTCATAGATTAAAATAGTTGCCGACCACCCTCAAACGAGCTTATCCGGCTTACAAGCCATATTGCGACCTGGGGGTTGGTTTGAACCCGACAGGATAAATAACTGTATGACCGAAAGGTATTATGACGGCGGATATAAGTTATTGCACAACGAGCGTCAAGCTCGAAGTGCATTATTCTCGCCTCGTGACAGTTGCGCCAGTTTCGTAACATAAATTGTCTCTATTGTATTCATATTGCTTTTATAGTTTTAAATTTCGCTAGACTGAAAAATAGGCTAATTTTCCATCTATTTTTTTATTATTTTTTGGATTTTTGAGCATCTCGGATGCAATATTAGTACTAAAGTACTCTCATATAGAAATAAGATATGGTGAAAAAAATAGGTGACGCATGCCTAATGCGTTTCAATAGAAATTGGATATGGTGAAGATTTTCGATGTGCAGGATTGAAATGCGATAGCTCAGTTGGAAGAGCAAGGTCGTATAAAGACCTGGTCGCGGGTTCAAGTCCTGCTCGCATGGAATTTTTTCACCATATCTTATTTCTATATGAGAGTATTTTTTTTTGTTTGCTGTATATTTGACCAAGTTTGAATCGGCCAAGAGCAAAAATTCATTACTAAGTTTATTTTGTATGTTTTTGTTACCTTAATTAGTCTCGTCTCCTCTGATCCCATAGGATACGAGCCATTAAGCTTTTCATAGTCCTGGTGAAGAAGAAGAATCAGGAGAAGAAAAGAGAGACATCAGACCCATAAGAACTTGCTTTTTTATGGGTTGTTCCCAAAGTACTCCATTCTTTTGTTCTAAAAAGATAAGAATCTCATACATGAGTTCCCAAGTTACTCCACGAAATTATTATTATTAAAAAATACTTATTATTTTGTTCCCAATGTACTCCATAGGTATTTTGATTTGTTCTCAATGTACTCCGCAGATTATTTGATATCAATTCTCAAACTACTCCATCTAAATAATTATAAAATATTTCACTATGTACATTCAGTCACAAAATCGTTCAAACAATATAGTTCTGTTTAAAGTTCTGAATAAGTTCAAAATTAAAGAGAAAAAAGTTGAAAGCAAGTTTGAATTGAAAATGTGTGCATGTTAGCTTATTATAATGGTCGTACGAACGAATGTGAGTCGCAATCTAGCTGCTAAGATGGAAATTTGATGTTACTTTTTATGTAAATATTTTAAGTTTTTTTTTTTTTTAATGTAATTTTATCAGTTACTTCTTGAGTTTCTCTCAAGCCGAAGTCCTACATATCCTAACTAAGATTATAAATGCGAAAGTGAGTTTGTTTGTTTGTTTGTTTGTTACCTCTTCACGCTTTATCTACTGAACCAATCTTCCTGAAATTTCGCATACACAAAGCTGGAAGTACGGAGAAGGACATAGGGTACCTTTTATCCCGGGAAAAAGCACAGTTCCTGTGGGAAATTCACGCGAGTGAGGCCGCGGGCAAAAAGCTAGTATATAATAATTGTGCAGAGCAACTACGCTCTGCTGCCAGAAAATGTGCGCAGAGCGAATCCGGACAAACGAAGCGGCGGGAAGAATTCTGTACCGGAACTTTACCGGGAAAAAATCTACCGGTAAAATTAAGTACCGGGAAAAAATCTCCACGCGACACCACGCTTGTCCGACTAGAATCTAACTTAAGCTATACGCAGTCTGCTACCACCGTAGCTTATGAAGGGAGCTACAGGGCCCTATATGATAACCTAACCTATAAATTAACTAGAATTGAACACTTACCAAACTAAATCTTCTTTCTCTTCGGATCCAAACTTGAGTGTCTTCGGGAAGGGGGAATTCCTAATTACCCTACCTAACCCTTGAGATCTCAATTCCCCATAACAACTAAATAGATTTCTTCCCGTAGTTTCACTCGGGAACAGCCAGATGTGAACAGCCAGCCACGTTTCACCTCTCACAAGAAAAAGTCACAATAACAGAGTTTTTCACAAACACAAAGTTCAATAGTTATTTAACAAACAGGAAATTCACAATTATCACTCAAACTAAACAACAAGCAAAAGACGCGAGACTGCTCCGCGTATTAAAATCAAACCGATATCGCCCGGGACAAAGCAATGGCGGACTACACGCGACGCATTCCACCCTAGCAGTGTGAAAACCCCGAACGCCCTCTGGCGGCAGCAATGCGAAACGCCCGCGTTTAGTTTTACCCAATATATTACAAACATCCCCCCGTCCCGGTCTGAGAAGCAGACCGCTAGCTTACTCTACGGGAAGGCGGGCGAGAGAGGTCACACCTCTCCTTAAAATCGAACCGTCGACCAACACCTCAGCCACACGCGGAGTGCCATCTCCGCCAAGAATCAAACGTAATATGCGAGCTCGTCGCCAAAGCAATGAGGGCAAATTTGCCTCTTTTTAACAACACTAAATCACCCTCCCGGGGAGGCTCAGTCCTGTCTGTCCACTTCACTCTTTGCTGCAGCAAATGCAAATATTCAAGCGACCAGCGACGCCAAAAGTCCTGGCTCATTTGCTGCAACATTTGAAAACGCGACAACCGATATACGCGTTCATCCTTCCACGGGTATTCGGGCAGGGCATTCAACGGCCCTCCCACCAAAAAATGACCAGGGGTGAGAGCTTCCAAGTCATTTGGATCTGGAGATAGCGGACAGAGAGGACGAGAGTTGAGGACCGCCTCAACTTTACAAAACACTGTGGCCAGCTCTTCAAAAGTTAGAGCCGTTTCTCCGATAATGCGGCGGAGGTGGGTCTTTGCGGATTTCACAGCCGCTTCAAAAATCCCTCCCCAATGGGGGCAACTTGGGGGACTAAATTTCCAGGTTATTCCCCTTTGGGCAGCAATTTGACTTAAACTAGTACAATTTTTATCAATAAACACGGAAACATCCTTAAGATAATTTACAGTTCCTTTATAGTTTGTGCCATTATCAGACCTAATAAGGGAAGGTAGACCTCGACGCGAAACAAAGCGATCCAACGCGGCGACGAAGGCCTCCGTAGTCAGAGCCGATACCACCTCCAAATGGACAGCCTTGGTGGCCAAACAAACAAATACACACAAATAGCCCTTCACAATACGGGCATTACGAAAGGGAGAAGCCTTGATCGAAAAGGGACCGGCAAAATCGGTTCCAACGCCGTCAAACGGCCTCGAAGGTCGAATTCGATCAACGGGCAAATCACCCATCTGTGGTTGCATCGTGGATGCCTTCAACCTATAACATGCAATACATCGAAACAGAACACTACGGATTGCTCTTCGGGCAGACAATATCCAAAATTCGCGTTGCAAAATAGCCAACAAAGCATTGCACCCAGCATGGGCGTTACGAATGTGTCGATCAGACACCAAAAGCTGCACCAAGGGTCCGCCCTTGGGCAACAACAGAGGATGGCGAGTCTCATATGGAAGATCCGCCTTCCGGAGCCTGCCTCCAACCCGAAGAAGCCCATCCGAGTCGATGTACGGGTTCAAACGAGCGACCGCGCCCTTCAACTTAGCGCGTCCGTCGCGCAAAATACTGAAGCTCTGACTCAAACCGTCCGGTCTGCACGACACGGACCCAATGCAACAATGCGCTCCGGCGCTCTTCTGCACCTGCAATCGGCTCCAACCGCTTTGCCTGTGGGTTTCTACAATTATGTATGAAACGCTTAATCCAACTGGTGACACCCAGAAGCTTATCCAAGCTGCTATACCGAGCAAGTAGCCAATCCGGCTCCGACGTCGTCTCAGCGACTACAGCATGTACACGGAGCCCAGTCAAACTCAAAGAAGTAACATCTGTCTGACAGACAGGCCAAGAAGTTTCTGATCCCATCAGCCACTCTGGACCCCACCAGAGCGGGAGTGACACCAATTCTGGTGCCGTACAACCTCGGGAAGCACAGTCCGCTGGGTTAAGCTCTCCCGGCACATGTCTCCATGTTATATCAATTCCGATATTCTGGATTTGGGAAACCCTGTTTCCAACAAAAACCTCCAAGGTATGTGGGGCCGCGCGCAACCATGCAAGCGCGACCTGGCTATCCGACCAGGCGAAGATGTCTCGTATCTCGACCGTGGCCGCCAGTTCACTGGCAACGTGATGCAACAATTTAGAGAGAAGGTGAGCTCCACTCAACTCAAGCTTGGGAATAGTCAGCCTAGTCCTGATGGGGGCGACCTTGCTCTTCCCTAACAAAAGCGAGACATTGACCCGGCCATCGGCGTCAACTGTCCGCATATAGACTGACGCGGCGTAGCCTCGCTCCGACGCGTCACAAAAGCCATGCAGGCTGGCTCGATATTTCCCGGGGGCAATATTCGACGAGGCAAAGGCAATCCGATTGACTTCCTTAATCGATGAAAACAACTCGAGCCAATCATCCAATGGAGGACCAAAACAGCGGCTCGTCCCACGAGACGCCCAAAGTCCAAAGTCTCTGAAGAAGACACTTCGCAGAGAATATCACTGGACTGATCCAACCGCTTGGATCAAACATACGGGCTATGACGGACAACACCGTTCTCTTAGTCCAGACTTTTGGTATTTCCAAGTCCACTTGGAATGTGAAAATATCGGTTAGCGGCTGGTACTGCATGCCCAGCACCGCTATCCTGTTGGGATCATCCACATCCTCAAACAGGTGAGGGTTCTGTTGGTGATCCTCCGGGATCCCTTCTAGAACTTTAGGCTCATTAGACAACCACTTACGTAGCTCGTAGCCACCTGTCTTCAATATTTCAATCAATTCATCCCGCAGTAGGAGGGCCTCCTCAATACTTTGGGCTCCGGTGCACACGTCATCAACATACAAGTCACGTGACAGCACGGAAGCCCCACGGGGAAAGCGGATCCGTTCCCGCTCTGCCAATTCAAGCAATGATCTGATGGCGATATAGGGACTAGATTTCAAACCATACGTGTTTGTGTTGAGTTCATACACCGTCACAGGATCCTCAGGGCGCTCACGCCAGAGTATCAACTGGAATCGCCTGTCCTCAGGATGTATGACTGTCTGGCGGAACATCATCCGGATGTCCGCACCAACAACCACTTGATGTCTTCTAAAGTTCAAGATGATGTCAATTATGTCCCTATGCAATTTGGGACCTGAATGCAAACACAGATTCAACGAAACCCCGTTCGAAGTGGGTGCGGACCCATCGAAGACGGTCCTCAATTTGCCTGTTGAGGCCTTCACCACCGCGTGGTGGGGCAAAAAATAATGCTCAGTTGAGCTCCAATCAACTCGAGCCGGAGACATGTGACCCAAATCCTCGTACTCGCGCATAAATTCAATATATTTATCGCGAAGTACGTGGTCACGCTGCATGCGTCGCTCCATGGACAGCAGTCGTTTCTCCGCAAGCGCCCTACTTTGCCCTAGGCTAGGACGAGAGGCAACAAATGGTAACCTAGTTACAAACCGACCGGAGGGCAACCTCTCCGTGGTTGATCGAAAAAGGGCTTCGCACTCAGCGTGTTCCGGATCCATCCTGGAACTCATAGGTGGCTCCTCCACCTCCCAAAACCTTTGCATGGTCTTGGCCAAGGACGCAGATGCGACAACCGGTGGCTCCTCCGCGGTGCCATTATCAAACACAGGGCCCATCAGGGCAAAACCAAAAATCGTAGACACTGCCATCAGTGAAGACGAACCCAGAGCTTTCTGGGTACCCAACAAAATCCAACCCAATACGTCCGAGCCCAGGAGCAAGTCCACTGGGCCGGGATGAAAGACAAAGGGGTCGGCCAAATCCAGACTCCGAAACCAAAGACAACACACCCGGCGGTATGTCTGTCGAGGGGTGCCAACCCGCAATGGTATCCATTACCATAGCCGAAGTCGTGATCCTCATTGTGGAGGACTTCAGCGAAGAAAAGGTGACAAGTGTCTGGCCCGTCAGACACTTCACTTGTATGCCACCAACTCCAAGAAGTGGCACAGGCGAGTCTTCCACGACTAAACCTAACTGGCGTGCCACTCGAGTGGTAACCAAAACTGCTTTGAGCCCCTGAGTCCAACAGAGCTCTCAAATTAATGGCTTCCCCCTCGACCCCATACGCGGACCACCGCGGTAGGGAGCAGAACCGTCCGCGGCTCTGTCCCAGCAAGGAGCAAGCTAGTTACGGGCTCCCACTCTCTCCAAACCAGGGGCGCGCCACTGACCCGGATAATATGGCGGGCGAGTGCACATCCCCATCTGAGGGGGGTATAACCCGCGGCCCGGCCATACATATGGTACGGCGGGTGGTACTCCAGCCGTGGGTACTCGTGCAGCGGCGGAGAAACCCGCTGCGGCTGCATGTGTTGGGTATTGGTAACCCGCGTGGAGGGGGGTGTCCCCACTCTCACGTCCGGTCTAGGGCCCCCGCCCATGGGGGCCCTATCCGGGGCCTGGCCAGCTACATACTGGCCATGACCTTGGGGCGCGTGGTCCCGGTCCGCCAAGACCCGCGCAGGTACGCGACCCCCTCCCGAGGGGGGTGCGACGAGCGAAGCCGCGTCCACCGTCCGATGGTGGGGGGCTTCGCGCAGGAGCGCCCCCGCCCATAGGGGACCCCTGCCTCAACAACCGGGGGCCATCCCCGTTCCGGTTCATGCAGAGCATCACGTGGTGCAGCCCACGGCATGCACTGCATGGTATGGCTCTGGGACAGTCACGTGCATAGTGACTGCCCAAACAATAAAAGCAAAGTTCATGCCGCTTTGCCATGCGGCGCCGATCTTGTACTGGCAGTCTCTGCCAGTCCCTGCATTGCAGCAGGCTGTGGCCCATCCGGCCACATTGCAGGCAGTCCGCGTCCCCCGCGACTGCTGCCGTGTGTGCAACCCGCACACCAGCTCCACGCGGTGGCGGTTGCCGTCCCTGTTGGGGCTTCCCTCGCCATGAGGGTTCCAAGGGCCTACGTTCAGGCGCTCTGGATGGCGCTGAGTCCGTCATGGTATTCTCAGCAGCCCGTGCCTCAAACTCCAAAAACTTCACCAAGTCAGTGAATGTTGGTAGGGTGGTGCTGTCCCGCTCCGCATTCTCGCGCTCAAACCGCGAGCGGATGTCATTGGGCAATTTGCCCAATACAATGTGCACCAACAAAAAAGACCATTGGTCCACCGGCAGCCCCAGTGTGCGGAGCGCGTTACAGGCCACTGTAACGGGCGTGAGCAACTGCAGGCGCAACTGTGCCCTGTTGGCCACCTTGGGCAGGGCCATCAACTGTGCGGCGTGCGCATCCGCTAACAAACGTAAATTTTGGTAGCGGGAGTTCAATAACTCCCAAGCCGTATCGTACTGGTCGTCCTCCACCCGGAGGTGCTGGATGAGCGACCGCGCTTCATCCTCAAGAGTGGAGAGGAGGTAGGCCATCTTCTGGGCCTTCGACAAATCCTGTCGTGCTACGACCAGGGACTCAAACATATTTTTATATGCTACCCACTCCTCCATCCTACCCCCAAAGTGGGACAGCTGAAGGGTGGGGAGCCGACCAGTAACCGCTGGTCCTTCCTGTCTAACAGGTGTGCGAGGGGCTGGTCCGCCAGCCTGTCTCGCCCTTATTGCGGTCACCGCCTCCGCGATATCATCGTGCAGACTCAGGATCTGGTCCATGTCCGCCATGTGACCTGCGTAGACCTCCGGGGTAAGATCGGCTTCGGTAAGCGCCGCCATGGCCGCTTCCGCGCTAATCAATCGTGAGTGGAGGTGATCCGCTCTTAGCAGTATGGCGCCCTCCCTGTCCTTCCGGGACAGGAGTCCACCGGCCGTCACAAACCATCTCAATTCGTTGGCGAGTGTCGCCCTAGCATTGGAGGCCTTCGCCATCGCGTCAAGTCACAAACAAAAAATAACAAAAGGTAAATAAAAAACAACAAAATCAAACAACTACACGAAGAACCGCGGTAGGTATGAGAATGGCACAAACCCGGAACGCACGGTACAAACCGCAAACAAATACAAAAAAAGGTTACAAATATTCTTATACAAACAAACTAAGAAAAATCTAATAATTTTTACAAACAATTAATTATTTTTTACAAACGAACAAATAGAGGGTAGATAAACTACGCTCTGCTACCAGAAAATGTGCAGAAGCAACTACGCTCTGCTGCCAGAAAATGTGGCAGAGAGAATCCGGACAAACGAAGCGGCGGGAAGAATTCTGTACCGGAACTTTACCGGGAAAAAATCTACCGGTAAAATTAAGTACCGGGACAAAATCTCCACGCGACACCACGCTTGTCCGACTAGAATCTAACTTAAGCTATACGCAGTCTGCTACCACCGTAGCTTATGAAGGGAGCTACAGGGCCCTATATGATAACCTAACCTATAAATTAACTAGAATTGAACACTTACCAAACTAAATCTTCTTTCTCTTCGGATCCAAACTTGAGTGTCTTTCGGAAGGGGGAATTCCTAATTACCCTACCTAACCCTTGAGATCTCAATTCCCCATAACAACTAAATAGATTTCTTCCCGTAGTTTCACTCGGGAACAGCCAGATGTGAACAGCCAGCCACGTTTCACCTCTCACAAGAAAAAGTCACAATAACAGAGTTTTTCACAAACACAAATTCAATAGTTATTTAACAAACAGGAAATTCACAATTATCACTCAAACTAAACAACAAGCAAAAGACGCGAGACTGCTCCGCGTATTAAAATCAAACCGATATCGCCCTGGACAATGCAATGGCGGACTACACGCGACGCATTCCACCCTAGCAGTCTGAAAACCCCGAACGCCCTCTGGCGGCAGCAATGCGAAACGCCTGCGTTTAGTTTTACCCAATATATTACAAACAATAATCATGAATCTCTTTGGTGGAAAATATGTAAAAAGAAGTTCATTTATGAAAATGTTTTTGATTGTTTATTTTTGAATATAAATCTTGATATACAAATGTTGATTATTGAATTGTAAAGTCTTTTATTTAAAATTTTCTTTATACATAAGAATTTTGTTGCAAAGCTTTTAAGCCTGACTGTACTATAAGTCAGCTTCACTTTTTATTCTAATTAATGCGTTTTGATATTAAAATCGCGTGGAGTACTTTGAGAACATTTAAATATTACTGCGGAGTAGAAAGAAACTTAATTTAAAATATTATTTTTTTCATGGATTAGTTTGGGAACATTTTTGGAGTACTTTGGGAATAACCCTTTTTTTATTACTATTTATGGAAAAACATTGCATTATTGTTAACCATTTATCAAAAGTGCTTTTGCCCGTTGCTTCGCCCGCGTGAACTTCCCTCGGGAACTTCGCTTTTTCCTTTTCTGTTCTTCTAACTTCGTGTATGCGAAATTTCAGGAAGATTGGTTCAGTAGATAAAGTGTGAATAGGTAACAAATAAACACACAAAAAAAAACACTTTCGAAATAAAAGAAATTATCTTTCGCATTTATAATATTAGTTAGGATTCAGATAGACCAATTTCGATACTATACGCATTTATAACTAATATTATAAATGCGAAAGTGAGGTTGTTTGTTTGTTTATTTGTGGGTAAATATACGAACACGGGATTTTTAAATAAAAAAAATAAAAGATGAGTTTTCACAGGTTTTTAAGATTTATTTAATGCAAAACATAAAAACAAAACAATTTGAACGACATAAAACAAAATTTTAATGACAATTAGAAACAAAATATCAAAAACTAAAATTGTACTGTTCACAGAATTGGCGCTTGTGTTCACTGAAATGATCCAAGCCATTATTAAATGAATAAGTAACATAGAATTTTAAGTTTAACATGTGTAATTTAAAAAATCTACTGGTAACAATTACACCAGGATAATAAAACAAACAAAAATCTAACTAGAAAAACCTAAAAAAAATCAAACGTTATTGTTCACGGAAATGACAAAGTTATTATTCACGGGAATGACATAGATTAATCTGAGTCAGCATCAGACGACCAAAAATTATGAACCTGCCTTGAAAAACCTCTTTGCTCTTGGATATTTACCCTATTTTGCCTTAGAGGCCTAATTTTAATAATTTCGTCTGAACTATCAGAATAAATATCCTCAACTCTTAATTTAGAGCAAGTCGGTAAAGGTTCATTCTCTGCGTCACTTAAATTAAGAGTGCGTATCTGGATTAGGACAATTAATAACAACACGTCCCAATCCAAAATGAATGCAGATGATATTTGATGGACATTCCAGACAAGAAAGTCGCTTGGTTAAAAGAGTGTTTGGCTTCATTTTCGTCTTTTCAATAAACTGTTTTAAGAGATTAAGCATTGTGTCATTCAATAAACGAATTTGTTTCTTTTGTTTCTTCCGTGTTATAGTTTCCTTTTTCCCAGACGTCAGTCTACTGTTTTCATCTTCCTCTAGAAAATCTTTTATGGCTGCTTTTGCTTCAGCAAATCGTTTACGATTTAATTCTTTCATTTTTCTACTCTTTTCTGGTTTTTGTTGCTTAAGTCTGCTGAATATCATTCTATATTTAGAAACAATATTTTCAAGCTGTTGAATTTTATCCTTAAGAATTTTGTTTTCAACATATAAAACTCTCCTATTTCTAGTGGCTAAGCTTCTTCTACTCCCCATTTGTGACGATGTAGGACTTGTTGGTAGTGTATCTTCTGTGAGAATTTCTTCTGCTCTTTTAAGCATTGCTTTTTTTGTCCTATATTTCTTAGAATTTTCCTTCCAATATTTTCGTATTTTTCTTTGAACTCGAGGTGTTTGATCCTTAATAGTTTTAACTAATCCCATTTCTTTCTTTTTGTGATATCGCTCCCTATCTTTTCTTCTCACTTTTTCTTGAGCTACAGGATCTTGTTTGAGCTTCTCTCGTTTTCGACGCATACAAAAGCTTTGTATTATTTGTTCTCTTCTCCTAGATTTTTTTTCTTCATCTGACATCTTTTTACGTGTTTTTGCCATTTCGTATCTACCTGATCCAAAACAAGAACATGCCCATTACCACAAAAGCCAGTGTTAAAAACTTGTCAGGAAAAGCATTAGTAGTGTTAAAAAAAGAGACATGTAAAACGTCATTTCTGTGAAACCCGTCAACTCTGTGAACATGCTTGGTTTTCAATAAATATTAAGTTATTTCTTTAGATTTTAAAAGCTAATATTTATTAGGCTTAAATATTAAGCTATTGTAAGAGCGTTTTAAGTCCCAAACATATTTTTTTTCAAATGTGTCATCATTTCCGTGATACCTGTCATTTCTGTGAACATCGACTTTACATCGAGTTCACAGAATTGATGTTCACGGGATTGACAAATCGTTTTAAAAGTCATGCCAAATCGTTGTTTTACAAGTAACCTCAAAATTTACAACCGCAACCAAAATTAGTCCTTATAGCCTGAAATATGACTTATGGTGGCAAACTAAATAAGTGATTACTTACGAAAACTTCCTTAACCGAATTGACGACACAAACTTACTGAAATCGGATATTTCTTATATTTTTTTCAATAAAACCTCGCAGAAATAAACCTCTTTGTCAAAGAACGAAGACAGCTGTCGTGACAGTAAAAAACAGTGTTGCCACATTATAGGATCAATAATTTGGTAGTTATTATTTTATTTCCGGCGAAAAAAGTAGTTCACTGAATTGACGATAATTTTGATAACAGCCGTAAAACACGTACAAATGCTAATTTATTAATAGGAAAAATATTCTTTTTGTGTTTTTTAAATTCCTTAGTATATGTGAAAACAATTTATATGGTGACATTTTAATTAACTACTTTAAATTATTTTTTAACTGCACTTTTCTGATAAAAGCATTCATAACAGTTCACGGAGTATGACCAAAGCCTACATTTTGTAAAATTTATATATTTATACAGAAAAAATGGATTTTTTTTTTTATTTTCATAAAAAGCAATGATAACAAAGGAAATACATTTATTTAGGTTTAAATTTAACTGTTATATAATTAAATATTATAAAATAACAGTTTTTTTTGTACTCTGTATATTGACCCTTGTGTGTTTGTTTAATACCTCTTCACGCTTTATCTACTGAACCAATCTTCCTGAAATTTCGCATACACATACTTAGAAGTACTGAGAAGGACATGTACTGAGGGTACATTTCATCCCGGGAAAAAGCACTGTTCCCGTGGGAAATTCCACGCGGGCTAAGCCGCGAGCAAAAGCTACTCATAGATAAATATAGACGCTCTACTTTAATATTTATATCACAAACCTTTTAAAAGTTTGTATTTCAATCAAATTTAATGAGAACCATTATTTATAGTTTCAGCTGAATTCAGTTTGCGGTTACGAGATTACGACTACCAAACGGTTAGATAAAGTTTACGGCTCTCTTACTCACGAAATAGAAGTGTTAGGTACGGTTTTAGCTAAAAGACGGAATTAATATAAGTACTACGTACAGAAAGAAAACTTCCTGCCCCTCCCGCAATACGCCCCGTTTGTATGAAGCGCCCGCCCTGTGGCTAAAGTATCGTTAGAATAGAAAATTCATTGAAAATTGACCTTTATTACCGCAGTATATGTAGAGACATAGAGAGTCTTTACTTTTTTCTACACAAGTTTCTACAACTAGATTATTATAATTTTTGTTGTTTCGATTTATGGCTTTAAAAATCAATCTTTATGCACTTGCTTCTGGACAGATTTGAATGAAACTTTTTTGTTGTATAGCTATTAAGCCTGGACAACATATAGGCTATAATTGATTTTGAAAACTGGAACACCTGAAGAAGAACCATAACAGAACAGCTAAACTACAATAAATATGGAAATGGTACGTTTGCAAAAGTTTATCAATCTGACGAGCATTTTCTGTTGACGTATAAAAATCGAAGATCACGATCACCTGATGAAGAATTCCAAGAGACCAGCTACACTATTACGGGTTGTTCCTAAAGTACTCCATTCTTTTGTTCTAAAAAGATAAGAATCTTACATATATGGAAATGGCGCCTTAGCAAAAGTAGTTCAACCTGATGAGCATTTTCTGCTGATGTATAAAAACACGATCTGGAACATCCGATGAAGAACTCCAAGAGACCAGCTACTCTATAAAATAAATGGAAATGGCGCCTAGCAGAAGTCGTTCAAGCTGATGAGCATTTTCGACTGACATATAAATATTGAAGATCTAGAACATCTGTTCCCGTTCATCAATATATAGGACACGGCATAACCAAATTTTGAGTAGGTACTGGAGTTTAGGTTACTAGCTACAGTTTGGAACACAAAAAGATTTTTCATCTAAGCGATACTCACGCAGGCGAAGCCGCGGGCAACAGCCTTATTAGTTAAGCTTAAGCATAAGTACCTACTTATAACAATAAGTAACAGATCTTTTCTAAAGAATTGTAATGTTACTAATAAATCTTTGCACAATAGGAGTACCTACCTACCTACTTACTATGACAGTTTTTATAGCGTCCACAAAACTTTGTCAATTTGATCGCAGCCGATCGCGAAATAAAAGCTTAGAGGTCGTTCACTTTACAGACCTTTTAATAGTATCTTCAGGCAATCTATTTGAAATCTCTGTCAATATATAAAATTGGACGCGTCGTTGGTACGTTGATTACACTGAAAAAAATACTTATTCACAACCAAACTTTCGTCAACCCATAACACAAAAAAGTGACTACATAACTTTTTGCAAATGTAACCAAACCCAGTTGGCGAATAACAGTTAACTTTTTGTTAAAATCAAGTTAACTTTATTGGTACCTACTTTGTCAAAATTTGGTTAGGTTATCCTTTTTTTGAGTATAGTTGGGAACAACCAGCTGTGAGGGACGAATGACTGAATTAGACGAGTTTGGATTAAAGACTCAATCATTTATTTATATTCTAAATTCATTAGTACCTATACTTATCGTTAAAAAGCTACTCACTACCACACGACGCGAAAAATTTCTCAAATCGTGATCTTCTGTTATGTACTTTAAAAATATTCTTAAGTCAGAAATAATTTTGCAACTTTACAGTTGTGGAATTTAGCTGTTCAAAATGACGTGCCAGCATCGCTCAGTCTGCCAAATTTTAGGCGACGCGAATTCGCTGAAACGTGCCTTGTCACGCTAGATTCAGACATTTGGAAATTGATATTTTTGCACGAGTGGCCTAATCAAGTGCTTATTTTATTTCTAGATCGGAGAGAATGGTAAATTTGTAAATATAGAGGTACAAACAAAATTGATCTCTTTGCATTTATGGACCAAATAAAAGAGAAGGCAAGGATTGTGTCGTATAGGGAGGTTAAATCGATGGCGGAAGATAGATGCAAATGGAGGATGCTCCACCGACAAGAACATAGTTCTTAAATATGTGATGATGATGATGATGCTCAAATATCTTCATTGAAGCTACAAGAGATATGTACATAATAAAATTCTGTTGGTCTTTCTAATCTACTACCTACTTAAATCTTTACTTTATCCTGAAGTAGCTTATTCCCGCGGCTTCGCACGCCTGAATTTCCCACGGAAACAATGCTTTTTCCTGGGATTAAAGATATCTGAGTACTTCTAGCTATGTGTATGCAAAATTTCAAGAAGATTGGTTTAGTAGATGAAGCGTGAAGAAGTAACAAATAAATAAATAAATAAACAAACAAACTAACAAACTCACTTTTGCGTTTATCTATTCTATACATATAATAAAACAGTAAAAATATTTTGTCTGTACATTTAGTATTTTTGACTGAAATGGATAGAGGGAGATCTAAAAAGAACAATAGAAAGCAAAAAAAAAATTTTGGAATTTCTTCTCTGTCTGTCTGTCTGTCTGTCTGTCTGTATGTATGTACGCGTTTCACGTAAAAACTACTGGACGGATTTGAATGAAACTTTTTGTTGTTGTATAGCTATTAAGCCTGGGCAACATATAGGCTATAATTCATTTTGAAAACTGGAACACCTGATGAAGAACCATAACAGAACAGCTAAACTATAAGTAATATGGAAATGGTGCCTTAACAAAAATCGTTCAACCTGATGAGCATTTTCTGCTGACGTATAAAAATTGAAGATCTGGAACATCTGATGAAAAGCTCCAAGAGACCAGCTACACTATAAAATATATGGAAATGGCGCCTTAGCAAAAATCGATCAACCTGATAAGCATTTTCTGCTGACGTATAAAAATTGAAGATCTGGAACATCTGATGAAAAGCTCCAAAAGACCAGCTACACTATAACATATATAGAAATGGCGCTTTAGCAAAACTTGTTCGACCTGATGAGCATTTTCTGCAGACGTATAAAAATTGAAGATCTGGAACATCTGATAAATAACTTCAAGAGACCAGCTACACTATAACATTTACGGAAATGGCGCCTTAACAAAACTTGGTTAATCTGATGAGCATTTTCTGTAGACGTAAAAATCGAAGATTGGAACACAGGAAACAGTTTGGAACACAAAAAGAATTTTCATTCAAGCCAAAGTCACGCGGGCGAAGCCGCGGGCAACAGCTAGTACCTAATATTAGTTAAGATAACGTAGGCCAAAGTATAGAGTTTATCAAAAGCTTTTAAGCTATTGATTATTCAAGGAATTATTTCAAGATCACCATCATTATCAGTTATTTTAATACCCCCACTACTGGGGCACTGACCTTCCTTATGGATGGATATGGAGGAAGGTCTATGACCACCATGCGGGCCGAAAACGGAGTGGTGGGTTTTCATACATACATATTATCACGCCTTTTTACTATGAGGGTAGGCAGAGACTAGCTATTTCCACTTGCTACGATCCTTTCAGATCTCTCTTACAGATCTTTGGTGGGTTTTTAAAGTCCTAAATTCAACTTACTATCGTGATATTTTTTTTTCTACGTCTTAATATAACAGGATGGCCTGTAGTGTGGCCCTAGAATAGCACCAACCCATCTCTTCCCGTGGGTGTCGTAAGAGGCGACTAAGGGATTTAAAACACCGGAGGATGGGCAGCAGCATCTTTCCGCGTACTATGCCATCACACTGCGATCGCCAACCCGCCTGCCAAGCGTAGCGATTGCGGCAAAACCCTCCATGGATGAAATCCTTGGGGGAGGCCTTTGTCCAACAGTGGACGTCTTTCGGCTGAGAGAAGAGAATATAACAGGATATTGAAAGCCGGAACCGGAAGTGTTCGTATGTTGGCAGTTCAAAATCGCGTGCTAAAGAGTGCAAGCTCTGTGCCAAGATTCAAAGTGACGTGTTGGCGGGACGTTGAACCGAGCTTGTTTGTGGGTCATACGTCTTTATCCCTTACGGGGTAGACAGAGCCGGGATCCTTTCATTTCTCATAAGGTTAATAATCATAATATGGTTTGTCATAAAGCCTTTCTCATAATTTTTTTATCATAATATTTTATTCAAATAATATTTATTGTGATAATATTTGTTTAGTCATAATCATACATTGTCATACAGATTTTTTTTATAAAATGGTTTATCATAATGGATTTGTCATAATTGTTATGGTCATAAACATAGTTTATTTTTTATTTTGTTCATATTTTATTTTGTTGATGACATTTGAAGACATTATGTAAAATTTGATTATACTTCAAACACTAGTATAGGTTAGGGTGCGGGGTGGCCCTTGGGCCACCCCTAAGCCGCGAACATAAACAACAAAAACACAAAAGCTTAACAAATCTTACCTTTTCTCTGAGTGCAACCGTACATTATGAGTTCTCTTTTCTCTGTACATTATGAGTATTACTATTATGATTAAATTATGTTATGATTATTTATGTTTATGACAATTTGTATTTATTACAAAACAATTATGTTAAAAAAATATTTAAATAGATAATGTGTAAATAATAAATTATGTGAAAAAACATTATTTCGAACTATATTATTACAAATATTTTTATGAGAATCATTACAGACCCGACAGAGCCAGGAGTCGTGAGACTCGAAAGCCACGCTTAGTGGGCTCATAGGTGAATATTTATTGTTGATTGTAACAACTGTTTTACATTACATGAATTTCATTCCTAATTGGCTCATATTATTTGTCATTCACTAGTTAAATTATTTTTTTGTTTAATTACTTTAATAAAATTAAATGCTTTTTTTTTAATTAAAAGCCGTCTAAAGGCTGCCATCTAGCGACAGCAGTAGTATTTACACCAGTGAGTGGGTGAACCTCACGATGATTTCTGAAAGCAGGTGGTTGATAAAACTGTGAACAACATACTTACTTACAGTACAAAAGTTTGATTGATCGACATACTTGAAGAAAGGCATTCGTCAGGACCATAGAGCTAGATTTTTTTTTTTTTACTGATTTTTTTTATTTCTATGTCTATGGTTAGGCCGCGCCTCAAAGGGGTAGGGCCGATTTCTATGTCAATGTTTTAAAAGCGTCTTACAACCTCGGGACGATCAAAAGTCATTAAATATTTTTTAAGACTTTTCAATAATTAAGAAAGTACCTAATAAAATTAAAAATAGCTATTATAGTAGTTGATTTCCTTAGCGGCCATTTCTTGTAGTTACAATATTGCCAGTAAATATTTTTCCTAATATAAAATCAAGATACATTTTCTTGATTAAAAAAAAATTAAAAAAACCTCTATCAAACAAGATAAATATTTTATTACAATATATACATATATAACTTTGAACATGACCTAAAATGGTGTATGGGAAGCTGCCCTAGCTCTTTGAACCTGCGCCTTTTTGGCGTTAGAAGAGCGTCTATGCGTTTGACGACCTCCGTGGCCTAACGGTTATCACGCCACAACGGAGGTCCCGGGTTCGATCCCCGGTCAGGTCAAGATGGAAAATGATCTTTTTCAGATTGGCCTGGGTCTTGGATGTTTATCTATATATGTATTTGTCATAAAATATAGTATCGTTGAGTTAGTATCCCATAACACAAGTCCCGAACTTTCTTTGGGGCTAACTCAATCTGTGTGATTTGTCCGTATATATTTATTTATTTATTTATGCGACTGCCATGGTGGTCACTTGCCACCACTTAATTCAATTTATTACTAATATTTATAAATCCAAATATATATGTGACACATATCAAAATCAATAAAAATCTAAGAAATAACATAAAATACATTAGAATAAAAAATCTAACATATGATTTAACAAAAAAACTCAGCGACATGACACATGGAAATTCACACCCATTTTACCCCAGAACATTTATTTGCTCATTCATTTTATAGACATAAAACATGAAAAGCCCTACCTACACGGAGGCTATCCTATCCAAATATAGTCTACCGGCCAGCCGTCCAGTGCGTGCGCCCCAGACTGTGGTATTGATCCCACTACCACCACCTGCCACCACTCCCACTTCGCTCCAATTCTTTCTTCTAGTCGGCCAACGAACCGCGCCACGATATAACACTTAAAAGAAAACAATTAAAAAAAAATAAAACGTCAAGTTTTAAAAATTCGAAAACAGAACATTTACCGCGCCATTTTTGTGCAAGCGTGTTCTACATCGCCAAATTTTTACTTTTTTAACAATGTTACAGCTAGCCGTAGTGTCGTAATATACATAGTTTTTTATTGGCAAAACGTGAGAAGTGTTTTTAGTGCCTAAAAAAGTGTTAACTCAACTAATAACGTGCAATGAGGTGACTCACACTGGCCTCGATCTAGGATGTCTGGTATTATCTCAATTTACTGCATCAAATATAATTACATTGAGTCAGGAATGCTCATGGTTGGGTGAGGAAGTGAAATATTGCGTCCGATTTCTTGATATTTCTATACAATTGATCAAAGTCAAAACAGATTTCGTATCTAGAGTTATTTACACGTCAACTAAAGAAGATAACGATCAAAGATGCTTTCACCGTGAAAATCCGTTGCACTAACAACGTGATGCAAAAAAGGAAATTATTATCAGCGAGCTATCAGATGCAAATCACGCCACTTATCTAGCCCCTCTAGAACGGGACGGTCGTGGTCTCGTCTCACGTGGCATACTAACCCGATAGACCGATAAATAAGATTTTCTTTCTGTCCGCACACGCCTATCAGCTGATAGACATCGTTAATTCTGAACAAATTGCAAGTAAATGTCTTGTAACGTGTAAATTTGCATAGTATCACGTCACTGAGCAAGGAAACTGCTGCTCCGGCGCGTCGGCCGATAGTTGCCGGCGCGCGCGCATCGGACGCCGACAATTACCTTTTTTACCGGCAATTTTCTAAATTCAAAAGACAGCCGCGCTTCTGTCTAGAAAACGAAACGAAACGTAACATTTTATTGAGTTCTGATTTCGAAACTTTTGAAAATTATTCGATCGACTTTTTCTTCTAACGTGCCAGTCTTAGTGTCTTCTCGGAAGTGGCCAGTGTTTAAGTGCAATGGTGTGATTTCTTCTGTTGTGTGTTTTTTATAATGGAAAGAAGTGTTTTAGCTGATACGAGGCACGTGCACTGGGCCTCTGAAGTAAGTATTACTTGGCTGTATGTCCGTTCACCTTTGACCTTACTTATTGTGTGAAAGTTACTCATTGTCTCTGACTCTCTGTTTACTGTTTTGGGAAAGATCTTATCTATGCAAAGAGCGTTTCATCTTAAGTTCCTCTGGCGTCATGTTGGCAGTATAACTAACTGTTCCTGCGGCTTCGTACGAGCCTTGGCTGGGGACATTAACAGTATATAAACCATCATATAGTTGCCTTTTACTCGTACTAAAATCATGGCTGTGAAAAGTAATCTATAGTCTTTTCATAATATTATGAACATCTACTGTTAACATGAGGCTAGAGGTACTTTTATTAAGGGCAGTTACATTGACTTCTTTTAAATAATAATAAAGCGAAAAATTTGAAGTTTTAAGTACAGGGTTTTCTTTTTTATTGCGTTTTATTTGTCACCGACGAACTAGGTGACTGACGCAAGTACTTTTTGTCACGTTTTTTCTTAACTATTTCATGGTCAAATCTGCAATTGAGTCTTTTAAATTGGCTTGTGATTGTAAAAAAATCTTAGGAAATATTACAAAATTTCGTGACTTTATATGGTTACTAGCTGGCGCCCGCGGCTTCGCTCGCGTTAATCGTTTCTTAGCGGATACCTATTTCATAACATCTACCTGCATGCCAAATTTCAGCCCGATCCGTCCAGTGGTTTGGGCTGTGTGTTGATAGATCACCATATCAGTCAGTCAGTCACCTTTTATATATATATATAGATTTCGCCTAAGTACATACATACACATACATATTATCACGCCTTTTTCCCGTGGGGGTTGGCAGAGATTAGCAATTTCCACCTGCCACGATCCTTACAGATCTCTCTTGCTTCCTCTACACTCATCACTCTCTTCATACATGCTCTCCGATTATGGGTGCTCCTAATATCTCCCTTTTTAAAGAGGTCCGCAATCAGGTTGGAGTGCGTTCTTTGAGGTCGACCTTGACCAACTCTTCGCCTAAGTATTTCGATTTTACTCAATCGTACACACTAGCTGACCCCCGCGGTATCTCCCCCCCCCCCCTCCTTTTTAATTAGGCATAGCTTGCGATGTGCCACCGAAAAATTTCCTGTTCCCGAAAATTTATTTCCTTGAAAATTTCCGAAAATTCTGAGAAATTTCTCGGGATTTTAGGAAAATTTTCCATTCCTAAGAATATTTCCGAGGAATTTCCAAAAAACTTTCCGCTGTTTCGTTGAAAATTTCGAACGGCACATCACTAGGCATAGTCGTCTTGCTCTGCTCATGAATATCATCATACACATAAATCATTTTGCAAATCCGACAGTTAAGCGCATTCAAACAAACATCTCATTTTTAGCTATATTTTATCAGTCAAAGTCAAAGTCAATTATTTTTGTTTATATAGGCTTATAAATAGCACTTATAAATCGTCACATTCTTGTTTTTTAGTTAGTTGAAGTCATAGATTACTTAAAGCTAAGGTTACCACCGCCTCCAAAGCGCAAGTGGAGAAGAGGCGGCGCAACAAACTCCACTGCTGCATTTTCTCCAAAGACGTCACTTTACAACATATGTGTTACAATTAAATTACTGTACTGTATAGACAAAGTATAGATATCTGCCTCAAAAGTTGATGAAATCAAAATTTATATTTTAATCGTATTGGTATATATTTTTGCACATCTTCTTGCAGACTGAAAACATGAAACTATTTACTTATTTTGTATCATCTTTTGTACTCTTTTCTGCCAAATAAACATTTCTGATGATACTGGATGTTGACGTGTTATGAAAATGTTGAAATTTTCTGAGTCAGACACGATAAGGTAGAGTCCGCTGAGATAACATACACTCACGAAAAATATAATGTAAACACTACTACTTAAGACGATATGATAAAGTCTAAAATTGTGTAGAATTAATAGATAAATAATATAAATATTTTTTATTGCAGCCAAAGACTTTATTTTTTTACTAGCTGTGTGTGTCCTGCTGGACAAAACCTCCCTCCACGTATCTCTATCTTTGGTCTTTTCTTTCCATTCTCTGTCGAACGATCAAATAAAAGCCGAAAGCCAAAGCCATATCAAAGTAAAATAAAAGTAGGTAAAAATAAACAAAAATTGTACCTAGAACTTATCTACGACCGATTCTAGGCATTACTTTTGGTTCTCACACCGATGATGTCGCATCCTTGTGCATTCTTTACCGAATCTATCATGGGGAGTGCTCTGAGGAATTGTTCGACGTAATACCTGCCGCAGGATTTCACTACCGTACCATCCGTCACAGGTTGAAGTTTCATCCATACCATCTGGATGACTGGCTGTCAACCACCGTACGTTTTAAAAGACACTTCTTTCCACGAACGACCAAACTGTGGAACCAATAGAAATAGAAATATTTATTTGCAACTTCCTGCGGCGGTGTTCCCGAACCGATACGACATTGGAACCTTCAAAAAACGAGTCTACATCTTCTTGAAAGGCCAGCAACACTCTTGTGATACCCCTGGTGTTGCAGTAGTCCATGGGCAGCGGTGATCGCTTACCATCAGGTGACCCGCTTGCTTGTTTGCCGCGCTATGTTATAAAAAAAAAAGATGAACCTATAAGTGCCGGGGGGCACTGCTTGGGTAAGGTGCCCGATGGACGCGGCTAAGAAGGTTGTGGCTGGCCCGCTTGTGGTTGGGTGGGCCAGGGCCCACCCAACCACAAGCGGGCAGCCTTGGTCAGGACCAAGGCTGTCGTTCTTCCGGCGAAACCCTTGCGGTGCTTCCGATGCTTGGAAACAGGCCATGTGAGGGAGGGATGCACTATATAGGACTGTTCAGTCCGCTCACCGCCCTCAGTATGCTGTTATCAGAGCGACGCAGCCTCTCCCAGAAGGAAGCAATGCGTACTCTCATAACCAGAGATCGCATATTCCAGTACATATTTACCTAAACTTCGAGGAGTACGTAACATGAGTGGTAATACCACCTCACCTCTAATAAATTTTCAACGCCGGGATTTAAAAATCATGAATTGTTATTGAATTTTATTGAAATAATATAAATTTAGTAACAAATTATTAATTGAACATATTATTCTACTTTTGAGAATTCTGTACTAAAATTGTGTCAAATTAAAATGTTCTTCAAGTGAATAAAATAAAAAGAAAAAACTCATTATCTTTATTCAGTTCAGTTATTTGTTAAAGATTTCGAAAATTATTATTTTATTTTTTAGAGGTGTCACTCATGTTACGTTCTCCTCGAAGTTTAGGTAAATATTGTACTGGAATATCCGATCTCTGCTCAATTGCTCATAACAGCAAAGAAATCCGGCGGCACTTTTGCCTCGGCGAAATGCTCATGACTGTACCAAAGTAATGTTTATCCAGCAGAGGATTGATGAACACAACTATTACAATGAAGGTATCGTTTTTTTACTAGTTTGCGCCACTGAAGAGTGTAGTCCTATCAATGGCTGTACCATACTGTAATTTGAATTTGGCACATCGACATTGACAGTGTTGTGTGCGGCCGCATTTCCTTTAACTCTCGGACAGCACAAATTTTCTGACCTTAACTTTTTCTAATCTTGTGTCATTGAAAGTGACGCATTGTGTTAAAGCAGATTTTTTTCTTCTTGATGCCTAATATAAATTAATTTATTACGCGATGTCATTACGATGACATAGCGTAGGTAATTCAAGGATCTAAGCTCTTTAAACAGCACTGATTTCAAAATGTCCCATTGCTTTTGAAAAGGGGATTCCTTAAAACATTCCAATTAAAGTGGGGGGGACCTTTACCCAGCAGTGGGATAACATATAGGGGTAAATTAAAAAATCCAACACATCCATGTTGTTCGAAGAATTTAAACCAGAATCAAACCAGAACAATAACTCAAATTACTTTCTTTACAGCTCTATAAACATTTCATGCTTTGTCCACGTCATGTTTTCCACGAATTTCCGTATTTTCTGTGTCAGTGTAAGGGTCAATCGATAACCCATTAGTTAGAACGTTTGAACTAGGGTGGTTTTGCCCTCAATGTAAAAGAAGAATAATTATGTTTACATTTCACAATGTTACTCGTATTTCCGTTAGTGTACAAACAATAGAACGAGGAGTTACATAACATTATTTTGATTAAATAATAGTTAATGTTACTAAATTTTTTTTTGTCGGTCCATGGGCCCGCCCTATTTTTGAAAGTGTGACTCACCAAAAAAGCGTTGCCGAATGTTTTTTCATTCGTTATCAATTATTCCGTATTTTTGAATTGTCTATGTCGGATAATTCGCAACGAGTGGTCTAGACCACTAGTTTTTGTATGATTTGGTAGTCGAACGTTTTTTACGTCAAAATCTTGAATGACATAGACAACCGGATACGGATATAGATAGAGTCTATTAGAATTTTCATTTTTGCATTCCGTTTAACGCTTTCGTTCTCTTTGATTGAAAATGTATGAACATTTTTTTTACGATTCGTTTACCGATTCGGTTTTCGTTGCGTATAGAATGGAGCAGAAATTGTTTCTCGCATTATTTTCATATCACTGGCAAAATTGCCAGACGAGTTATTTTAAAAATACGACTTTTATGTTTTTAGTGACATAACAGGATGAGTGCGACATAAGGCGATATGTCACACTTTCAAAAATCGGGCTCCATATTACATTTATTACGTTGTATAGTCACAGGGTGGAAACAACATAGAAACGGGGCGTCATATATACCTACTACTACTACAAATGAAACTGTATATCCGTGAACACGTCAATGTGTGCGTTTTCATAGTCATAGCGTCCCAATCCGCAAAACAACGGGGGAGAAGTGCGGGGTACGCAGGGGGTACGCCATATTGCGGGATGGCTGGAAGCTTCCTTTCTGTACGTAGCATGGAAGTAATAAGTACTTTGTACAACAGTACTTATTACTTCCATGGTACATAGTACTTATATTAATTATGTGGTATAGTCCTTCATTTAATCAAGTCCGGACCAAGTCTGCTGGACCGATTTGTCTTGTCGCACCATAGTGTCGGACAACCATTTGTCAACGGGACAAAGGATCTTCCTCGTTCGAAATTAAATGAAAGGAATCCTAAAATTTGTTTTGGTCACGCATCCCACTAATATACAATGTTTTCCGGTCATCAGTGTCGGAGCTTTTAATGGTATGTTATATGTTATATGGTATTTTTTATGGACAAATCACCACTCAAATCTTTTTTTTTTCTTTTTTAACTTTCGTTTTAAAATAAAAAATAAACATTTTAATGGGCTAGTTTTCACAAGAAGGTAATAATAATTTAAAAAAACACAATTTTATTTTTTTTCTTTTACCTTTTTTCTTTCTTTTTGTCTTTCATATTGAAACATCTTTCTCATTTTATTGTTGTCCACATGATTAGCTTTTAAATGAGACCTATTTTATATCGATAGGACTTTTACACGAGTAGTTACGATTGAATTAGTATAAGAGCCCGAAAAAAAACAAAATGGCTGCCATTTTAATACAGTAGAAGAAAAAAGTTTTGGGTAGGTAGTGATATGTTCATAAAAAATGCCATCTAACATACCATTAAAGGCTCCGACACTGATGACGGGACACATTGTATACAGGAATTCAAAATCATTGCCAAAATTTCTACTGGTAAAAGTATTGAAATCTTTAAAAAAACACAGCTGTTTCTTACTATTTTATAATACCTACTCGCCCAAATGTATGGAGCAGCTGATTTTTGTTAAGAGCCATTGATTTTGATAGCTGTATAAATGCGAAAGTTTGGATGTGTGTTTGTTACTCAATCATGCAAACTGGTATAATGATAATCATGCAAAAAAATGATTTTGGGTCGAATAATACCAGAATAGCACATAGTTAGCTTCAGGGCGCAGAAATAGAAAAATCCACTTTTACACTTTTTTCGGTCCCGGCGCCATATTAATTGTGCTGACGTCATAACACGGTTTCACCGGCGGGAAAGCCGTGGGAAACCACAGACAATGGCTCTATGTTACGCTGGTGTCTCTAGTTTGAATAGTACTGTAGAATTTTAATTTCTTTTGCATATAAAATTTCGTGAGCAGAGCCAGAGACGTGCAACTAGTTCAAAGATTTCAAAGAGATTTATTTTGGATCGAAAACAACTGCTATAGTTTAAAACATAAATGTAAACATAGTTTTATTTTGTAAGCATGATCACCCTACATTTTAAATACTTAGTAGTACGATACGGCGGCGCCTCATTGAAGAACGTATCACAGTGACAATCCGGCTTATCATTTGCATTACAAAACGGCGCTGTTTTGTTAAATGGCTAGCCGTAATGTAATACGGCGGATTATTCAATCCGACTGCGACATATACAAGCTGTTGCCCCGTGGCTCTGCGGCAAATAGTATATCTTAAATGTTTTTCATAAAAACTTTGACACCCCATTTCAGCCCCTTAAGTGGATAATTATTGAAAAAAAATGTTTGACCCCAGTTCGTCGACTATATCCATACCAAATTTCATCAAAATCGGCCCAGCGGTTAAGCCGTGAAAGCGTAACAGACTTCGCATTTAAATATTAATGTTTAGGTATGGATAGATAGTAAGCAAAAATATTAAGCCCACAAACCCAAAGTAAGCCACAAAAAAGGCACAGAGAGGGCCATTAGTCAACTCTAGCGACACTAGAGGGCGCTCTAGCGAGAGTAACGCGACGGTACTAGTGTCATTGACCCAATTCCTACCCTGGCTATGTCAGGGAAAGATGAAAATATTTTCTCGTTTTCATCTTAAGATTAAGCAGCTTTTTACACGACTGACCAAAAAAGGAGTGTTATGTTTACAGGGTTCATGTATGTGAGTCCTGAATGGCTTAACAGATTTTGAAGTGAGGGGTATTTTTAGATTCCTTGCATTCCTCCGAGTGACATAGGCTATGTGAGTTGTCAATCGTGTTTTATTTTTTAATAATTAGCTTGTTACCATGGAAGTAATAAGTACTTTGTTGTACAAAGTACTTATTACTTCCATGCTTGTTACTTCTCTCCCTTTGGTCGTATTTCCTCATGACTGAGGGTCGTGGTCATGAAACACACACAACGACTCTCTTGGCAATTTTAATGGAGTGGTTTGCCATTGCCTTCTCCATTTCACACACTAGCTGATAATCATCAACCAGAGTGCAGGTTTCCTCACGATGTTTTCCTTCGCCGGAAGCAAGTGGTGGTCGATGAAAACTAACATGAGTCAGATTGGTATACAAACTCATGTAGCCCGGGCAGGATTCGAACCTGGGATTTTGCATCCACAGGCGGGCCCTACCAGTCGGCCACCACCGCTTCATCACCGTTTGTTACTCAGTTGAAATTTAATCATGGTTCCGTGTACAAGAGGGCCTAAAGGGACCCTTTTACTGAGCCTTTGTGTCTATTAGTTGGTGTAGATCACAAATAGCTGTACGCTAGCGGATTCGCCCCCGTGGTACTTTTGGGAATGAGAAGTATTTGAATATTTCTTTCTTACACTCCCCAAGAACCTACTTGCCATATTTCAGCAGATTCAGATTTATTGCAAGCCACAAGTTCAAAGTTGTTACATAATAATATAGGTACAAGTGACGCCCTGCAAGGGCACAGCAAACATGAGGGCAACTAGTTGCCAATTTACTAATAAATTAATTATTTCTAATTTCTTATATGATTTTGTATACCTAGTAGAGAAATCAAAGTGAATCTACAATTTATCATCGAAAAACTCAGAAATTTCGTAGCAGCATCCTACGCCCAGTAGTTTTGGCTGTGCGTTGTCTGTCAGTCACTCAGTCAGTAACGATAGAATTTTATATATATTTTGATTCATTGATACAGATTTCTGATGAATTTCTTAGTTGTAATTTACTTAATCATCGAAATACAACTACTACATAAGTACATAATATCTCTATGGCTGTAATTCATTATCATCAAAAAGAGCTAGGCTCTTGTCGGTGGAGTTCCTTCCATTTTATTCTTTTCATTGCCAACTGTTGCACTTCCTGATACAATCCAACGCTAACTTTTTCCTTTATTTGTCTCATGTAACTCTGTCTTGGTCTTCCTGGGTACTTCCTTGGTCTTCTTTCTTTTACCTTTCCTTACTTCCTTCCTTATATCTTTCCTTTTATGATGTTTTGTACGAAGTCATCGTGTCGTATCAAGTGACCCAACATTTTTCCTCTTCTACTTCCAATAGTTTTGATAATTTTTCTTTTTTCTCCTATTCAAATTAATTAGAACCTCCTCGTTCGTTATTCTTTGTGTCCAGCTAATCCTTTCCAATCTACGCGAACACCACATCTCTAATGCTTTCAACTTCTTTCTTTTCTTTTTATGCTGTTTTGTAGGCTGTAATTATGAAAAATCAAATAGCTACCCTTGTTTCGGCAACGTCACATCTCCCAAAATGGCGTCCCGAGTAATCTCCGTAATATTTCCCGCCATTGTCTCTTATCTGTGGACCTTTTGTTCCGAATTCAGGCCAGAGGCTGTGTCATTGCATTTGAGAATGAAAATAAATACCTACATACTTAAGAGCCCGCACTAGGCCAATGACAACTAAGATTTTCCCCCGCTACCCGCTACCCAGTTCGCCCGCACGCATCCAATCCGCGTTCTAAATAAATGCTTGCGGGGTCGCGGGCGGCGCGGCGGCTCAGAGGTGGATGGTTAAAGCATGCGGGCAATTATACGTATTATTTTTTAAAAGCTTTATAAAAAGATATTAAAAAGTAAGTAACATAATCCCTGCCTTATCTTTAGAGTAATTTATACAAAAATTCTCAATCTTTTTTTAATGTATTACTTGAATAATAGCAGTTTAAAGTGTTAATTATAGGTGATTTGGAGGCAACTTCGCAATTTTTTTCTATCGAGAAAATTTTATGCAATCGTGTTTTTGAGTAACATAATCCCTCGTGCTAGTCCTGAAGTTTGCTATATCTTAATTTTACATTCAGTTTTACAGAAATGTAGATATTACAGACGATCATATGAAGCAATCTAGCCTAGTACGGGCCCTTAATGGTTCACTATTAAATCTGTATGTTATTAATGCAGTTGATTCCAAATGGTTTTGGCTGATAACAGCTGTGGATAACCTCAATTTAAACTATTGAAATCAATTAATATATCGTACTAATTATAATATAAAGTTCGGATGTGAGTTTGTAAATTTGTGAGGATGTTTGTTACTCAATCACGCAAAATCTACTCGACGGATTTCGATGAAATTTGGTAGACGGGTAGAAAAATACCGGGAATAGCACATAGAGTACCCAAAATTTCCATGAGAGCAAAGCCCCGGGTCGCAGCTAGTACTATTATAAAAGTGAAAGTGAATTTGTTACCTCTTCACGCTTTACCAATCTCCCTGAAATTTCGCATAAGACACATAGAAGAACTGAGAACATTATTTCTATGACTGAGAAGGAATGCTTCCTTTCATCCCGGGCACAGAATACATAATATGTCCCGGGAAAAAGCACTATTGCCTTGGGAAATTAATACGGGCGAATCCCCGAGCAAAACTAGTATGTATATAAAATTTATCCGTTACTGACTGATGACTGATACACAAAGCACAGCCAAAACTACTGAGCGTAGAAAGCTGAGCTTTTGGCATGTAGGTTGATAAGTTCCTTAGGCACTAAGAAAGGATTTCCTGAAATTTCCACGGGAACAAAATCTCGGGTGCGATTAAATAACTAAAATAGCACTGATGGCGGTGGTGGCCGAGTACTAGAGCGTCCGCCTGTAAATGCAAAATCCAAGGTTCGAATCCTGCCCGGGCTACATGAGTTTGTATACCAATCTGACATCTGACTTATGTTAGTTCGACCACCACTTGCTTCCGGTGAAGGGAAACTTCGTGAGGAAACCTGCACTCTGGTTGATGATTATCAGCTAGTATGTGAAATGGAAAGGCAATGGCAAACCACTCCATTAAAAATTGCCAAGAGAGTCGTTGTGTGTGTTTCATTCCATATAATGACCACGACCCTCAGTCATGAGGAAATACGACTAAAGAGAGAGAGAGCTCTGATGGCAACGCATCACTTTAGCTTACAGTATTATTAAGAGAATTGACTGTGCTTATACTGTTTGGGACATGCGCGCGCAGCATACTCTATTATATACTTTTTATCTTATAAAAGTGTGGTGTGTGGTCATGATTATTTCTGCTAATAGGTAAGGATTTATTACTTGAGATAGTACTTACATTGTGAAATGTAAATATAATACACTTATCCAAACATGTCTATCTAACTCAAACTAATGATATCATCGTATAAATGAACTTCTCATGATATAGTTATGTTACAATCTCGTTTATATGTATAGTTAGGGTTGCCAGGTCGCCAAACCTAATAGCCGGACAGACCAGCCAGTTTGGCCGGACATTTGGGTAGAAAGGCCGGACACCCTACATTATTGAGGATTTTGTCTCAGTATTATGGTACGGCGGCACTTTGGCCTGCGTTAGCGACCGATCGGCCACGCTCGGCGCTCGCTCGTTTGCAAATTGTAAAAAGCCTAACAAAAGCCGGACAAGCCGGACACCGTTTATTTTGGCCGGACACGCAATCAAAAAGCCTACCTATGTCCGGCTTTATCCGGACGCCTGGCAACCCTATGTATAGTACATATGTACAGTCGAGGGCAGATATACCTGACACCCCTAAAAAGGTTTCAGTTAAAATATGATTTTATTTATGGGTTATTATGGGAAATTTCTCTTTGGTTTTCTCTTCGCTGGTGTGCAATACAATTTCAAGGAATTGCTTTCAGAGAGTTTAAACAATTTCTTCAGCTCAGGTACATCATAATACCCTGTTAATATCTTATAGGTCTCGATCAGTCGGCCTCTGCGACGCTCCAGTGAAGTGAGATTCAGCTCCTTTAGCCTCTGTTCATAAGTTTTATTTCGCAGTGACTTTACTAGTTTTGTAGCTCTCCGTTAAAATAACCAAAAGAAAAAAGTAAGTAACATTTTGTAAAAAGTTCAAAGATTCGGTTGTTAGCTTTAGACAATTGTGAAAGGGTTCCTAGGGTCCCATAAAACGCAGGGGTAGCAAAGACTGCAGTCCGCATATAGCCAGTGTACCCAAATTCAGACAACAGCCGGTGGGTCAGTCGAAACCGAGCACGTGGGTTAGTTCGTAGGTTGGCTATATGTAGGCTATTAATAGTGATCTGGGATCGCTGCTAGTTTTATAAAAAACAGTGGGTGAGCCATGCGGCGAAATAGTGAGTCCGTCTGTACCACATCTTTTGATGTTATTTTCAAGAACATTTACCAGATAGGTCTCAGCAGTCCAATAGTATAAAACACACGAGATAAGATTTCCAAAGATATTTTTGGACTCGCCTTGAAGCTGACACAAATCTCTAGAATTCAGATAAAAGTCAAGAGCGAGCTGCGATCCGATTGCGGTTAGATATCAGAGATAGCACCAATAGTAACTACCATAATGATTGCGTTTTATACACCTTTACCACAGAATTAATATAAGTTGCCTATATGACGCCAAAAAAGAAATAAAAGAATCAATTTGGAATCAATAGTAACTACCATAATGTTAACGTTTTATACTTTAGGGCTCTTAGTAAGTGAAAACGGCAATATTGGCTGTTTTCTATAAGCTGCTGTTTAAAGAATTGAAGAGTTTTCGCCCTGAAATTTCTGATATGTATTGTAGAACGTATGTTTAAAGGGAGGACTGTTTCCAAAACACGATGGGAAAAATTTTGCTCGATAGAAAAAAATCCTGAAGTTATCTCTAAAATTTCATATGAATACAGATAACATCCGTGTTTTATAATAAAAAATGTTTTAAAATCACCAACACAAAGGTATTTTACCTTTTCGATTTCGTGACTGATTTAAATTTTTGAAAAACTAAACATTTCTATTAACTTTTTGATAAAAATGTGAATGGCGCGCAACCGGGACGTCCCCCCCGCCTCAGCCGCTTCATATGAATTTTCGCTGACCGCCTAACCCCCCTTAAGCCTACACCAACATCGACAAAATATAAATATGCAGATAGGTACAGTATCTCGTCTTTATCTCTTACGGGATAGACAGTTATTCACTTAAACAATTTTTCACCTGACTGTACTCTTTTTGGTTTAAACAACAGATTTTTTTTTACTGTATAGTCCCAGTTGCCGGAAGGAAAAATCCGGCGCCTTGGACCGCGAGTCCGCTAGACAGAATCCTCTAAACAGAGCCAAGAGTCGTGAGACTCAAAGGCCACGCTTGTCTGAATAGTAGGCTTATTGGTGGAAGGGAGATTCAGTTACAGTGACAGGTTGCTAGCCCATCGCCAATAAGAGTACACCTTTTTCCCTTGATTAGCTTTTACAATCTAGGCTGGAAGAAAAGCAGCTACTAGTTACTATCATCTCTAGATAGGTTCTCTATTAAGGTTATTGTAGAAATTCCTAAAATAGACGAAAAAATAAATTTTTATAACCTAAAAAGAGGCGACCCATATGTCATGTGCCACGTAATAAGTGCCATCATCGCTACGGCCAGTATAATTATTGGATTACGTCACAAGACATACAATTAGCCTATCTTGTTTCAGATATAATTACTCATGCTATGTTAATTATGTGTTTTATTTTTAATTTTTACTTCATCATAGAACTTAGTTTACAATTTTAACATTTACCTAGCATTTTTTTTATTGGTTCGCAAACTGGCTACAAAGCATAAATTCTTTTACGTAATATAATTAGTACTAGATTTAGGAAAATAATCTTCACTACATATAATAAAACTGTTACTGGTTTGTGTCTGTACATAGAAGATTTTTAAGAAAAAAACTATGAGGGATCTTCATGGGGCAAATAGAAGCCAAAACCATTTTTTGTAGAATTTTGTCTTTTGTCTGTCTGTCTTTCTGTCTGTATGTTTGTACGTGCATCACGTAAAAACTACTGGACCAAATTTGATGCGGTTTTCACTATTGTATAGAAGGTCTAACTTAAAATCTGGCGTAAGTTTCATTTTGATACGCCGCTTACATTGAATTATAAGGTATATTAGTTCGTTGGCCGCTTAGAACCTGAGATATGCGCAGAAGAAGTCGCGGGCACAGGCTAATTTTAAAATAGATTTTAAATAATAAAACTAAATGACAATATTTCGCGAACTGCACGTATATTTTTACTTAGAATAAATAAATAAAAAACCTAAAAAATTGTGCTTTATACGTAACTTTCGATTGTTTCAACTCAATTTGTTGCTAAATCTCAAAATATTTAGAAATATTGAATGGTCAACCGTGAAAATGTTATTCCAACAGTTTTGCAAGACAACCTCAGAATTTAGAATAATATCAGAGAGATCAAAGTGTCTTTTTTGAAAGTTTTTAAACTTACTTAATAAAATCAAATTTCCGTTTAATATTACTGTATATTATAGGTCTTTCTATTAAGTGTCAGAATGTTAGTTCTATTATTAATTTAATATTTTAAGTTCTGACATTTCCGATTCATATTTTCTTACTTCTTTCTCTACAAGAAAGTGAAAAAAAATTGAATTCACACGACCATAAATAAAAAACAAGAAGAGATGCGTGTCTCAAAAAATCCCAGAAGCTGAATTATTAATAAAAAAAACGCTCCATAAAACATTTTATGTGGGGAAACCAAATTGTCTTTTGTAATCAGCAGTTTGGACCTCTCTGTTCAATTCTCAACTTAATGTTTTTGGCCATAAAGTCGAGTGTTCGTAAACAGGTTTCGGATCAAGGGTTCTTGCTTGTTGGGCGGTTATTGCGGTTCGTGTGATACCGCGAACATTACGCAGTAGTTAGGACTTTCAGCTCTGTCCAAGAAAATTATATAACTGAGATATGACGACCGTGGCCTAACGGTCATCATGCCGGACTGTCACACCGGAGGCCCCGGGTTCGATCCCCGCGGTCGGGTCAAGATGGAAAATGATCTTTTTCAGATTGACCTGGGTCTTGGATGTTAATATTTGTTATAAAATATAGTACCTATCGTTGAGTTAGTAGGTATCCCATAACACAAGTCTGAAACTTACTTTGGGGCTAGCTCAAATCTGTGTGGTTTGTCCGTATGATATTTAATTATATATTTTATGAAGGCCTCTTTGTCGCTGAACCAAGATGTCCCTTACTCCATGCCTGGTATTTAATGAATATCTACCCCTGGTAATTTTGCATACCATGAAAACTTAAAATAATAGCGAAACTGACCACCTATCGAGAGACGAACTCCCTGCGCCTTTTTTACACATTCGTCTTGGATATGCAAAAAAAAGGTATAATCGAACACGGCTGGAAAAAAATATGCCCTTTATTGATCATTAGAAGTTATGTCAAAAAAGGAATAATTAACTTCATGGGCAAAACGCTAACACGAAATCATGGCGGCGCATCCACTTCACTTGCTCTATAACATTCCGCAATGACTCTACCTTGATTATTCCCTTTTTATGGGCCTAGAAAGTACCGAAATACATAATTATGATAATTAACATTAGTAGGTAATTAACACCATTCCACCATCTTTTTATAGGTTCCCGAGAAACACCGCTAAATACATCTGTACTGTATCTACAGTATCATGTATTTAGGGCATGTTAAGGGCAATATAGACATGTTATTCTTCCTTGGTTTGACGTGTACAAGATGCTTAGGACTCTAAAGTTTTATGTTCCATCGTTCACTTACACTGCTCAATCGAATCAAATTTCCATGTGCCTCGTGCGAGATTATATTCGAATGCGAAAGCTTTAACATTAACTCAGATTATATGGAATAGGGGATCGGACAAGGTATGATAATTGTTAAAAATATGATAGAATACATATAATTAGACACATTTTGCGACTTTTCAGCACGAGTTCATTCTCCAGAGCTAATTTATTCGAGTTCAAACTTTTAGGGAAATTCCATTTTCTACGCGTGACGTCATATGAATGTACGTTTCGTTAGGACACATAACAACTATCTTTGCAATGTTAATGGAGTGGTTTGCCTTCTCCATTTCACACACTAGCTGATAATCATCAACCAGAGTGCAGGTTTCCTCACGATGTTTTCCTTCACCGGAACACATACATGAACCCTAAGAAACATCACACTCCTTTTTTGGTCAGTTGTGTAAAAATACTGAGAATTACACATTTTTTACCCAAAAATTCCCACAGGGTTAAGTTTATAATTTTAGTAGGATAGTGGCAAGGATGGGCAGTAAATAGACGTATCCTTTATTTATGAGAAACTGCTCCACTTATAACTTTCAAATACCACCGTGTGGGGTCACCCGCTAGCGTGGACGGAATAATTTATAAACGATGGTTATGATGGCGCGTGTCTGTATTTGTTTTTTATCCGACCACAATAAGGTCATTACGAAGGGTTGTTTCGTAAAAGAAAATAAGACATAATAGTCACGCTTTGGAATCAAATCCCACTTCGAGATACACCCCTAATGGGATTTTTTTTTTTAATTCTTGTTACTTTTCTAATCATAATACTGCCACATTTCAGAAAATTACCTTAGGCCAATGTTGGCAGAAAATAGTTCTTTGCCTAAAGATTACAGTAAACAGAGAGTGCAGTAGTATTATAAGATGTGGCAGTCTACTCGAATTTAAGTAACTTTTTTTTTCTCTATTATATATATGTCAGCCCACTTTTAGTCACTGTTATTTTTTTATTTCAACCGCACTCCGTGAGGTGAGGCACCGAGAAGTTGATTGAAGCCTTTGTTGGGCAGTACTGAACCTTATCTATACATATAATAAAACAGTAAAATATTTTGTCTGTACATTTAGTATTTTTGACTGAAATGGATAGAGGGACACTTAAAAAGAATAATAGAAAGCAAAAATATTTTTATGGAATTTCTTGTCTGTCTGTCTGTCTGTATGTATGTACGCGTTTCACGCAAAAACTACTGGACGGATTTGAATGAAACTTTTTTTGTTGTATAGCTATTAAGCCTGGGTAACATATAGGCTATAATTGATTTTGAAAATTGGAACACCTGATGAAGAACCATAACAGAACAGCTAAACTATAAGAAATATGAAAATGGTACCTTTGCAAAAGTTTATCAATCTGACGAGCATTTTCTGTTGACGTATAAAAATCGAAGATCAGGGCCATCTGATGAAGAACTCCAAGAGACCGGCTACACTATTACATATATGGAAATGGCGCCATTAAGGTTACTACAGTTTGGAACACAAAAAGATTTTTCATCTAAGCGAAACTCACGCGGGCAAAGCCGCGGGTAACAGCTAGTATATCATATAGTAATAAGATTCACCACCAACCCACGGCAATAGGCATTTTTGAACATACCTATAGCCTATGAGTTAACAAGTACTTTCCGTTGTTGCAGTTGCATTCGGAGTACCGCAGCACGTACCGATGGCACGAACACAAGGAGCAGCAGCAGGGCGTGGTGAAACAGCCTGCGCGTACGCCGCCCTCCGCACTTCCACTACAACGAGGTAACATTGATATTTTCACGACCCCCTCCGCACTCCCCCTACAACGAGGTAACATTTTTTTTATTAGCCTGCTGGTGTGTTCCACTAGGCAAAGGTCTCTTTTTATTTCCAAATACTCTATCGGCGGTAATTTGTTGTTGTTGCCAACGACACAGAAACTTCTCCAAATCGTCCTGCCATCTTTCGTCCCAATCGTCATTCCACATGACTGGAACAATTCTTTATTTAACCTTTGTAGCATACAACAGTAAAAGCACAATGGGAGGATCGAATGCTAAAAGCATTAAAATTCCTAACTCTTAAATAGAATGGCCTGAATAGTCACAAGTCGCGGCAGCGAATTTCAGGTGTGTCACAGCGCGAGGATTACAACTTTGAAGGTAGAATGGCTACCAGTTGCTAGGGGATTAGATATATAGAAAACTCATTATTTTTCCAAACCACCTTACTACCCTTTTAACTACTCATGTGATCTAACTAAAGGACCAGAATCAGGGCGTGGTTAAACACGAGGCCTTACCTTTTCGGACTCAACGGTTTTCCTATATGCTTTGGAGCCAGGGCCAGGGTTCATTAACCTAATATGTTATTGATAACTTATATCATCCAGGCCCCATGGAGCCGGCAATGCCCCGTCGGAAGAAGTACCCCGGCGTGGCGTACAAGTCCAACGAGCTGTTCGACCCGGCGCCGGCTGATGACATCCGCCCACAGCAAACCTCCGCCTACGACAGGGCACGGGTAAGCCAATACAAGGGTATTACAGGGCAATACTTACTGGAAGAAGGGGGGAAAAGCTAGCCTTCTTCTTCTTACGTCAATGACGAGGCATCGGGAAGAAGTAGTATCTGCTTGATTCACGGGGCTGGCTGACGACTGCACACATCTTCACTTTCCATCCCACCGCAGACCTCCGCCTTCGACAGGGCACGGGTAAGGTTATACAGGGCAATACAGGATCTTAGTGTGTAATAATGTCTCAACACAACTACGAAGGAGTTTATGGTTAGTTTGCTGATCATCACATAATGGAAGAAGGGGAAGAAAGCTAGCCTTTTCCTTCTTTCTTCGATGGCGAGGCATCGAGAAGAAGTATTGTCGGTTCAACCCACGGTTCCATCAGCCCACAGCAGACTTCTTTCGACAGGGCACAGGTAAGGCAATACAATGGTATACAGGGTCTTAGTGGAAGAAGTGTGTGTATGTATAAAGTTAATGAATAGCCCCTCTGGCATGCTAGGTGACCAAGACTGTTTCATGAGTTTCTTTCGGCATTTCTTCTCAGCAGTGGTCGTTCCGAAATGCTAGTAGTTTTTAGCTTTGAGACATTATATATTATGGTTAAATAATTAGTTATCGACGTGAAAAAGAGCCTTCTTTGAAGGCCAAGTTTCAATAAAAAAATTTGATTTTGACTTTGACTTTGAAGGGTCTTTTTCCAGTAGAAAGAAAGCTTGACTTCTCCTTCTGGCTTAGATGCCTCATGGGAAGATGTAGTACCTGTGCGATCCACGGTGTCTTCGACGGGGCACGAATAAGGCAGTACTATTTCTTCTTATTCCTACCTGCGATACATCGCTGGAAGAAGTATCAAAGCCTTACCGTTTGAATTTGCTTACCATACAAGAGCGTTAATTCTCCAAGATCTCTTGAGCACCCATAAACTTTCTTCCGCTAAGTTTCGGCTAGCAACTTAACCCTAACTTAAGCAAGTAGTTGAAATTACTTATCCCTTCGAAGGCGTTTCACTCATGAGTTCGTCTTAACTTAGTTTAAGTTAGCTTGTAACTTTATATAATATATCGACCAGCAAACATTTTATGATCTAACATGATTAATCTTCCTAATAGAAAGCTGAGCTCCTTCGGAAATTTCCAAAGGACAACACAAATCCAACTAGTCAATATACTTAGTAAAATTGCCGTTCTTTTTATGTACCCAAGTCCCATAAACTATCATGATCATATTCATCATCATTTTATAAAAAATTCTTCCGTTACTGACTGTGATTTTTAATACGAATACTCACGTGTGTTGTGAGCTGGAACCGCAGCCGACCTTTTACTGACTGAGTGACTGACAGACAACGCACAGCCAAAAGTGGCCAAAACTACTGGGCGTAGGTAGCTGAAATTTGGTATGTATGTTGCTTAGGGAATGTATGGAAGCACAAAGAGAGGATTTCACAAAATTCCTTGGGCCCAAGTATACATAATAAATAATGTCGTTTCATGCGTCTATTTTAAACTACGCAAGTTATTTTGCTTCGGTTTTCACTACCATTTGTACAATTTCTTCACTATAGTTTGTAAATATTTTAGGATGGTTTACTTATTATTTAATGTCCACAGAGCGCGCAAAGAAACGACACGGACAGAGCTGGGAGGCGCAGCAAGTCTGAGGGGCCTCGCCAGGCGCGGTGGACGGACACTGTTGAGCCTAAGGTAATCATTGTTTCAGTATGTATCCTAACTAATATTATAAATGCAAAAGTGAGTTTGTTTGCATATTAGTAACCAATCTTCCTGAAATTTCGCATACCTACGCATAGTTAGAAGTACTGAGAAGGATATAGGTTACCTTTCATCCCGGGAAAAAGCACTGTTCCCATGGGAAATTCACGCAGGCGAAGCCGCGGGCAAAAGCTAGTCCAATATGTTTCGAATCATAATAGAATAGCGGTTCTTAGTCACAAGTCGCGAGGCAGTAGCGAATTTTAGGTGTCAGCGGGGCGTTACAGCGCGGGGAGGAGAGCCACACCCCCCGCTAGCACACCGCCACCCGCCACCCTGTCGCCTCGTGGACCTGCGCCAAAGAAAAAATACAAATAGAGAAAAGAGGCATGTGTGCCGTAAAATCGCTTCCGGCTATGTGTGGGTGACTGCGCGGGGGCGTTGAGAGGCGCGCGGGACGGGGAACCAACCTCCACCAGATGTTTGTATTATATGCATGGAAGTAATAAGTACTTTAAGTACTTATTACTTCCATGATTATATGTCTTTCCTCAGGGCTGCTATGACGCGGTCTGTCACTCAAGTCACTCATGACCGGTGGGCGCTATTGTCAAATATTTTCGAGTTTAGAGTTAAGCCAAAACTTAGCTATTGTTTATTTATTACTCATCAACCCAAGCATTGAAAATCCGGCTCAAGGAGTATTTTTTTTTCTATGGTCACCTGCCCTCAAACTCTCACGTACAGGGAGTATCACGGCAATTGCACTCGCAGCTAAGTTCAGAGCCGCCATCGTTTTTGTTTCGTTACTTTTTGCCGGGACTGTAGATACCTTTACGGTGTCTCGGCGTCCAATTTTATATTAGATCCCACTTCTGAGCAGAGGCTTCCCTCTAGCTCGCCTTTCCTCTCCACCCGGTGCGTTACAACTCCAATCTTTATCAGCTGCTATCAGATCATCCGACCATCTTTTTTAACTAGAGTTTTTTTGCAGGCGACGACAGCGCTAGGCGACGTGGTGCCAGCGAAAGAGCCAGACTTCGCATGCACCGAGTACAGGAACCAGTTCGCGTGGCCCAAGGACACCACTGATGCCCCGAGGAAGAGTATCTCCATGGGGGCTCTGAAGAAGGCTGCCGTGGCTGAAGGTTGGTATTTTGTAATAGGTTTGCCTATGGAGAAATCTGGGTAAAATGCCTGTGTGCCAATCCAGCTTTAACTCTCCAGGGATCTATATCCATTCTTTTATTATTATGTTTTTCGTATCATATTTTCTTTTTTCAGAAAAGTAAATTTGTACATACGCGAAATTTCATACTACAATATCGATACTTTAGAACTAACATACATCGTACTCGCATACTACGATATTGGGTACTTTAGAACTACCTTTGAAGCGGTGGTGGCCGAGTGGTAGGGCGCCCGCCTGTGGATGCAAAATCCCAGGTTCGAATCCTGCCCGGGCTACATGAGTTTGTATACCAAACTGACTCAAGTTAGTTTTCATCGACCACCACTTGCTTCCGGTGAAGGAAAACATCGTGAGGAAACCTGCACTCTGGTTGATGATTATCAGCTAGTGTGTGAAATGGAGAAGGCAATGGCAAACCACTCCATTAAAATTGCCAAGAGAGTCGTTGTGTGTGTTTCATTCCATATTATGACCACGACCCTCAGTCATGAGGAAATACGACTAAAGAGAGAGAACTACCATACATCGGCATTTCATACTTCGCTCTCGTAAACTTTAGCACTGGAGTACGTAGTACTAGGATACTTTAGAACTAACGTACATCGTACTTGCATGCATCGACATTGGATACTTTAGAAGTAACGTACATAGACATTTCGTACTTAGACATTCCGTAGCGGAGTCCAATTCGGATAGTCTATTATTTTTAGCTTACCCTTCCTACAGCTTTAAAACCCAAAGCTGGAATTCAGAACAAAGCCCGCCACGGCTTCCCCACACAAAGCTACATCTGAGCTTCAGAATGCAGAGAAAGCTTCATTGTTACGAGAATATCACCCGCGTTTGACGCTTTTCCGGGGATTTTCACACGTTTTTATAAGCTTTTCAGGAGCTTTTCATAACGCCCATAGCGTGTTAATATTTGATGTGTGAATCTCAGTGTTTATCTGTTTCTTGTAGTTTTTTCAAGGACCCATTTGTAGCTACGCCTCGGGGCTCTACTCTAGCGGAAATTCAGGAATACAAGCCTATATTAGATATATATTTGTCATTAGATATAACCAGGGCAAACGTAAACCCGGAAGGAGGAAAACCTCTTGGCTGAAGAATCTAAGAGACTAGTTTCACTCGAGTACCCAGACGCTCTTTCGTGCAGCAGCTTCAAAAGTCCGGATAGCCATGATGGTCGCCAATCTTCGATGAGAAGCGGCACTATAAGAAGAAGAAGATTAGATTTATATTTATCATAAAGTTAGAAGATTTTTTTTTCTTTGTCTATGATAGCCAGCCATTTTATATATTGTCTTGAGAAAAAATACCGTAGTGTTATCACAAAAACTATATTGCGTTATCAGCCTTGGTGCGGAAAATTTTCTCCTAAGATATCCACACTTACCTATACGAGAATAAATTATCGTCAACTGCCGCTAGATGGCGGGACTTGTCAAGTCAGATGCCTTTAGGAGACTTGAGAAACATCTGACACCACGATAAGGAAGTATTTATTCCTACAATTCTCAAAAAGATCATCGCACTTTAGTTATTGATTCTTGATGATCAATATTCCCACAATTCTCATGTCAAATTCCAGGGTCAGTGGAAGCAGAGCCCCTGATGAACCATGTGGATGGAGACCACGACAACGGCCCCAAACGGTATATAGAAGATTACCTGTGGAACGGACAGAAGAAAGGCGTACAAAGGTTCGTCCGCGTAGATTTTGATTCAAAGCGAGTATATTATTTGTCTTTTTCTCAAGTCTTTTCTTGTCTATGTCCTCTTTGTCATTCACTGTGTGGCTTTTCTGACCATGGTTTTTAAATTAGTACAGTTTTGTGTAAATTCACTGATCAAAATATTTTCTAATGTGTAGTTATCAATTGAAGCAGTCTTGAGAATTAGACAAACACGATTAACTTATAAATATATTCGTTCAGAATCTATTTACCAAAGTTTTCTTTCACTTTCTGTAAAAAGTTTCTGAACTCCGGCTTCAGCTTTACCACATTCTCATAATATCTGCTTTCTTACATCTTTTTTATACTTATAGATTGTTTCTTATATTTTAACATTTTTATTAATATTTTTCATATCAGCATGCTTTAATTTTTCTATACACTTAACATAATATAAAATCTTTATATCATTTACAGAATCTTCAGAAACAGTCTATAAAATATATTTTTGAAGCAATACTAATACATAACGCTAGCTTCGGCATAAGCAGCTGCTTCTTTGCAAACATAACATCCATATAAAAAAAATGGGGTCCAAAATATACCCAAAGACCATTCATAAACCACACATCAATAAAGTACACATTTATACTAACAAAATCACACAATTTTTACACATTTTTGTTCAAAATCCGTGAGCTACCGGACTTACAATTGTAGTTGGAAATTCATGAAAAATATATTGTAGATCTGTAAATATTATTGGGATTGTAATACATTTTGGATTCCGTAAATTTTCAGGTGAAGATAAAAAAGTTTGAATGAAGTTTCTGCTCATAGCTTCCGATTTTTCTGTGTCTAGCTTTGTGTACTAACCCAACCTTGAAGGAAATTTTTACATGATAAAAAATACAAGTGAAACTGAATTTAACGCGAAGCAAAGAATCATACAGAGAATGGCTAATAACAATATAATCTAAGAGTTTAAACAAAATCAAAATATTGTCATTCTTGATTGTAGATATAGCATCTACATCTGAATATTCGAAGTTATTTACATGCAAATGAGGCAGCGGATTGCTACCGCGAGCGAAATCCCTCCATTGAGGAAGTTTATCGTGCATCAAGTGTCAAATCTGACGATATTGAAATTGTAATAGCAACATTTGCATTTAATAAAACTTCTATTATTAAGTTTGACTTTGTTTTTAGAGTTTTGTTTGTCATTAGGTAGATTTTCGGCAAAGCCTAAATCTTGGAAATTCGAACAGTATGATTCATTTCTGCTCAAATTTGGCTCCAAGCCCGCGGCAACTTGTCTTACCCTGCTAAAGTTTCCTTCTTGGCCTGTTCTGCCCCAATTTCTTCCGTCAGTACAAGCAGAACAAAGTCTAAATTTCGTTTTTGATATTTGCTTCCATCTCTCCTCACGGTGGCGGTGTGTAGGCCGAGTAGATTTAGACGACAATAGTTCGGAATGTCAGCTCTAGAACTTTTTCGATTATCAATGTGTCCTGCACTGTCGATGTGAACGTTCATACAGATTTTTGTTAGATTGTATGTCGATGTATCACCAACACTTGTAACACTACTTTGATTAGTTGACGAGTCACTGGGCGCCCGCCCGCACCTCTGCCGGTCAGCTCGACCTCTCTAGACTCTTCTACGTCTACATTCTAACCTCACCATTGCGCTTGACAATTATTTGAAGCATGACTCCTTACTAACCTGGCTCGGGCGAGCTGTTTCTTTTGCGCATCATCATCGTAAAACTCCAAGCGTCTAAGACTTGAATGGAATTTTGCAGAAAATCGACGTTCCGTAGCGCGCTATCGGCACTCATATCCAACGGGGAGGATCGTTCCAAAGATAATAGGAAACGTTACAAAAGCGAGTACAAAAAGAAATTTAGACCGTTCTCTCAGTACGTGTACGAGGCGTCTAAAGGGACATTTACGAAATGCAGGGGGAAAGGGAAGACGAATGAGGAGGCGAGCGAGAGGATGCTCGGCGAGCAGCAGAGCGGGGGGGTTGAGGCGGGGCTGGGCGGGGCGGAGGGGGAGGACACGGCGACCACCCTGCGGGCCGCGGGCCTGCAGCCGCTCGGCCTGTCGCAGAGCGACTCCTGGTACCGAGAGGTGCTGGACCTGAGAAAGCGCGCCGGCGAATACAAGGTCTGCGGCCACACCACAGATACTATAGTCAATTCGTAAAAGCTAACACAGATAGATTAACACTCGATATTACTAAACCAACAAAAGAAAATACTTGACATTCTTAGATCTACGAAACTCTTTACAGAATCTTCGATCCTCGTATGATGTTGCAAGTATTTCATGATATCATTTGATAATTTCAGTCACTAAAGTGAGAACCTAAAAAAGTACTAGTTTGTACTAGACCTCGGAAAATTATACTAGTAGTATTTTGGTCACACACCACACAAGCTCAACAACTGCTGAAAATCAAAAATTTAATGTCAAACTAGGAATCTATCTAGGTATATAAAATCTTTATATATATGTTACGAAAATCTAAAAATACATCTATAAAATCATCAATATTCTTGTAGATCATAGATTCAAAGTCCAAAAAATTTTGAACTTCAAGTTACCGCATCAAATTCGTCATAACCTCACGTCATCATCATGCTTGTTCATTCAAAATTGCCATTTATCGACAGTACCGCGGCTGGGGAACCGAGCTTGCTCCCGAGCACATCACCCAGCTTTACAATAAGCAAATCGAGCTCTGGTACCAAGTGTCCCGACGGTCCTCGCTGTCAGCCCTATCACTCGCTTCCACCAATCACAAGTAAGTGATGCACTCGTAATACGTGTAAGCGGTTCGGAGGACCAATGGGAGCGTTTGAAAGTTCGTCGTTCGTTACAGATAAGATATCGTTGTATTAACATTATTGTAATTATTGGCAACTAAAATTGGTGTAACTTTGTGTAATACCTGTACATAATTTTTTAATTATCTATGTAATGAATATATATTAAGTACCAATGTATTTATTTTTGATAAAACAATTATTTTGAAAATTTCACTGTAAACACATCACAAGTCCTCAATATTTATGATTTTGTTGAACGGTCCTTCGAGCCGGATAAATATGATTGCTTAGCATAAGTTAGTAGCAAAATGGCTGATGCAAGGCAAAGAATGGCTTGTAAGGCGATGAGCCACATGTAATGTAGCGTAGATTTATCAGCCAAAGTGATTATATCACTGGAATAAAATACACAACGCTTTCAAGTATGTAATGCCTGATATTTTGATATTGCCATAAAAATATCTTGATTATTTTGCTGACACAATGAAACAAACATCATTACTTGATGATGAACAATCTTAGTCAAATATGATTAGTGAACAAGATTAGAAACTGTTTTCTGATACAGAAAAAATGCATTTTTTTCTTTCAGATCGCAGTTTTTAATTTTGAAAAACTATTATTTAACCAGAATGTTTATACGCCACTGAAAAGACCAGTCCTTACTGATGATTTGTCAACTTTAAATCTTCTCCAGGGCGCTGCCAAGGGACGAGAAAGACGGTAAAGACTCCAAGAACCATTCCCCGAAGAAGTTCCGTTCGTTCCGCTCGGCTCCCCACCAGTCCATCCACGCTAAGTTGCAGGAGACCAAGGCTTTGGAGAAGTCTCCACACAAGACGTCTCCACAGAAGCAGAGAAAGAAGCTGCAAGGACATAGTTTTGATGAGGGCGCGACGCAAGAAGGTTAGAAATAGATCTTGTTATCGAGTGTGTTACAGTATAGGTAACACCAGAGATGGGTTTACGCCAGGAAGAAACGTTCTCCGCCCATTTATTCTGGGTCAGATTTTTCTAAAGTCGCCTAAAGGCCTCTCACATGAACATGAAACTAATAAGACTGTTCTGGAATGTCATCAACCAATCAATCAAAATTATAGTTATCTCTTATTAGTTAGTTATCTCTTTAGTATAAAAATGGTCATACCCAAACATGGATTTCAGAAATAAAATGCTTTCCTACGTAGATTTATCATCGTAATCGGAAAGAGACAGCATCGGGCGATGAAACCGCTTTTTTTCTTAATAATTTCAATGTCAAATAATCCGGGCCCAAAATTTTCTTTGAAGATGTCATTCCAGTAGATGTTATTTTTTCCATGGTCATCTAGCGATGGTTGTCGTATACATACTAGTAAGCTAAGTAATCAGCTAGTGCGCAGGTATCCTCACGTTGTTTTTTCTTCACCAGAAGCAAATGGTGGTCTATGAAAACGACCATACATGAGTCAGATTGGAATGTAAACTCATGTGAACGAGTATCTGGGATCTTTCGACCGCATGAGGTCTTAACCACTCGACCACCACAGCTTCAATGAGGGTTATGGTTTTCCCGCTAACTAGTTGGCACTACTGACGAGAGAGGCCTTTCAGGTATAATCCTGTCATTTGAATTTGACAACTGATGACAGTATTCTACCATCTGACAGACCTCACTCGCCAGTAGATCCAACTAGTTAGCGAAAAAACGATAAATGGGCTGGGCTGGCTGGCCTGGGCCATCTCCTGCCAGTCATTAGCGTTCAGCTCGCGCAAGTCTTTCTGGACCTCGTCCGACCATCAGTATCATCGGACCTTTAAGTTTTCCTAGATACGCCTTTTGTGCACTACGGCTTTCCTCCATCCTCTCCACGTGGCCAAGCCAGCGAAGCATGTGGGCTTTAGTCTCGCCGATGATATTTGGCTCTGCCACTAGCTCCTGGGTAATAAATATTAGCTTATTATCGGAGGCCAAGACTCATTTTGGGTTGCTGCGCTATAAATAGTTCATCATCATCATAAAATTTAAGAGCGAGGCCCTTGTCGGTGGAGTTCCGTCCATTTTTCTTTCGCTTCTTTATACGACACGACGACGTTAACTTTTTCCTTTATTTGCCTCATATAACTCTGTCTTGGTCTCCCTGGGCCTTCTTCCTTCTATCTTTCCTTCTATGATGTTTCTTAAAAATGCATCGTGTCGTATTAAGTGCCCGAACATTTCCCCCCTTCTGTTTTGATACTCATAATAGTTGGTAATAATAATAGTTTAGTCATTAACTCATTGGTTATCGTTCCAGCCAAAACGGGCGAGAACTCAGCGTTCCGGTCGCCGCGCCGGCGGCCGCGCTCGGCGGACCCCGCGCCCGCGCACAGCAAGCTGCCCAACGGGATCGACGCCGCGCCGCGCCCGCCCAAGCCCACTGGTATTTTATTTATTATTTACTATATGGGGTCGCCAGCGCGAGCACCAGACGGGTGATCAGTCCACTTATGCTGGGACCATTTCACCCAATTCCCCGAGTATAGGGTTTTGAGTCACCTGGTAACTCACGGTGGTGGCGACCCAATGAATCTACCTGTTACTTTGCAGAATTTTAACAACTGCCCTATTGTAATGTTGCTCAGATCATCCTCAGATACGACGTCCACTACTGGTAGATAAACCTTATAGGTAGCCCTCACAGAAATATGTCCCGGTGTACGGACGGATATCTAATCTAGTCAGTTAGGCCACAGTGGAGTATCAGGATAGTATAGGTACTGGATTGTGGTACAAAGGTGCGTGCGTAAGTGGTGCACGCATCCTAGCTGTGGATACATAAGCATATATATACAATTATATTGTAGTGGCCGGAGAAATGAATCATTAATGCGTTTCAATAGAAATTGGATATGGTGAGGCTTTTCGATGCGCAGGATTGAAATGCGATAGCTCAGTTGGAAGAGCAAGGTCGTATAAGGACGGTCGCGGGTTCAAGTCCTGCTCGCATGGATTTTTTTTACCGCATATCTAATTTCTATACGAGAGCACTGTCAAGGTCGTATAAGGACGGTCGCGGGTTCAAGTCCTGCTCGCATGGATTTTTTTTACCGCATATCTAATTTCTATACGAGAGCACTGTAGTACTAACTGCAGCTGAGATGCACAAAAATCCAAAAAAAAATCAAATTAATCAATCTTAGAAAGAAAGAAAAATCATTTATTTGGGTATACGAAAACGGCCTCCACTCAGCATTTGTCGTGGTCCGTGATACGATCCACAACGCTGGTCTTCCACGGAAACCGAGTAAATTATAATTACTATCTTGATTAATTTACAGCTGAATTAGATGTTTGTTCCCAATTATTAAAAAGGGCGCCCCCTTAGGGCTGTTACTATTTTAGCTGTATGGCCCTCGAGGCTGTCGCCATTTTTCCTTCAGTGGAACAGCAAAGGTCGACGTAGCGACCAGCTCAAAGTAGGCTGGGTAGCTTGTTTTGTTCGTTATTAAAGTAATGTATTGACTGGAGAACAGATGCGGACTGGTGGTTTGATGGCTGAAAATTCAGCCGAGCACAGTTCTTACGAACACGAATATCATAGAGATATACACAGAAAAATTAAAAACTTTCTACGTACTCACATTATATCAGTACTTGCAGGGGCGCCCACAAGGAGCTAGCGTAGGGCAATATAAATGGTCCGCTCTGTATAAATAAGAACTCTATTATTAATATATTTACTTATGTTATCAATATTTACTTATTCAATAAAGTGAGTATAGGTTCAAAAATCTCTCAATTTTTTTGTCAATTCTGTAATGCATTCGTATAACTTGCTTATTTATTAGAACTCTTTAGATTATATCTATCATACTTATATAAAATACTTGTACTCTTCTAAATGTATACAGGAATGGGTGTTGTAACAATAAATAATCATAAATGTTGTGTTCCTGATCGCTGCATGCCCCTTCCTTAATCGGCTTTAAGAGGATATGGCTCCCAAAAAACTCCCAAATTTATTTTAAAAAAATAATAAAAATATGTTTTTAGATCATAATTAGTTATTTATAGTAAAAATTATTTGTATTGTCCCATAACTTTAGAATCCCTGAGCCATATTTCGCTAGCCAAATGTTTAGTAGCAAAATTTTTCCGCTAGGTTTGCCGTTGAGTAGAGCGACTAGTAGTAGAGTTAGGTCGACATCCCGGGGCGGGCGGTCCCCGTCCGCGCCGAGCAAACCCGGGGCCGCGAGTGGGGCAGGCGGGACCCTGAACGGGACCTTGAACGGGGCTTCCGGGACCCCCGGCCGGGGCAGGCGCAGCCGGAGTGTCTCAAAAGTGGGCATAAAATTCGGTGCGTACTGAAACAGGTGACGGTTGCGTCGACGCTCTGTGTTACTTTTTAATTTTTGAAATTCGAATTGGCTTTGCTACGTTCTGAAATGTGGCTTAATTTTTTTAAATTTGGCTTTCGTTGTGTTGTTTTTTGCTTCTTTTTGTGATTGGGTTGGATTTGTTTTCGGCCAGTGCGTCTACGCAACGTTTGGTCACGCGCATTGGCACTTCGGGAATGGCTTCACACGTCACGTCGTGTGTTTTGTCTCGTCCGTGTGAAACACCTCTGCACTCAACCACCCTAGTTTTCTTGTGATCGTGACAACGTTTTAACTCATAACTCTCCTTATACTGTGGTTCAATTATGTCTTCGAATATTCATAAAGCATCAGTCTTTTGTGCAATTCAAGTTGTCTAATAAATAAATATTTTAAAAAAGATTATATAAGTATTTATACTGTATGTAAAAAATAGATAAGTACATACGAGAAATCACAATAAATGTTAGTTCACATTTGTATTAGAGTTTGAAAATACACACGCAACCCTGCACTTAATATCAAATACAGAACTTGAGTAGGTACCTAACCCATCGAGATATTATACTTATATTAATATTTCGATGACCTAACCCTACTTTTCGCTACGCCGTAGTAGTCCAGTCATCAATACTGTGACTTATCGATACTTTTTTTCCCTTTGTGTCTCAGTGTTACAAATCTTGGTATGACTCATCGGGAACAAACGATCAAACTCAGGGAAACCTCTATCTTTAATAAATAAAAGAATAAGGAAGTCCATTATAGTTTTGTACATATCGATGAATAATTATAACGTAGACGTACCCATGGACGATAGTACCCAATTAGGTATTGTTTGTAATTTGGTGTTAGAATGTTTTTGTTGCATGCGATGTTACATGTTCTCGCAAGGTAATTGTATTTTTCTTAGAAAATATATAAAACTATGGTTTAGTTTATCAAATTTAATTACCTAGTTATGTTTATTAGATGTTCCATTATTTTAGTTTATCACTTTATTTTTCAGTGATCACACTATTTCCATTCACTTTCAAATTAAAGACGTAATGGTAGGTTTTTTTAAGTTCAAAAAAAAATTGCATCAGGGCTCTATTAGTAGCTTAGCCATAGCCTTTACTATTTTATTCAAATTTAAAAAAAATCTAACTTATGGAATACTTACAGACCTAACTAAATGACCAACATAAAAGAAGTCTTAGGTGCAGTAAAATATCACAATAAATAAAACGCGCAACAACAAAATGGCTAAAGAAAACATTTTTATACAGCCACATAACATTTTCCTTTTTTAAATTGCAGATGACGAAATACCAAACCACCGTAGCGCGTCGGTCGCCAAAGATCATTTCTTTGACGACTCCCCAGTGGTGAAATCCCCACCCGAGCCCACTCGAGTGAAGTCTCCCGAACAAATGAACATGAGGTCTCCAGACCCCGTGAACTGGACAGTGCCACTGGACACTGGCAAGACATTCACGGTCACTCAGAACGTGAAAAGCGGTGAGTCAAGATTGCTAAGGCGGCTAAGCGGGAAATGTAGCTAAACTAGTCCTTATTTTTAATCTGTGAAACTGGTTTCGTGAAAATCATAAAGTTAGAAAATAAATATTATTTTTTCTATGTCTATGGTAAAAACTCTTGGAAGCATTGACTGGAAATACCTAGATTCTAATTTTAAAATTTAGTCAAATAAAAAAGTGAACGTACTTTGAAAAAAAATGAGTGAAAAGGAACCAAACATTTCTAAATGTTTTTTTAACATTAACAAATATGATCTTGGCGTTAAATTGTATAAGAAGAGTAGGTATTAAAATTATAATAATATTCACAAGACTAGTTTCACTACAGTATATAAAGCTCTGTATGAAAGAGCATCTTTTTCTCAACGCCTTTACTATCTATTAGAATTTTAGATATTTTCATAGGAAAATTTGTTACTGGGGTTTACTTTTCATCTATTGCAAGTATCTTTATTTCTTTGACTCTCAAGCACAGGTAACCAACTTTCTGAAAACGATGGGCTATGGCATCACATAAGTATATTATTCACATAGCTCTATACCTATGTAAATTAAGTTCTCTCCTTGTTTCTCGCCTTAATTAAAAAAAAATACACCTACTTAGTGAAATAATAAAATGTTGGTAACATTCTCTTCAGAACAAGATGCTCTTTGAATCCAGTAAATATTTTAAGATCATTGACTTGTTAATAAGTATTAGTAAGCATATGATACTGGTCTTTTGGACGCTAAAGAAGTCATAAGCCATCACACTTTCGTTTCACACTGCTAATAACAATCATAACCTCATTGTAAATCTTTGAGTGTGAATAGCAACACTAGTAAGACGGAGTAGAAGCTTGCAACACTAACACCTAATCAAATACACAATCATGTGCATTAAAATACCTACGGATTGATTAGAAGTGAACACTCATTAAAATAAATCATTCATAATATACATCACATTTTGTTGTTTTTATCATCGTGATTTTTTAATTTGAACTGTTCTATGTCCACTGAATACAAATAATTCCCGCGTCGTACTATTTCTGAATTTAAAAAAAAAATGACAGCTGTCATTTTCAATGGGCATAGAACGTAAAGTTCACAAGTTCACGTCATCCGACCATACAACTCGCTCACAATTTTCAGATGAGAGCGTTAAGCGCCCTAGCTCTGAGTTTAAAGGTGGGTCCATTGCTGAAGAGGGCCCCATCGTGAAGCCGGCAGCCCCGGCAGGTACGACGAACTCCGTCACCGCCTAGACCATTGGCCATACACTTTTTAATGAGTGTGACAGACAGCAATGCGACAGTGAACTCTACGCTGTATGCCAAGAGATCACTGCCACATAGGCACACACGACCGACACCAGAAAATATATAATCTGTTTTATATTATATCTATTGAATAGTTCATGATTAAATTGTGTTAATCCAATAATTGAGATGCTTTTATTTATTTTGACCGTACTCCGCTGAGGCGTCGACCACGTATGTATTCACTTGTGTGTGTGTCTGTTTCGATGTTTGCGTACACTATCATTGTATGCACTTACTTTTTTCCGTTGTTTTCCCATCTCATAATCGTTCACTTTTGCATGCTGCCTGTCCTCTTCTATTTAATCTTCGGGAAGATGCTAATAATTTTGTATATATAAGTACCTCATTAGTTATGCATTATATAAATAAAATATTTTCTTAAACCAAACAATAATAAATGAAATAAAGCCGAAAGAGATATACGAGTAGATTTCTGTGATATGGATGTAAATAATTATTCTTTAAAGAATCGATAGCATCTTTTCGTAGTCCTCAATCCTTGTAAAAATAAAAATATTAGGTCTTATTAAAAATAGACTCAGAATTTAGACTATATAGTAATAATGCTGATTTTACAGACTTGGTTATTGAAACTAGATTGCATGAAAACATTTCAAAATATTTTACCATTAAAATAACATTTTATAATTGGGTCAAAATTAAAGTCATCAAATTTGTAATAACTTAGATTTTAAAATATTACTATACAGAGCATGATATTCACCTTTAACCCTACATAAAAAAATCAACCGTATGTTAAGCCTAGTTTAGTTAAAATATGTTTTGTCCTTTTTAATAGCTATTTAATATTGAAATAACGAGACTAAACATATTTCTAACTAAAATGTCATTCGGTTACTTTTTTTTAGGGTTAGAGTTTTTAAGAGGTAGCATGTATAAGTGTATATAATAATTTAGTACGTGACTAGTTAGTTAATAAAGACTAAAATGAACAGTCAAAACTTAGTTGAGGCAAAATATAGCTTCTAATACAAAACAGATGAAAAGTAAGTACTGTATATTGTAAACAATTATAGAAAATCACAATTTTAAATGAATTCACAGAGAAAAACTATCAATATATTAGAATCGATGTGCTTTTTTAATGTAAGAGGGACTTTCAAATGAAAAAACATACTTATATTTTTATAATGATGACTTTTTGAGCACAAAGTTAATTTTCCGTATGTTCCCGTAGTGTCACCTCAAGATGACATTGTTAATGAACGGGAAAAAAATCCCTACCTGTAACAGTGCTACACATTGCAACTAACCCTTTCCTAAAGGAGTTACACGACTCACGGGACTCCGGAATGCCGTTTAGTCACAGTGTTACTCATTGGGAAAAAGTTAGTTGCAATGTATAGGACACTATTGCAGAACGGGATCAGTAACATTACAGTGTTACACATCTTCGGGTAACACAACGGGAACAAATGATACTTTCCAATAAAACTTTCTCTCTCTTTACTGAGGAAAATTTGGCGGCTACGAAATCATTTGAAATTCCCTGTGAACGTGTTAAAACAAATGAAAAATTATTACTCTACAATTCCGAATACTGTTTCAGAAATCGCTCCGATCCACCACCAGCAAATGTCTCCGATTCGCATGAAAAAGAGCGAGTCGCCCACAAGCCTCAGCAAACGCACTGATAAGACTCCCACCACTCCTCCAAGTCTCACTCCCATAGACGAGACTAAAGCCTTAGACATGAACAAACTCAACGGTGTAAATGGCGTCAATGGAATCAACAGCAATCAACTCACTCCTGAGACTCCAACTCAAGAACCTTTAAAGGAAAAGGAAGTAGTAAAAAAGTCGACTGAAGCCACTCAAGTAGCGCCAGGAGTGGTCGATACTACAGTTGTAAACGAAACTCCTACAGGTGGGCTCACGGCTTCAGAGGTACTAGATCGGGCTCGTACAAGATTCGACAAATTCTGGGGCAAAAAGGAAGACGATGTTTAGGCTAATTAGTAGCAGAAAGTGCTGGAACGTGTTACCGTGACATTTGAAAAAACAACTACCAATTTATGGCTGGATGATTCTGCCAATATGCTAAAACCATGGAAGTAATAAGTACTTTATACAAAGTACTTATTACTTCCATGGCTAAAACTTTAAAAAATGAAGTCTCATCAAATGTCATAGTATAAGACGGAGCACTCGAGATCAATGTAGCAAAATAAAAACTGATAAAATTAAGGAAAAAGCTTCGCTTTATAACGACGACTGTAATATGTATTTATTACTTTATTATGTATTTTATTATCTTAAATACGATCACTATCTATTTAATAGTGTGGTGGCTTGTGATAGTAGATTGATGATTGATGGATAGGAATAAAACTTAATTGATTCTTGGATTTTTAAAACTAAGTACTAATATTGGTCTCTAAGTTTAATCGATTGGTAATTTTTGTGTATGTATTTATAAAAAGTTAAGTCAAATGTATGTTATTTATATCATTTCAGCAACATTATATTTTTCGTGGGACTTTAAAAAAGTTTAAAAAAACTTTCACACAAAAATTATTTTTTAATAGGTAGTTGACTGGTCAGTATCGTTTTGAGGCTTTTCATGCGATTCCGCATGTTGTGATGTTGTAATTTTAAATAAGATTATCTACCTAAAAATTGAGAGTTAGACAAATCATTACCTACATTATTTCACGGTGAAATCAATAAAAAAAAAACAGTGTTGAATCAAAACGTTGTTGTCTTAAGATGCATTCCGAACGTAAAATATAAAAAATGCATATTAATAGCATAGCAACTGCTAACTAAAAATTTGCTTAGTATAATACAAACAAGGGCAAAGTATACTCAGTCATAACTAAGCCGTCCAACATAGTATTTTGGCAAATAGACGATTTAATTTGGCTTATTACATTGTGTCAATAATTATTTAAATATTAAACGGTTTCGAACGTACTTTGCTAAAACCAATCAGAGACAAGCAATTTTTAGCGGAAAAATTCGTCTTGGACTTGACGTGCTATCTTTTAGAAATATATTGGTTTTAATTTATAATCATCTACAAGAATAAAAGTAAATTATCTGGAAACATGGAATTTTCACGTAAGTCATGTCGTATTTGTTTAATGGAGACAGAATTCAATGTATCTTTGTACGGGAACTATGCTCGAAGAACAAACATGATTGACAAAATCCTAGTTTGCCTAAAAATAGTAATTGAAGAAACTGATATTTTAACAACGATTTGCTACAAATGCGCCGAGAATACTGAAAAATATTACGAGTTCATTGCTTTCGTAAAAAAATGTCAGACGCGAATGGACGAGAAATGTCTTGAAGCGCGCGCGAAAAACCTTGATTGTTCCCCAAATGTGTCCAATAGGCGTCACGTCACTTCTTACGTCCGCGAACAGGTATACGACGCTGATTATACATTTTCGTTCTTCGAATTGCCCAACAACGAAGAGAAAAAGGAATGTAAGACTTCTAGCCCGTTTTTATCCTATTTCTCGCCCCCGAGCATGTTGGTGAAGCAATCGACGAGCGAGCCAGTGTGGAAAACGCCTCGCCCTATGGACGAACCACAGAAATCTGACAAAATCGAAAGGAAATCTAAAAGACAGTGCAAGCAGGTTCGTGTAGATCGACACCACTCTAGAGACTTATTCGAGACTCAATCGCAGGAGGTGGACGACGCAGAACACAAGTCTTTAGACTGGAGACTGTCTCCAGACGACAACATCATAAAAAGAGTCAGAGAAAAATGTTTCGGTCGGTCAGATTTCTAGCTCTCGTATTGTTATAAATAATAATTTTAACGTTGTTATATTTTGTTAGATTTATTTGTGAAGTTCCGATTGTCAGATATTTTATGTGTAATAAACCTCTATGGAATTCTGTAGATACAGGGTACTTAGAAAAGTTGATTTATGAAATGAATGACTTTTAATTCACTGTTAGACATTGTTTGGTGTACTTATAGCTCATGAAGATGAACTGATGTGTAGGTACAATTGTGTACATGTTTGTGATAAATATCTATACTTTATTTAAATTTTAATATTTCCCTTTCAAGAGTTGCAAGGTCACAATTATTGTTTACCTCTAAAGTCTATTTGCATCCTTCCAACAAAGTAATTAAATTATTGACAAAAGTAATTATTATAGGAAGCTTTTATAACATTTTATTTTAGTGTGACTGTGAAGTTGGTTTTAAAAATTAATACTTTTTGTAAACTTACAAACTTTATAACACTTACATGAATTTATTTCGTCTCACAATTATATTTTAAGTGGAATTCTTGATATTGTGATTTAATTTGTAATCAATATGGCAACACTGATTTATTGTTTTGAATATAAGTTCCTATTGTTGTATTATTGAGTTTTCTGCGCACAAAAACCGATACGAATATGTTTGAAAATATGAAGCCCTGTCCGATATTGATAATTTAGTATAGCAACTCAATAGCTGATAATTATGAAAATTATAGCTTTGCTACGGGTTTATAATAGCGTGTGTTAATTTTCAGTTGTTATATCAAAATGGACACCTAAATAAAATTTTGAAAAAAAGTCTTGTTTCTTTGGCAAAATACCTCATTTTCAAAAACTTTATGGTTTCAAATAATTAAGGTATATTTTCCCAGTTTAGACTAAAAGACAAACTAAACGCAAAGTAAAAATGAAAAACAAAAATAGTTAATCCATGACTTTATTTCGTATCCATATCAATTCATACACATATTACTAGATAGAGAAAATAATCCCCTTGCTCACTATAGAACTTTATTATATTTATAAATCACATTTAACATTTTTAACGCTAAGTTAATTATATTTTCTGCAGCAGTATGGCAGGTTACACAGATAAAATAGATTGATATTACTACATTAGTCGACTTTACACCAAAGTTATGATAGAAAAAAATCGCGATGACAAATCAATTGCTACGGAACTCAAACCTATTCAAATATTTTTATGTAGACATCATCAAAAATGATAAAAAAACACAGCGTTTACGAAACCGTAGTTTTTTTTTAATTATTATTAAAGATGGGTTTGCTCTTGGCCACAATCTTGCCCGAGGACAGAGATGAGGTCTACAGTGTAGCGAGCTTACCCAGAAGCAGCCTATTCACTCTGGATTTGAAGAGAGTCAGGTTGTACGTGCTCGGGAACACAGACGCAGGCAGGAATTCCAATTCGCTGTGCGCATTAGGAATGATGATGAAAAGCGCTTGGTGGTATATAAAGTTTGTCTATTCCTTTGTCTTTTCTTTTGTTACAAATTGTTAAAAAAGGTCAACAAATATTATAAAACATTTTGTAACTGCTGCACTTAAGTCTCGTGCCGTCTCACTCTAAACAACCTAGATTTGTAGTGACAGCACGAATTTTGAGGATGTCTTTACATAAAATATTTTTGATCGGCCATTACTAAGACAGTATAATAGGTACTAGAGAAATAAGTTCTTTGTACATGAACGGTATTACAATTTTTTTTTTAATAAATCAAACTATTGAGATATAGTTTACTAACTCATACGTATTTTCTATCAACGTTGCAATTAACGTTTGATACTTTAATTACGCAAAATATTATCTTTAAAAATCGATAGTCCATATTCAAGCTTGCTCAATATATATTTTTTTAATTAAGCATTACTATAATTACATATAACAAAATGGTATGAAAACGATAATATTTAACGCAAAATTTTGTGGTCCCAAAACAATGTGAAATGTCGTATCAAATAACTCGAACCTACAAAAAATTCATTGTATTACGTCTGAGATAATATTACAAAGCGCATATTTTTTTAATTAAATATTTTTAGGGTATGTACCAGTTACCCTGTATCACCATGCACAAAAATAATTTTACCCAAAATTTAAAAACTAACCAATGAGTATTGCTTGAATACAAAACAGAAATTTTCTTAATAAAAATAATCGTATATATTTATAATAGTAACATTGGTTTATTGTACAATTTCATCCTGTCCAAACTAAAAATAAACCTTCCTATCGACATTAAAATAACTTATTTTAAAAACACAAACCAATACCAAGAGGTTTACCCAATCGCCCACTACGATTATGCGTCTCTGCAGTACAGTCACAGAATTGATATAAAAGGAAGCTCCCTGCCACTCCCGCAATATGGCGTATACCCTGCGTAGGTACCCCGCACTTCTCCCCCGTTCTTTTGCGGATTGGGACGCTATGACTATGAAAACCCACACATTGACGTGTTCAAATACAGTTTCATTTGTCGTTTCTATGAGTTTCCACCCTGTGGTACAGTACCACCTTAATTTTTCTGAGCGCAAATACGTCGAATGGCCTCAAATTTGGCCTAACATAAAAGAGCGACATAAGATGTTAAGTACTGCCATTTTTGCATTTCGCGCAGAAAAAAGTAATGGGCGCTAGGGTTTACAAGACAGTTATCAAAATAATAAAATTCGTATCATTATTTCTACTAAAGATTCTGAATAAGCCACTTATCAATTCTTGCAACCCTACAAGAATAGAGAAGTGAAAATAACTGTTATTTACAGATTAAGAAACACAAAGAAAAATCGTTGAGAGAAATGTTTTTGAAAATAGTTTATTATTAATGTAGTCTGGAATGTTAAAAAAAAAACAATATTCAGGATGAATTCCCAACAATACTCCCAATATTTCTTGTTTATTGAGATCGTTGCGTATTTTCTAATTGGCCTGTGTTTCGACCGTCAGCTAACAAATATGTATAGGATTTAAAAAAAAAACTCAACTGATAAAATGTAACGATGAGTTGGGAAGACCTGGTAATTTGAGCTTCTGTTTGTTTTGTTTTTTTTTTTAAGTTAGATGAAGTTATAAAGAAATAAGAGCCGAAATATATTGAATTATATTTTTCATGTATGTTAGAGAGATATACTCGTACAATAAAAGGTTTTTATATAGAATAGCTGAAAAACGAGCATGCGGGTTGCCTGATGGTAAGCAATCACAAAGTTATATAAATTTTGTCATTTTTAAACAAAGTAATTACATGTGATTCACTTCAATATCTCAAAATTTTTCAGAGAAAGATTAGTTTGTAAAATACAGGGTGACTTTTTACACGACTGACCAAAAAAGGAGTGTTATGTTTTCAGGGTTCATGTATGTATGTATGTATGTAATTTCTTTATTCCACCATAAGTCCTGAACGGCTTAACAGATTTTGATGTGAGAGGTATTGTTAGATTCCTTGCTAAAGCCCGAATGACATAGGCTATGTAAGATGTCAGTCGTGTTTTTTATTTTTAAATAATTAGCTTGTTATCCAGTATCAACATTTTCGTAGGCTTTGGCCTAGTATGTTTCCAAAGAAATCTATAGCCAAGTGACAATGTCTTTTCACAAGATTTTGTCACTTTTTGTTAAGTATAATTTTTTTTTAAGTAGGTCTACGTACTCAGTTTAATAATCTAAACTTGCTGCAAAAATTTTGATACAGGATATAAAATCACACTATATAGCTTGATCTTTATATATTTTTTATATAGGTACTATAGTAGGTATGGTAAATATTGATATCAAAGAATGAAAAAATGTGTTACAACCAGACGCTCAAATCTATGGCACTGAAGAACAAATTTTGGAATGTCAATATTTTTCATCTGACGATTTTGATTTTTCAAAATATAATGTAAATTTATAGGACAATGAGTTACAAATATCATGTTTAACAAACATATGTGATTACATTTCGTTTTACGCTTTCAAACTGCGTTCCGTTACACAAAGGTAAGTTTACATTAGTAAAAAAGTAAATTAAGAAATCGAAACGCGTCCTTAACACGCTAAGACATAACACAAAAATACAACTAGAAAAAAAACAGATAGAAAAACAAAAACAAGAAAGCGGGGTTGCCAACTTTAAAAATACTAACATAGAATAACTACAAGCTTTAAAATTATATCACATAACGTTTTCTAACGGCTACCATAGTTTTTTTTACAAAAGAAACCTTATACTCCGAAAGACCGCGGCTTCACTCGCGTAGAAAATATAAAATAACCTTTACCCCTATGGGGGAGATTAATAAATTATCAGTTATCCTTTTCCATTCCCAGTGTTAAACATAACATACATCGGGATTGAGATTAAAATAATCAGCTAATCGGCTTCGTAAAATGCTATCTTTCTCGTACTACCCTTTGTAAAATATAGGATGAATCTTATGACAGCTGCCATCTGTCAAATAGTACAACTTTCTCTGTCGCTCTTATTTCGAATGTATCGGTTCATACCGCTGTCATCTCATCCTATATTTTTCAAAATGTAGGAATTTTGGCCGTCGACCAGTCGGGCGCCCTAGGTAGCGCTGGAGCGATGAGGTTCTGAAAGATCTACGGAGCCTCAGAGCTGACAACTGGCGAGAGCTGGTGCAAGACCGCAAAAAAATGGCGTCATCTCATCTACTTATACAATTCCAAGACAACGTTATACAATTCCGAACCAGCAGTATAAAGAAAACTCTACGCCAATACCGATGGATAGTAACCACTGTCTCGAGTTTACGCATGATAGCTTACATGCGAATGTTCAAAAGAATGAACGTTCGCATTTACAATATAAATTGGTGTCTGAAAGTCTAATAAGTGTAGCCACGGTACGAACCTATCCACTAAAAATGAGATTAATAAAAACACCTGGCATCAGCGCTATGCAAAAGCGCTAAGAAATCAAAAATACTAGAATACGCCTCAACATTGTAATACTGGATTCATTTGAATCGTAATTAAATTAGCCTTTGAGTTAAGAGGCCCGTTTTGACAGGTGTCAAACTGGCTTGACAGCTATCAAACCGGCTTGACAGCTGTCAAACGCAGACGTTCTTAATTTTTTTTTTTTAATGACTAATGTCATTGCTCTGAGTTTAGCTGCCTATAAACTTCAAATGTTTTGATTGCCACTAAGAAGAAAAAAACTTCAAATGTATTTGTTTTTTCACTCTTCTGTCAAAATGAGCCCCTTAGATCTCGTGTAATTTTAAAGGAAAAATCAATCAAACATTTTTATGAAAGTCGAAAATCTCGTTCGTAGTTCGGTATATTGTTCAGTATCGTTGACTGAACCGACATATAAAAGGTTAATAATGTTTTTTATCTAATTCTGTACACAATGCGACACAAAAAATGTAGAATTGCTGACTACTCTTATTAGAAATATTGAAACTGTTTGCATCAAGGAGCTATATGGTTTTATAGGGAGCAAAAATATTATGACAAGAGGAAAATGGCGCCTTTTTATACCACCGCATATTTTTCGTTAGGCTTCAATGAGCTAAGCCCTCTATAAAGCAATTCTACATAGAATATGTGCCACAGAAGAAAAAATAAAAACATTTTTTTTTTCTTAATACGGCTAACCTACACACAGTCTAATGAAGCTTACAGATTTTTTTTTACGTTTTTCACATTAAACTCCCATGCAAAATTACATGTTTTAATTTACACGTAAATTTTTTAGCTAAAAAATATTTACAATATTTCCCTATACTAAACACCGATCTTTCCTAATATTTTAAGTTGACACTATATGCGCATTAAAGAATGAATGACCAATATTTTTTAATATTCAGTAGGTACTATATTGAACACCGAATTTAATAAGTATATTAAAATTTCATCATATATACACTCAAAACATACTAAGAAATGAAGACGCTTTTAAACTACGCGACTGATTTTGATAAGATTTTCACTATCATTTAAATAATTACTTACGGGTGGCAATTAGCATTTATAGCTATGCAGTCGTGTTTATCATTATAAGTTTAAATTAGTATTTAATTAATCAGCTTGTTATAATGATAACAAGAAAAAAAATCATTTTTTATTGGCTTTGGCATTCCAAAGCCTAATAAAAAATGTTTTTTTTTAGCCAAAATAGGAGCCGATGTCAGAACACTAGGGATGTTCTTTCGTTTCGTTCGTTCTCTTAATATCTCTCATTATAATTTATTGAAATTAGTTTCCGAGCAACGCGGAAATGACAAAAATGCTCCGTCTCGCTCTTTCTGCTATATAATGCATATGTTCTTAATGCAATTGGCCCGTGCCGCTGAGTGTCGTATACGCATTAAAAGAGAGGCCGATCTACTTATTACAAACGTAGATATCGTGTCTCAATAGGGGACCGGACAATTTTTTTTTTTGACGCTTTGAAATATCTCACAATAATAGAATCATCCGTAAAAGAATTATCTCCATAACTAAAATATTCCTGAAGATATAGCAAAAAACAAATCAAATTTTTAAGCGATGTTTGGACGATACCAAAACGCCCCTAACTAAACGTACATTCATATGACGCGTAAAAAATGGACTTTCCCTAAAAGTTTGAACTCTAATAAATTAGCTCAAGATATTAGGAGCACCCATAACCGGAGAGCATGTATGAAGAGAGTGATGAGTGTAGAGGAAGCGAGAGAGATCTGTAAGGATCGTAGCAAGTGGAAATCGCTAGTCTCTGCCTACCCCCACGGGAAAAAGGCGTGATAATATGTAAGTATGTATGTAGGAGAATAAACTCGTGCTGAAATGTCGCAAAATGTGTTTAATTACATGTATTTTATCATAAAATTACATATTTTTAACAATTCTCATACTTTGTCCGATCCCCTATTGTCTTAAGAGCCAAAGAAACTGAAATAAAGTGCCAAGATCTCTGTAAGACTTCTATGTTTTATTACGATTTCTTTGGCCTTTGAGACACAACTGAAGCACGACATCAACGTTTATAATTTGTAGAATCAAGGGCTCGATCGAGAATAAAATTATCAATTTATGTCCTGCCTCACTAAAGGAATATACAATTAAAAAATGCGTCTATAAGTGCAGCATCTGTACACAGCGATTACCGAAAATATACATCTATATATTATTAAAATTTTCTCAAAATCTATTCGAGAGTTCCAAACCGTAGACACCACAGATTTTGATATACTCTAGATGCCGCAAGCAGTATGTCCAAGCGTGTCCTGCGTATGTCCAATGGACAAAAAATGACGCGTTTGTTACTCAGCCTTCATTCGCGTTTATTTTGCGCCCATCACTAAAATGACTGGCGTGACGTCATCGTAGGTAGAAAATAATGGCCCCTCAGTTTTCATACTATCAAACAAACTTGCGGTATCTAGCCTAATCTAAATCTGTGATAGACACGTAAAGATTTGTAGACCGTCGTCAAGATACCATAGATTATTTTTCAGTCTGTGGTCTTACTTCTCGCCGGAGGACGAGCTAGACGCCCGCCCGCGGTTTTTCTTGCCTTTTTTCTCTTCGTGTTCTGGTCTGTCTTGTTTCTCCACTTCTTGGACTTTTGGCTGCTGTTGCGGCTGCGATTGGGCCGATGCATTGTTCTGTAATAAAAAATATATTAGTAAGAAATTTATTGCAATAATAAATAAATAAATAATAAACTCTTTATTTCTCCCACAAAAAATACAGTATTAGTAATAAACACAATCTTTACATAAACTAAGATGCGGCAAATCTATCAACTAAAATTAAAGGACAATTTTGACTATGACACAGCCAGAGTACCTTTCATCCCGGGAAAAAGCACTGTTCCCGTGGGAAATTAGTGCGGGCGAAGCCACGGGCAAAAGCTAGTTAGAAATAAACAATCATTACATAAACTAAGTGGGAGACTAGTGCTTAAGCTAGACAAAGCCTGTGTTTCAGGTCACCAGGTCTCCACCACAAGAAAATTTGACATTTGAGAAAAAATAATCCATTGGTCTCATTCTCTCTCTCTTTAGTCGTATTTCCTCATGACTGAGGGTCGTGGTCATTATATGGAATGAAACACACACAACGACTCTCTTGACATTTTTTTATGGAGTGGTTTGCGATTGCCAACAACATATACAATAAGATAATATTAAAAGCAGCTTGCCAACAATTCTATTTTTATTTGCTGTTTTTGCGGGTGTCCGACACCGGTTCTGGACACTCTTGAAGCTTACTTATCGAGTGTATTTTAGATGGCACTAGTGTCAGATTTTTCTCAAGTCACCTAAAGGCATCTGTCATGACTTGACAACTACCGCCTTCTAGCTGCAGCTATCGCATATACGTTCTTTACGTTCTTTACTTTGTGTATTGTTGAACTTTACTTTCATTACGTTTTCTATCTTAGTTTAGTAGTAGTATATATATTAATTTCTATAAAATGTATGTATGTCAGATTGTTTGCACAGCCTCTGCCCTTTGTTTTATTATATATTTTTTTTCGTACCGGTTGACTGGAAGAGATCCCTTCATGGGATAAGTCCGCCGTTGCCATTTTCTGGATTTATGTAATTAGTGATTTATTTATGTTATTGTGCAATAAACTTATTACAAAGACAAAGTTTTTCTTCACCGGAAGCAAGTAGTGGTCTATGAAACTACCATACATAAGTCAGACTGGTATGCAAACTCATGTGGCATGAGTAGAATATCAACCTCCTTCCTACCACAGGGTAGTCTTAACTACAGAAATAAATCAAGATTGACTTATTTCTGTGGTCTTAACAACTCGACCACAACTAGTTCTGGCCACCATCTCACCCGAACACTCCATATAACGCTCGCAAATTAATTACCTATTATTACTACATAGGCAAATGACGTTTGTACACGCGCAAATGTGTGCGTGAAATTTAGTAGGGCTGCTTGCGTGTCGTGGCTATCAATCAAAATTGCGCGTATTTAAAATAAATGCGGGGTGGGGTGCGGTATTTGAAATGTCGTGTGACGTCTTTGGAGAAAATGCAGCAGTGGAGTTTGTCGCGCCGCCTCTTCTCCACTTGCGCTTTGGAGGCGGTGGTAACCTCAGCTATAAGTAATTTTATGACGTCAACTAACTAAAAAACTATAATATATGACGATTTAAAAGTGCTATTTTTAAGCCTATTTGAATAAAAACAATTGACTTTGATGTTAATGAGTGCGGGGCGATGAGTGGCCGTTCTGTACGTTAGTATTATTACTTATTCTGTGCCATTATTGTAGCTGAAAAAGCAACGCACCTTCTTCTTGTTCTTCCCCGCTCGGTCCTAATCGTCACGCTCGCGGCCCATCACGCCCAGCAGCTTGCTCACCATGCTGTGCTTGAAGTGTCCGTCACTAGTTCCTGTCACTGCTGAAGCTGAAAGTTAACGCACCTTCTTCTTGTTCTTCTCCGGCCTCTTCCCCGCTCGGTCCTAATCGTCACGCTCGCGGCCCATCACGCCCAGCAGCTTGCTCACCATGCTGTGCTTGCGGGTGTCCGTCACTGGTTCCTGTCACTGCTGAAGCTGAAAGTTAACGCACCTTCTTCTTGTTCTTCTCCGGCCTCTTCCCCGCGCGGTCCTCGTCGTCGCGCTTGCGGCCCATCACGCCCAGCAGCTTGCTCACCATGCTGTGCTTGCGGGTGTCCGTCACTGGTTCCGGACACTCCGGAAGCTGTCAAATATTAGGATGTCGAATTGAGGAAAACTGAAACCGTATGCCTCAGTTTTACAGTACAAAAAACTCTAATACAAAATAAATAAAAATATAAACGTTCAAAACTTTTGAATTGACATAGGTAGCTAGATTGTGGATGGATAGTCATGATAGAAATTTGAAAATCTGTCTATTAAGCTCTGCTAAACCCCTGGACCGATTCTGATGAAATTTGGTACGAATTGAGTTTAAGACCCGACGTCAAACACAGACTACATTATTTTTCTGAAATCAACTCACAACGGGCTACAATGAGGAGTAAAAGTTTATTTGAAAAACACAAAAATATTTTTTTTCCGCGGGGGCAGTCGCGGGTAAAATCTATACTATAAATAAACTAAAACCGTACCTTTACAACATCTAACGACTCCTGCCTCTTGAGTACAGCTTCGTTCCTCTTGAACGACTCCCTCCTAGCTTCGATCTTCTCCTGTTTCTTCTCAGCCTTCTCCATCTTCTCCTGCTTCCTCGCTTCGGCTTTCTCCTGTTTCTCCGTCTTCTTCACCGACCCGGTCCTTTCCATCGCCTTTTCTGTTTTCTTTTCTTCTGTAAACATAAAAAAGCATTTAAAACTCGCAAGGCCATAACACAAAATCACAAGTATATGTTTGTAATTTGATTTATTTTATTTAATCGTATGGTGTTTACCACATTCACTCACTATAATCCTAACTAATATTATAAATGCGAAAGTGAGTTTGTTTGTTTGTTACCTCTTCACGCTTTATCTACTGAACCAATCTTCCTGAAATTTCGCATACACATAGCTGGAAGAACGGAGAAGGACATAGGGTACCTTAAATCCCGGGAAAAAGCACAGTTCCCGTGGGAACTTCACGCGGGCGAAGCCGCGGGCAAAAGTTAGTTTAACAATAAAAAAAGAAAAAGTATTATAGATCCACATTCAGGGTCCTGAGCCACGAGATTATGTCGGGTGTTAATTTGTATAGATCCTCTGGAGGGCCTGGGTACGAATGCCGGGGGCATCGCTGTATGATGTGCTCCATGGTCTGTATATACTTAGTTGACTCAGTGGGTGGCAAGTCGAGGATATACAGATGGGTCGAGTACAGAGCCCTGTGGTAAACCATTATTTAATCTTTTTTTATGGCATTTGGCATCCCCCAGATGGACCTCGAACTCTCTGTTGCTGAGCATATTCATGATGAGATCTACTATTTATGGTATCGTTTTGTAATTTGATAAAAACTAATTGAAATAACTAATAACTAATTTCGACAGACTTTGATGTACCAACCTTTGACATCTGGTTTATCTTCTTGCTTAATCTCTTTCTTCAACTCTTGCTTAATCTCTTTCTTCGACTCTTGCTTCTCAATCTTCTTTATCGAGTCCTGTTTCTTCAATTCCGGTTTTTCCTTCTTCCCTTTATCTTTCCCTTTCAAGTCTTCGTCTTTGAGACTCGAGTCAGATTTCTTTCTTGCCTTTGGCTGTGGTTCTGAAGACGGTAATGGTATGGGGATGTTTTCCTGTGGAGGTATTGGAGGTTTGTCTTCTATTATCAGACTGAGATCTGTGCTTGTTCGGCTGTCATCTGTAAAGTTAAAAAAAAAACTAAAGTTGCACATTTTTCAAAATATATATTCTCCTGGCTTTCAGACTATCACCGCGGAATCGGCTTGAGCCGGTTAGAAAAACCCTTGTGTCAATGGAATAAAGCCGCTTATCGAATGCAGTGACGTCATTTACACACCAAGGTTGATTTCCCTCGAAGTATCAATGTTGGACATATCGGCCGACCCATCGGCGTACGAGTCGTCAGAAAGAGATAGCGATGCGAATGACGTTGATGTGCGAAAGAGAGAGGAACACTCACCAAGGTTGATTTCCCTCGAAGTATCAATGTTGGACATGTCGGCCGACCCATCCGCGTACCAGTCGTCATCGTCAGAAAGAGATAGCGATGTGAATGACGTTGATGTACGAAAGAGAGAGAAACACTCACCAAGGTTGATTTCTCTCGAAGTATCAATATTGGACATGTCCGCCGACCCATCGGCGTACGAGTCGTCAGAAAGAGATAGCGATGCGAATGACGTTGACGTGTCGAATGCGGACTTGTCTATGCTTGTTTTGGGAGACGACGTGAAGATGCTAGGAGTTGGTTGCTTCGCTGGCGTCCTGCTGAAGGGAAAACAATGGCTTATTTCATAAATTTTTCAAATCACCAAAATAAACCGCAAACGATTTTTTCTTTCTTTATTTTTTTCTTATTTTATTTCCTTAAACAGAAACTTACTTAATAAGTAGTTCATAAGGTCGTTTTACGACACAAACAGTATCTCGTCTTTATCCTTTACGGGGTAGACAGAGTCAAGAGTCATAAGACTCGAAGGCCACTTTTTTTTCTTATGTACAGGGTGGGCCATAAAGTTAAGCGGATTATAAAAAATCATATAAAAAAAACTACAAAGCCCAGGATGGAAAAAATATATTTAAAATAAAGAATACAAATGGGAATTTTATTCTATAAAAATAACATCGCCGAGATATGTACCAACTAAACGTACACACTCTTCCGAACTAGTCCTCAAATTCGGGAAAACTCGCTGGCACATCGCTCGTGGGATAGCAGACATTTCCTCGCGAATATTGTCTTTGGGGTGGGCAATTGTCGTAGGTTTATTGGCGTAAACGCGACTCTTGGGATATCCCCAGAGAAAAAAATCCAGTGTCGTGAGATCTGGGCTCCGGGGAGGCCACGGAATGTCCCCTCGACGTGATATCAGTTTTTCATTAAACATTTCGTTAACAACTGCCAAAGACTCATTGGATGTATGGGATGTCGCGCTATCTTGTTGAAACCAAGTCCTGCTGTTGTAGGCTTCAAAATTATGCAGTTGTGGATACAAAAAGTTACAAAACATTGCTGTGTAGCGATTAAAATTTACTGTTATTACAGCTGGGGATCGCGCCATACAGATGCCGCAACTTCGCTTACATTTCCCTCCGTTCTTATCGACCTTAGACGCCCCGCAGGTTTTTCATTTAATATCGAGCCTGAAGACTCAACTTTCTGACCCACGATCTGATCACACTTTCACTCGAACATTGGTTCAAATCATGTAAACTAAACTTAGAGCGAAATAGACGCCGTGAATAGAGCACAAATCGACATTTTTGTAATATGCCTTAACACAAAACGCACGCTGCTCTCCGGTGAAAAGCTCCATGGCATCTGATTTCCGAGAACCAAGCTACCTATTCCCTCTACCCGCATCGCGCTTCCGCGTCCCTGTCACGAGTAATGCGATTTTGAAATTCGTACGCCTTTCTGGCCCACCCAAGAACAAGTTAATTATTCAAAAACAAACAAACACAACTGACACTGACTCACATAGCCTATCACTCGAAGGAACATAACACTCGGAGGAATGCAAGGAATCTAAAAATATGTACCTTTCAAATCAAAATCTGTTAAGCCGTTCAGGACTTATGGTGGAATAAACATATACAGGGTGTAAAATGACCTCCGACATAGCCAAAACCTATGTAATCTCTCCAATGAACATTTTTCCCCAAGAACTTGACTAGGAAATCAGTAGTTTCCGAGATAATGAGGTTCAAAGATGAATTGAAAAATTTCAATTTTTTGCAGATTTGTAAAATTTATCATGTAATCGTCATTAAAAAACTAAGAAACCTCATTAAAATTATAAATAATTCCCCATCAAAACTAATTTTAAAGTTTAAAACAAGCAATGAATAGTGCCCATCGACAGCTGATTACTCGCGCGGGCCGCCTTTGCCGACCGCGCTCACCGCTCCGCGCGGTCATCGACACCATGCAGCGGCCGCGGTTCGCTATACACTGATTATGATTATTTATTAATTTTTTACACGACTGACCAAAAAAGGAGTGTTATGTTTTCAGGGTTCATGTATGTATGTATGTAATTTCTTTATTCCACCATAAGTCCTGAACGGCTTAACAGATTTTGATGTGAGAGGTATTGTTAGATTCCTTGCATTAGCCCGAATGACATAGGCTATGTAAGATGTCAGTCGTGTTTTTTATTTTTAAATAATTAGCTTGTTTGATATCTAATTTATTGATTATTTTTCCCAGTCAAATTTTTACTCTGAAGTGACTTTAGTTAGGGTACCCTATGCATACGTAACGGCTATGTCGGACGTGGTTCTACAGCATTTTTTTTTATACATAACCCCTGAAAACATAACACTTTTTTATGGCCAGTCGTGCAATAACACTCTTTTTTTGGTCAGTCCTGTAAAAAACTTACCTATTAGGTAAGTTCCTAGCATGATGCGTTGGCGAATCCTTCTCTTCAGCTATCCTCGGCAACAGCGGCTCGTCAGTCTTCTCCTGCGGGGGCGGGGTGGGGGGCGCGGGGGCGGGCGCGCGCCACACCACCCCGCGCCGCGCCCCCCCCGCACCCACACCCCCTGTGACCCCCACGCCGACCCCTACAGTGACCGCCACGCCACCGCAGCAGAGGGGGGATATTGAGCATTTCGATTCTGCTGAACGGGGGTGCAATCTGTTTTGAGAGAAAAAATCATAAATACATTATATTATAATTCTACAATCAGTTTTTTCTTAATTGTCCTATTATGTAAACAATTTTCACGGTACTTTTTGTTTTTGTTGAAAATAAATCAAATATTAGTTCAAACCTAAACATTCTAAAGTAAAACATTTATCAACCACGAAAGTAATTTCCTAAAAAGTCTATTTTAATTTATATTGTTGTAAAATCATAAAAAGATATAGTAAGATTGTTTACATAATAGGACAATTAGGAAAAAATTGAGTTTACGAAGATGATAGCTTAGAATTTTGTACAATCAACTTTTAGTTGGAGTACAGGGCGCTACTTATTTCATTTCTGAAAAGTACGTACAGTACTTCTTAATTACATTAAAATAAATTTACTTAATTTCATTTCTGAAAAGGAAAGTACTGTGAACAAATAGTTTATGTTATTAATTCTAGAAAATAAGCATATTCATCTACCAATTGTGGTGCACACGATACTTTTGTCCACCTAACGAAGTTTATTAATTTAAATTTGATTTTTTTTTCTTAAAATATAAGTAAAAAAAATTGAAGGTCCACACCAAAAGGCAACATAAAGATGGATATTGTTACATGAACAAAATGGTACCCAAAAAAAACGAAATGACATGAAAAAATTAGTAAAACAACCCAAACAAACAAGTGAAACATAAAACATGCATATGAAACGATTTTTTGTAATGTAAAGCTACTTTTTACAATGTTAACATTTGTTTATTAACTACTACCAGAGAATTCGGAATAATATAAGCAAAAAAAAATAGATGCGGTATAAATGCCACCTAATGTTCAGCTCAGCTGCGACGAAACGCGGCGCACACTTTTAAAATAGTGATACAGAATAAAACTTTATTCACTAAACATTAAGATACGCATTATTGGGTTCGTATCGGACTGAGCTGACACTAAAGGCCCATTAAGACGGTGCAAGTTTCTTGCCTGTTGCATAGAATTAAACTAAAGCAAGTAAATACTTGCATGGTCTAAACAACAGTTGCTTGCAATTACTCATAGTCAATAGTTGCACTGCAATTATTGCTTGTGTATGTACAAGAAACGCTTTTGAGTTTGCGTGTACCCTAGACCTCACCTTTACTTCCCATCATAGGCGGGGCATTTAATTTTTTTTTACCGACAAATTCCTACAACCATGATTCTTATACTTAACATTATTTTGATGTTTTTAGACATCCTTATATAAAAAAAAAGAATTTTGATGATCCGATATGAAATGGGAGGGGTAAATAAACTATACTGAATTGCTCGTAAACTAAAAAGTTTACAATAGAGATTACTGTTCACAATTAATTAATAAGACTTCATTTACCTGTAAATCAAAGTTGGCCGGTTTATAATAAGGCTTTCTAGTCATAAAATGTATTTTTAACGTTATAAATGTCAATATGGTTTTTATTTAATTACAGGAAATCAGGTTCATAAACATGAGTCGTTTTTTAAAATTAAGATTGAATAATTCACATTACGTACGAATATACAATTTTCTCGACTGTAGAATTAAAAAAAAAATTAAAAGTTAATAAAAAGAAAACTGTTGTAGTCACCCTTATAAAAATTGAGGATATGGTTCATTACAATAGTAGGTATACGAATAATATATAAAAGTCACCACTGCTGGATTTTTTTGTTTTTGTACAGGATGTTTTTAAAGTTTAAAAATTACAACTCATTAAAAAATGCATTTCGGATTGTTATTTATTGGTGATTTTTTAAATCAAGCTTTTATTATTCGTAAGGAAACATGTAACAAAAAATCACCCTGGTAGGATTTTTTGTTTGAGAGTTATAACAATATGAGTCTTATAATACCGTTTAAAAAAAAACGGCGGTGGTGATTTTTTTTTTACACTTATATTTGCAGTTGTAATATCATAATCTATGTAGTTTATAAAAATCACCATCGTAGGATTTAATGTGACCACCTCCATACAATTGAAAATTCACAGCCCCGACTATCAGGCAAGATTGAGGTCAAATGCACTCAAATCACTACATATAATAAAACTGTAACTGGTTTGTGTTTGTACATAGAAGATTTTTAAGAAAAAAAAACTATGCGAGGTCTATATGGGGCCAATAAAAGCCAAAACCAGTTTTTGTAGAATTTTTGTCTGTCTGTCTGTATGTTTGTACGCGCATCACTGTTGTATAATAGAAGGTCTAACTTAAAATATGGTGTAAGTTTAATCTTGATACGCCGCTTAGAATCTGAGATATACGCAGACGAAGTCGCGGGCACAGGCTAGTTCTAACTAATATTATAAAAGTGAAAGTGAGTTTGTTTGTTTGTTGGTTTATTTGTTTGTTTGTTGATAAAGCGTAAAGAGGCACTTCACGCTTATCTACTGAACCAATCTTCCTGAAATTCCGCATACACATAACTGGAAGTACGAAGAAGGACATAGGGTACTTTCATCCCGGGAACAGGCACGGTTCCCGTGGGAAATTCACGCGGGCCAAGCCGCGGGAAAAAGCTAGTTACTAATAATAATAAAAAAAGAAACTTGCACCGTCTAAATGGGCCTTTAGTATGGATATAGCGTGTGCCATCAAACCATCGACACTGGTTCTACCATAGACTTAGTAAAAAAGAATAGACCCGGCATAACAATCTATATACAAGTAGTTATGCGGCCGATCGCCATGTTTTGTCACTATTATTAGTACGCGCAGACCGCCATCTTTGTGCCAAATGTCGTCGCCGGCATTAGTTATGCACGGTTTTTTGTAAACTCCATTTATTCTTACCAGTCCTATCATGTAAACAATCTTACGATGTCTTTTTTAGATTTGACAACAATATAAATTAAAATAGCCTTATTAGGAAATTACTTTCGTGGTTAATAAATGTTTTACTTTAGAATGTTTAGGTTTGAACTAATATTTGATTTCTTTCTCTCTGTATGGTGTAACCACACACAGATTTGCTAAATAGGTTGATGCTGATGCTGGGATGCTAAGCTATGGGGGAAAACTCCGAAGAGATTTAATCCAAACCCGTAGAGTGCTAATCGTACACTAATTTAATGTTAAGTTATTGACGTAAATCTAACTAGTAAATATGCAAGCTAATCAATATAGTATTAAAAGGTATATTGACCTAGTGTTAGCGTCTATGTAGGCAATAATTATATCTATGTGTGTGATGGCTCATACATCTTGCCGAATCAAGAAAGAAAGAACTAACTTTAAGATGATACCTACAATAGCAACTACAATCAAGCTGAGTGCTGTAAATTAAATGATATAAATTGTATTTTTTATGCTACAAGGTGAAAATAAATGCTTAAGCTTAAAGTCTTTAACTCAGTCTATTGTGGATCTCGCGATTTCACTATAACTTTCAGTTGGGATACGAATCGATACGGACCGCGGGGGTTTTAAAGGAGGCTCTACACTTAAAACGCTCATGCTCACTGCTTTACGCGGTTCACTATCACTTGTGACACGAAATTCACTATCACTTCGCACGTGACGAAGACCAATACTCTCGCTGCTCGCTGAGGCTCCCCCCCTGCGGGAGGCAGGGGAGAAGGCTGCTGCCGCTAAACGCTGACGTCTCCTCCATCTTACAAATATACATATTGCCACGACTACCAGAGTTAATATTATTCCAAGAGCAGTATAGCTAATTGCGTATTGATGGTAGTCGTGAAAGCTGAGATCCGAGCTCGTTGCTTCCTTTAAAGTGTTTATGTCCTTAATTAGGTTATGATAGGCAAGCTCATGGTTCTCTGTGGAAAACTCATATTGAGACAGAGACGTGTTAATGAGAGTATTCAAAAGGGATACCTCTGGGGCTTCGATGTAGGGTTGAATATTAATAGTTTTTAGAAAGTTATTATGCGAATAAATAGTAAAAGAGTCGCTTTTCAAGGTACAACCTTGACCTATATCAAAAAGGCCATTGCCAGTCATTGTCTTGGTAGATACACCAGCTGGACAAAATATACGAACGCTGCATTTGTCGCAACACGAGTACAGCCATACGTTTTGTCTGTGTAACTTGACCCAAGTATTCGCACATGATACCTGCTCACGCGTACAAGGTGATGTTATTTTATTTGCTAATGATAAGTTACACATATGCTGTTGGAGATCGAGATCATAATGGGGCTTATCTAAGCTACACATAAGTTTATCCTCGGAGAGAGTAAGACAGTGCTGAAGATCAATGGTTGATAAGAATATGACCTTTTCCTTGCGGAGATTAAATGCTAGATAAGGATATATAGGTACAGTTAGGTAAGACTTGTATACTATATTTTGCGGTAAGCTAATTATTTTGTCGAGCTCATATGTTTCTTCGCTAACTATTGGGATTTTTATTTCTATAATGAGATACCGTTTCTGGACCTTTGCGAACACCTTTATCATTTTATATAAGTCCCGAACATTTCCCTTTTCAACTGCTATTTTAAGATCACCCTGTAGCTGATTCGATATGAAATTTATTTGTTCTTCAAGCTGCTCTATTGATAACAGATGAGTGTCGAAACGACCGTGTGTAATATCGGTGATAGTATTGATCAGGGAGTCCTGCGTCCGTCGCAAATGATCAAGTATGATGTTGCCTGCCAGAGCTGAAGATGTGAAATAGACACCGTTGTTGACATTCGAACGGAGTTGATTGATCTCTGATGTAGCTTCGTTTAAATGCTCTTTAATAAGTGTAAACTGCTTATTCATTATGTCTTCGTTTCGTTTTACGATGTTATATTCGGCTTCGACGATGATAGTTTGATTTTTTATAAGCTGCTGGAGATGATTGTCATTGTAGGTTAATTTTTCTATGTCCTTGGCATATTGCTGAGCAAAATTGTCATCTAATACTCCAAATAGATAGTTAGCTACGCTTCCGAAACCGTTTATCAATCCTCTTTTCTCACGTTTATTGCTGGGTGTAAAAAGCATCTGATTGTAATGCTCTATTTCCGTCAATTCATGCATTAGCTGATCTGATATCCTTCTATACGGAGAGTTGTTTTCCATCGACCTGCCCATCTTTGCCAAGTTTTTAATATAAACTTCCATGTCTTCAATCGCTTGAAAATAATTCGTTAAATTGTAATAAACAACTAGTCTCCATTCGTCCCTAATATATTGTAGACTTGAAATCCTATCGAAATATAAGGCATTGCTGTTGTTTAAAGGAATTATGGAGCCGCTGAATGCTATATTATTTTGCGTTGTTGGGGATATGAACATGCTAAATAGAAGTAATGCTAGAGTAAGGAAATTCGAGAAAAGTTTAGGCTTCCGCCTGGTCCTTACAGTGACCGAAGGTTGATCAACAATGCTTTGCTTAGGCGTTGAGTTATCAACGGAGGCTGTCTGTATAGATAATTTTATAAGCTTTGTGATAGGACGTTTCAGAGTGCTGCTTTGTGTTTTGATAGTGACTACACGGACGAATCCATCCTTGCCCGGGTGCACCTCAAGGATTCTACCCATTGCCCATTTCCCTGGGGGTAAGTTGTCCTCTTTTATCAAAACTACATCGTTCTTTTCTAAGTTACTCTTAGGTTGCTGCCATTTAGATCGCTCTTGTAGATGCTGAAGGTAGTCGGCTGACCAAAGTTTCCAAAATTGCTTATTCATACTTTGGACGAGTTGCCAACGCGCTGGTAAGCTAATATTATCTGGATCCGTTTGAGGTCTGGATAATAAAGAATCGCCTATCAAGAAGTGTCCTGGAGTTAAGTAAGAGTCTTCAGGATTCTCTGTTAGTGGGTAGAGAGGACGGGAGTTTAGACAAGCTTCTATCTGGTGAAGTAAAGTTGTAAATTCTTCAAATGTGAGCTTCTGCTCGCCTAATACACGCTTCAAATGTCGTTTAAGGCTCTTTACTGCCGATTCTCAGATTCCTCCGGCGCTTGCCCACGCGGGAATATTAAACGACCACGGAATGTTAAAGTCGCTGATGTTGCTGAAGAAGTCCCGATTTATCGTTCTAATGATTTCTCGGTATTCTTTATCTAATATACGTTTGGCTCCTACGAAATTCGCTCCATTGTCGCTGTACATACGACGAGGTGTCCCTCTCCGCGCACAAAAACGACGAAAAGCTGCTAGAAATGCTGGAGTGCTCAAATCTGTCACCAATTCAAGGTGGACCGCTTTTGTGGCTAAACAGATAAAGACTGCTACATATCCTTTAAACGTCCTCACACCTCGGCCCTTGTTCAATTTAAGATAAAAGTGTCCCGTAAAATCAACTCCTGTGTTCGAAAATGGACGTGAAGGGGTAACTCTTGCGCGGGGTAAATCAGCCATGATCTGCTGTTGCTTTTCAGTGCTAAAGCGTCGACATTTTACACAAAGACGCAGCTGGCGCTTGACTGTTCTCATGCCGCTTAGAATCCAATACTTTTCTCTTATGAACGAGAGGGTGAGGCGTGGGCCTCCATGTAATGTGGTGGTGTGTGCTTGTGCTATAATGAGATCTGTAAACCGACTGTGGCTGCTCAGAATCACTGGATGTTTTGTCATGCTGCTTATGTTGGCATAGGTGAGGCGACCTCCTACTCTAAGTATCCCTTCATCATCTAAATATGGGTGAAGGTTAGCTAGTTTGCTATTTGAGCTGACGTGACCCTTATTTTTTATATCTAAAAGATCGTTTGCTAATTCATTTGCTTGTACATGTTTTATTATAAGGTTATACGATTTGTTTAGTTCGTCAGCTGATAGAAATGTGTCATGTTCCTTGGCCTCGTGACGTAATGCTGCCTTGAAACGTAATATCCAACATAATGTTTTTACGGCTCGAGTGATGGAACTATTGTTTTGTAGCAGGTTATCAATGAAACTTGAGCCTGGCTGTTGTAAGGCTGAGTTTACACTGGCCTTTTTAATTTCTAATTTTGGTGTGCTATAAGTTTGATTTTTGTAGTTGTTGGGATCAAAACTTAATAAAGATTCTGGGCCGTTCCACCAAAGATTGAAAGTTTTTAGCTTAGGGGCTGTTATACCACGGGTGGCACAGTCTGCTGCATTTTCTTCAGATCGAACATGATTCCATTTAGCTGCTGGTATGATTTCGGTTATCTGAAGAACTCTATTTGCTACGAACTGCTTCCATCGATTGACATCGCCGTGAAGCCAACCCAAAACCACTGTAGAGTCAGTCCACGCGAATATTTCACAATCGCTAAAAGATGATTTTATGCTTTTCATCAACTGTGCTAATAGTAATGCGCCACAAAGTTCTAATCGTGGCAACGAAACCTTTTTCTTCAATGGAGCTAATTTTGTCTTTGCTATTACGAGTCTCGATGTGCACTCGCCTTTATCGTCACGTGCTACTAAGTACACGGCGCACGCGTAAGCTTTTTCCGATGCATCGCTATATCCATGCAGTTGATATTTTGAAGAAATATTTCCTAAATATCTCGGGATGATAAACTGACTTATGTTGGAGAGATCTTGCTGAAGCTGTGTCCATTCACCTTGGATATCTAAAGGAATGGCATCATCCCAGCCAATATTTAAAGACCAGGTTTTTTGAAAAAGAAATTTAGCTCTGATAGTAAGTGGAGAAAGCCATCCTAATGGATCGAAAGTTTTAGAGATGGCGGAAAGAAGCTGACGTTTGGAGTTACAATTTTTTGTGGAATCTACAGCGTATGAAAAGCTAAATGAATCGGTGGTAGGTGTCCACCGCAAACCTAATGTTTTCCTAGACTCTGGATGTTTGAAGTCAAAGGGTTTGTCTAGCTGCTCAGATGATAAATCTTTTAATAGTTGGGGATCGTTGGCGGACCATTTTCGCAAATTCATGCCCGCATCGCTTAATATTTTAATCAACTGCCTCTGTAGCTCCCTAGCTATTGTGATTGTATCCCTCCGCAAATTATGTCATCCATGTAACAGTTATTTTTCAATGCTGAAGCTGCAAGTGGATATTTTGTTGCGTTATCCTCCGCAATCTGTCGCAATGTTCTCATGGCTAAGAATGGCGCTGCTTTTGTCCCATATACGACAGTTGTTAAAAGATATTCCTGGAGCGGTTCGCTTGGATGCTGTCTCCAGATGATAGCTTGAAGGCGCTGATCGCTTTCTCGAATTAAGATTTGTCGAAACATCATTTGTATGTCCGAACTAAAAACATATTTAAACTTTCTCCAGTTTATTATTAATGTTGGAAGATTTTGTTGAAGATTGGGACCACATTCCATAAGATCATTGAGGCTCAATCCAGTGCTCGTCTTTGAGGCTGCGTTGAAAACTACACGTAATTTGGTGCTGGTAGATTCTGCTTTTATTACTCCATGATGCGGCAGAAAACATTTAGGAGCTTCGCTGGGTTTTACTTGTCGCATATGATTGAGCTGTATGAATTCGTTCATAAATTGCTTGTAGCTGTCGGAAAAAGCTGGATTCCTGTTTAGCTTACCCTCTAGTTGTCTAAATTGTGCTATTGTTTTTGTTTTGGAAGAGCCAAGTAGTTCTTCGTAATTCTTTTTCATTGGCAGCGCTACTTCATATCTACCATTATCCAAGCGTCTGGTGGTAGCTTGATAATGCTCCTCACAATATTGATCTGCTTCCGAAAGCTCGGGTGCTGTGTTCTTAATTTCTTCCATTTCCCAATATTTGGAGATCTCTTCTAAGTTGTTGATGACAACGTTGCAATTAAAAGTCTTGACGTTGCCCGAAAGGATCCATCCCAATTTTGTTTGCTGTGCTATCGGTGAGTTAGGAGAACCTTTGACTAAACCGCTCATAATAATATCCGAATATATGCTGGCGTCTAACAAGATGTCGATTGGCTTAGATACATTATACTCGGGATCTGCTAACCGCATGTGCTGGAGATGGGGCCACGATTTCTTAGAGAAAGATACGTTAGGAAGATCGTTAACTAAACGTGGAATGACAGCTGCTTCAACGTCAAAGGAATAGTCATCATAAATTGACTGACATTCTAACGAAACTATGCTTTTGCTATGTTTAGGACTAATACCGACACCGGTTAAAGAGGCGCTAAATTTACGACGTGGTAACCCTAACCGTTGCGCGGCACTCTCAGAAATCAAGTTTAACTGGGAACCCTGATCAAGTAGGCACCTAAGTGTTACGAAGTTACCGTCGACAGCTTTTATGTTAAGTAATACGGTTGCTAAAAGAACTTCTTCATCCTCTGCAGAAACATTATTTGAGGCGAAGGGTTTGCTGATGTTGCGATTTGATGACGTCGAGGGTACTGGCAAGCTAGGTTCGACTGAGGGCGACGTACCCGAGTTCGTTGAACTAGCATAGGCGTCATGCAAAATCGTATGATGAGCATTATTGCACTCCTTGCATTTTTTTATTGAAATGCATTTATTATTCGAATGTTTAAATAGGCAATTTTTACAAAGCTGAAGTTTTGCAACTGTCCTCGATTTGACATCCGCTGGCATGATGAGAAATTTTTGGCATCTGTAAAGCTCATGATCAGAACTACAAAGAGGACATTTATAAGTTGAGGCAAGGGCGGTTTGATATCCTTTCGATGGTGTCTTATTATAGCTATACTTGTTCGGTTTATGCTGATAAGTAGTACCTTGTTTTGCTGGCGTGGGATTGGGAGATTTTTCCCATTTCTGTGTCGGCTCTAGGGCTATGTACTTACCCTCGAGAAAGTGCATTAGTTCATCGAGAGAAGGTAGATCCCTGGGAGACTTACGTACTTCTTTGTAGTCGGTTAGCGTAGCGCTATCCAGCTTTTTAGATATGAGATGTACTAAAATCGGATCCCATGTAGATGTGTCCACACCAAGGTTATGAATAGCGTGGATGCACTCAGTTGAGGTGTCATGAAGACGCTTAATCTCGTACGACGACGGCTTGCTTACGTTAGGCTGATTCAGGAAAATCTCTAATTGAGTAGTAAATAGGACGTGAGGATTATTATAGCGATGGGTTAGAATTTCCCATGCTATGTCGTAGTTCTCAGCTGATATATTCAAATGTTGAATAAGGCGTTCGGCTTCGCCTTTTAGCTTACCTTTTAGGTGTTGCATTTTTTGAGCTTTTGACAAAAAGTTATTGTTGTGGATCGACTCGGAAAATAAATCGAAAAATGTGGGCCAGTTATTGTACTTGCCTGTAAAGACAGGAATCTCCAATAGCGGCGTAGCTTGGCGCAAATGAGAAGTTGCGGATATTTTCTGATTTAACTCCCTTTTTATTTTCTTAAATGCTAGTTCCTGTCGGACAAACTCGTCCTGGTAGAGCTCGTCTTCACCTTCCAGAATATTATCAATTTCTAAAATGAAGTTTGTCTACCTTTTTCCACATATGTTGAATGTTGTTGAGCTCGTCGTCTAACTCCCATTTTTCTGTAATTTCGCTCACCTTAATGATCGATATTATACGCTGTAATGCTCGGAAGTTAGTTCTTTGACGAGCTAAAAGCTCGTCGACCTTGCTAGCGTCGTACTTTGTATCCTCTGGACGTGATCCAGAGGGCTGCTCCTGTTTATTAGCTGGTACACACGAAGCTATTTTTGCACGTAAATCGTCAAAATATTGCTTAGATCGTTCAAAAATTGATTCCTTAAAATACCGTTGATCTCTTGTACCTAAGGACTCTAGCTGTATGTTATTCGACTCGAACTCTCCCCAGAGGTTATCCAACGTCTCTAAACGTAATTTAAGATATTCTGAGGTTTTCCTATGAGCTGAATCTTTAAAGAAATTGCTGCCTAATTGCTGGATTTTACCGACGATTTCGCCCTGGCGGGAGAATAGTGCTTCTACATCCACCATTGTCATAGATTGGTTTTGCTAGTGGTAAAATAAGAAAGATCTTACTTTATGAGCTGCTTAGCGCGTCTTACAAACACGCTGGATCAGGGATGCTGCTTGCTGCCGTCCGCCAGGGAACAACACTTTCACTCAAAGTTCGCTAATGTTCAATGTAAGATAAGATAAGCTCACGAAACTGCTACGTTACACAGTAATGGCAATGAACTCTAAATAGTTCACATGCGCTAGCTCAAAAGTACAGGAAACCGAAGGAGAATTCACTCGCGAAGGGTCCCGCTGTACTATAGCTCGAAGGACCACTGTATGGTGTAACCACACACAGATTTGCTAAATAGGTTGATGCTGATGCTGGGATGCTAAGCTATGGGGGAAAACTCCGAAGAGATTTAATCCAAACCCGTAGAGTGCTAATCGTACACTAATTTAATGTTAAGTTATTGACGTAAATCTAACTAGTAAATATGCAAGCTAATCAATATAGTATTAAAAGGTATATTGACCTAGTGTTAGCGTCTATGTAGGCAATAATTATATCTATGTGTGTGATGGCTCATACACTCTCTCTCTCTCAGCCGAAAGACGTCCACTGCTGGACAAAGGCCTATATATCATTATAATATATAGGCAATATTTGATTCATTTTCAACAAAATTCAACAAAAAGTACTGTGAAGATTGTTTACATGATAGGACTGGTAAGAATAAATGGATTTTAGGTATGTCATGTCTATTCTTTTTTCCTTCGTGTGAGGGTTCCACACATACCTGTCGGGGGACAAGGCCCTCCGCAGCAGCGGCGAGGCGGGGTCACGCCGCGCCCACGCCCTCCGACCGCACTCCCGCGCAGCCAGCGGCGATGGGCTGCGCGCCTCGCATCGGCTATGTCATAGTTAGTCACTTTCAGATGACGTCATGGCCGATTTTCAGAGACACAAATAAAAAAAAGAATAGTAGTAATAGGCTTCCTAGATGGCGCTTGGTAAAAGGCGAGTCCATACAAATAGCAACAATGCACGGGATTAGCATATTTGGCATTTCTTTAAAATAAAACCTAATACAAAACGTCTAAAAAAGTATCAATATTGTGATTTGTGCAACTGTCAAGATAGCGCAGTAAATAGAGCGAACCTTCCTTAGGAGTTAATTACGTGCGGTTCAGTAACTCAATTATTTTTATATTATTGTTTAGGATGGTTGTAAGTATTTAAAATAAATATGGCACAATTGAATAGCTTTTGCACTCGCCGCCAAATTGGAAAAATAAATAAAAAATCACCACTTTGTTCGGTTTTTCGCTTATATTTTCTTTTAAGTGCATTTTCGCTAGAAAAGTGTTCTACACAATGTTGTAGAAAATTAAATTTGCCGTTATTTACATTTTATATTTTGTTTCTAGGACTGACAGTTTCCGAGAAAAAAAAAATCCTTTGGCTTAATAAAATCTCATTTTTCAAACATTCGTCAATCTTTTTTAATTTAGAACGATGTTATCCAGTCATGACCTATTCTAGGAGAAAAAGTAATAGAACAAACATCGTAGGGAATTTAATTACCTGAAAAACGCAATTGCATATTTCTTAACCAACCCTGCAAGGTGGAGGGTAAAACCAAATGATAAAATAACGGAAATTGTTTTTTGTTATAATATTTTACTTTTTACTAACTGAACCTCGCTCCCATGGAAATTTCGGGATATAAAGTACCTTATGTGCTAGTCCTGATATTTTTCTACTAGTATACCAAATTTAATCGAAAACCGTCTAGTAGATTTTGTGTGATTAAGCAACAAATATCACATCCAAACTTTCCCATTTATAGTGTGATTCATTGCAGATGAGTAACCGGTACCTGATTGGGACACTGTAAAAGTGTCTGTGGACATTATCAAGTACAGATATTAGATAATATTTGCTTCATCAGCAATAAAAATTGAGACAGAAACCCAATTTTAAAATGAAAAAGTTTGGATGTGATATTTCTTGCTCAATCTTAAAAATCTACTGGACAGATTTCGATAAAATTTGGTATGCTAGTAGAAAAATATCAGGGCTAGCACATAAGGTACTTTTTATCCCAATATTCCTATGGGAGTAAAGCCCCCGGGTGCAGCTAGTAGACAATAAAATATGATAGCAAAAACGTAATATTTTAACTTTTACTTTTACCCCCTACTCCGTAGGGTTGGATAAAAAAAATTACATGTGTTTTGTAGATAATTAAATTTCCTTCAAATTTTATTCCAATATATATTTTCCTAGAGTAGGCCATAAATGAATTACAGCGCTCTGAAGTAAAAAGTTGGACAAATTTCCAAATGCGATCAAAAATGCGATTTTTTTAAAGTGCACATCTCCATAACTATTAGTCCTAGAAACAAAATATAAAATGTACATTATAGGAAATTTATTTTTACAACATTGTGTAGAACTCTAATGTAGCTAAAATGCATCTAAACGAAGGTGAGAGCGCAAATCTGAAAAACATGGCAATTTTTTTTTGTTTTTCCAACATATGGCGGGCGTGGAAGGGGGGAGAAATTGTGCCTCTTGTATTTTAAACACTTACTAACCATCCTAAATAACATATCAAAAATTCAGAACTATTGAACCATTTGTAAGTAAACCCTACCCTTAGCTCTATTTTGGTCTTTATTCAATGAACTATGGACGGATTTGTATTAAATTTGGTATACTAGTAGAAAAATACCAGAAATAGTACATAGGTTACTTTATATCCTGAAATTCCCACGGGAGCGAAGACCCGAGGCGCAGTTAGCAGAAAATAAAATATTATAACAAAAAAAGCAATATTCCGTAGTTTTAATATTGAGTTTTACTCCCCATTCTGCAGGGTTGGTTAAGAAAAATGCAAATGCGTTTTGTAGGTAATTTAATTCCCTACAAATTTTGTTCCAATACTTATTCTCCTAAAATATGCCATAACTAGATTACAGCGTTCTGAAGTGAAAAATTTGACAAATTTCAGAAAAAGAAGATTTTTTTAATTTTTTTTATGAGCACATATCTTGGTAACTATCAGTCCTAGATACAAAATGTAAAATGTAAATAATAGGAAATGTAATTATCTACAAGATTTTGTAGAACACTTTCCTAGCAAAAATGCATCTAAACCAAAATATGAGCCTAAATCTGAAGAAAGTTTTTTTTTTTTTTAGTTTTTTAAAGATTACTACGGGCGCGGAAACTTGGCAATTGTGCCCTTTTTATTTTGAATACTCACAATAATCCTACACAATATTTCAAAAAATTCACAATTGCTGGACCGTTTGTAATTTGATTCTCGTCTATTTACTGCGCTAAGATGTCTGTTAGATGATTTTTTTCTGCTTCTGGTTGACAAGAAATAACGCACAATATAGGAACAGCCATTATTACGATCCGGCTTTCATAAAACGCCATCTATTGAGATTTTATGACATCGATTTTTTTTTATTTGTTCTGTCGGAAAATCGCCCATTGTATGAAGCCAATGTGACAGAATGTGATGGTAAATTAAGCGCTAGCCGCACACATGCAACATATTGTCAATACCCTTTTTTCCATTGATATTAATGAAAATATAGGCCGCACACACACAATATTACTAAAAATATGCCCAATGTTTTTTTTTTTATTTTTTTTGACAAATCACACAGATTGAGTTAGCCCCAAAGTAAGTTCGAGACTTCTGTTATGGGATACTAACTCAACGATACTATATTTTATAACAAATACATATATAGATAAACATCCAAGACCCGGGTCAATCTGAAAAAAAAAACATTTTCCATCTTGACCCGACCGGGGATCGAACCCGGGACCTCCGGTGTGGCAGTCCGGCGTGATGACCGTTGGGCCACGGAGGTCGTCAATATTGACAACAATATTGCGAGTGTGCGGCTAGCCTAAGAAAAAAAGTGGTACCTAACGCCTCGCCACGAGACTGTAGAAAATAAATACATGTTTTTCATACGTGATGTAAAAAGTTGATTTTATACATCCAATAAGTATTCGTATCTTTCTTTCTTTGTACAATCACCTGCAGACCCCCATGAGATAGGGAGATAGATAGAATGACGATGTACTTAGCTAATAACTAATTTACTAAATATATTATTGTAAAATTTATAATATTTGGAAATTTTGCGATATTAATTAACATTTGGTAGTAATAATAATGAATATTTAATATTATGTAATGACAATTTAATTGCAACACCCTTGCAGGGTTCATTCGTGCACCTATGTGAAATGTATGAATGTATGAAGGTTTCTCTGCAATTGACTGTACATACACTCATTGAAGTAATAGGTATATATAAGTGCAGTCATACCTCGAAGACCTTATTGCCTAGCCTTAATGATCATAATGCCTTGTAGATTCTGACTGCACTTTTGACTCTTGACTGTACAACCTATACCTACGTGAAGTAGCCGCCAGGAAGGCGTATAAAATAAGATCATGATGTACTTATATTCTACGGTCCCGTGGCGGGGCCTATATACCAATACTAATATGATAGTATTATTCCCTATTTGTATAGTAGTTTATCAAATGAGGGATCCTTTCATTTCTCATAAGGTTAATAATCATAATATGGTTTGTCATAAAGCCTTACTCATAATTTTTTTATCATAATATTTTATTCAAATAATATTTATTGTAATAATATTTGTGTAGTCATAATCATAGATTGTCATACAGATTTTTTTTATAAAATGTTTTATCATAATGGATTTGTCATAATTGTTATTGTCATAAACATAGTTTCTTTTTTATTTTGTTCATCTTTTATTTAGTTGATGACATTTGAAGACATTATGTAAAATTTGATTATACCTATTTCACATTAAGTTGACACAAATACTAGTATAGGTTAGGGTGCGGCGGGGGTGGCCCTTGGACCACCCCTAAGCCGCGAACATAAACAACAAAAAAACAAAAACTTAACAAATCTTACCTTTTCTCTGAGTGCAACCGTACATTATGAGTTCTCTTTTTACTCTGTACATTATGAGTATTACTATTATGATTAAATTTTATTATGATTATTTATGTTTATGATAATTTGTATTTATTACAAAACAATTATGTTAAAAAAATTATTTAAAAAAATATTATTTTAATTTTAATTTATATTAATTATGATTATGTGAAAAAACATTATTTCGAACTATATTATTACAAATATTTTTATGACAATCATTAGAGAGAGACCCATCAAATGACACATGGATGACTTTGTATGAAGACATGAACACATAAATAGGCTAAACCAGCACATTCGTTTACGACAAAATAGCAAGTTCTGATTGTCCCATATACCAATTGCTTGAAAAACATACAATACGTGACTATTTGAAGAATAACACTGAAATAAATATCATGAAACATGCACCCATTTTATTATTACAGCGGCACGTAGTATAATGATGATCGGCGTATTTCCCCCTCCAACGCTGACATTTTCCTCGTTGCTGACCCCCTCCCCCACCAGTTATACAATCTATAGATCAGCTTTTAGATGACCATTCCCTCAGCAGTGTTCCTGAATAGGTACATTTGGGCCTTCAAGAAAAAAATACCTATCGCTTTCTTAAAAAGTCAACGCATTAGTGACTCTTATTGGGTTGCTGGTGTCTATAGACTGTGGTGTTTGCTTATCAGGCGACCAATATGCTCGTTTGCCTACTATTCTATAAAAAAAAGTTAGGTTGGCTTATGCAAAAATTGACACGGGCGATCCCTTACCAACAAACTCGTGTCGCCATTCCATCTCTATTTATTTCTGTGGATGATGGCCTGGAGTGACCAGATACTACCATTGCAGGACTATCAATAGTTGACCTTGAAAAATAGTCAAACTATCGATAGGCCTATCGATAGTATTGACACGTATCAATACTATCGATAGTATCCATAGCCAATAGTTGCAATACTATACCCAAAACTATCGATACTATCTATAGTATTGCTTTTCAATACTATCGATAGTATCGATACTATTGATGTTTTCTAATAAATACAATCGATAGTATCGATACTATTGAATTACAATACCTACTATTGATTTTTTACAAGCTATCGATAGTGCAATAGTATCGATTGTTTGTAGAAATATAACTGTCCCCCCCCAGCGACCAGCTTGTGCTAGCGTCCATGGAGGGATGATGGCCTGGAGTACCTAGATACAGTATAGGGTTAAAGAACTAACCTGGTAGGCGAGGCAGGTTGCGGCTGCGGCTGCGGTGAGGGGGAGGGGGTCCGCGCGAGGGGGGACAGCGGCATGTGCTGCAGCGAGGCCCGCCTCACCTCCCCCCCCACGCTCACGTTGCCCACGTTGCTGACCCCCCCCGCGACTAACTTGTGTTTGAGTCCGTGCAGGGATGATGGCCTAAAGTCAAAAATGCTTTATTGAAACTTGGCCTTTTCACGTCAAAAACTAAATGCGAAAGTCTGTCTGTCTGTTACGCTTTCATGGCTATACCGCTGGATCGATTTTGATGAAATTTGATATGGATATAGTTGAAAACCCGGGGTCAAACATGGGCAACTTTTTTTTCAAAAAGCAACGTTGCTTTTTGAAAAAAAAAAGCAATATATAAAAGCATAGAGGGGCAATATGCACCTCTTTTGCTTATTTCATCAATTTAAGGGACATTTTTCCTCCAAGCACGATAACAATTGTTTAACAATGGACGCAATGACTCATGCAATTTCTTCATCGTTAAATGAATATCTTGTATAAGTTTAAGAATTGCATTTTTTTGTGCCAAACGTTTACATACATACATTCATAAAATCACGTATTTATCTCTTACGGGGTAGCCAGAGCCAAGAGTCGTGAGACTCGAAAGCCACGCTGAGCTTAATAGTGGGCTCTCTGATGGAATGGAGTTCAGTCAATCGTTTAATTTGTCTCATTTACCTTTGGTAATGCGTGGTGGTGTGGTGGGGACTGTCAGTGGCGGGGGATGAAGGCGCCGGCGACGGGGAATCCGCTCCTGCGCTCGACACGATCTATACATAACAAATTTTACATTTAAAAACGCGATTGATATTGTATGTCATCTATATTATTTCTTTCTTCTTTATTTATTAGAACACAAAACAGATTACAATCAATTACAGACTCATATATATGCTTATAAATATTGTTCTAATTGTAATCCAAAACATGTGTACCTTTATGCATCTAAATGGAAGAGTTTATAAATTTCTAGAGAGCACTATTACAAACATTAATGTTATAGCTTAAATTCTAGTATAAGGTATTATATAAATAAGATTATGTATAGATATGGAATAAGAATATATATATATACATACACATAAACACAATAAGAAATAATAGTAGTATAAACTCACATAAGTAGGTATATAAAACAAATCAGGTTTTAAGTAAATATAATTGTGAAAATCTGTCTCCGGAACTGAGACAAACTGTGATGAAAAATGTCGATGTCTCTGTTATTGGCAAGAATTTCGTTGTATTGGCGACACATTCTGACGATAGGGTTGTAGTATGATGTGTTATTGGATTATCTTTAACTTATTGGTATATAAACGCAGAGATGAAACCGCTGAACGTAGAATTTTGAAATTTTGCAGAGGTTCTTTATGTAGAGTAAGCACAGAATTAATATAAGTACTAGTGAGCAGTAAAAAAGAATTTTTCCGGTGAAGGAAAACATCGTTTTCCTCCGGAAGCAGGTGGTGGTCTATGAGAAAACTACCATACATGAGTCAGATTGGTCTACAAACTCATGTGACACGGGTAAGATTTGAACCCGGGTCCTATCCGACCTCAGGCGGGTGTCATTACCACTTGGCCACCACCGCTTCGCCCTATGAAGACCCCTCATTGTTTTTTTTCTTAAATATCTTCTATGTACAGACACAGACCAGTTAAAGTTTTATTTTACAAGGTGTTTTGTTAAACACCAGCAACCTCTCTAGGGGTGAAAGTACTCATGCATATGAGCAACTTTTTATATAGGACCGACTCAAAAAAATCAGCTGTTCCATAAATTTTGGGCGAGTAGGTATTGTACAATGTATGGAACAGCTGAATTTTTTTCACCCCTAAAGAGGTTGCTGTTGTTTAACCAAACATCCTGTATGTTGTTGCGTGTATTATACACAACCGTGTTAAATTTCACCTATACTGCACTTACGTCTGTTGATTCGCACATTCATTACACATAATTGTTTGTTTAACTATTATTTTAACGCATGTTAGTGGTCATTAATCGTCTTCCAAAACAAACACATCTGTTTGTTTACGTAAAGTCAACTTGTCACCTTGGATGTTTGACAGTGACGTTTGACGGTGACGTTTGGAAATGGTTCCGCTGCAACGTTTTGTTAGAATGTTTTTTATTTACTTATATTTGTAAATAATATAGGTAATTGGTCAAAATTTATAGAATAATAATTTAAACAAGGATTTTATTAGATTAACTATATTTTTTTTCTTCGAGATGAATACCGCCACTTCTATAATTTTGTCTCTGGTCGAGCTCTATGTTTGTCTCTGATTTCGTGTCAGCTAGGCTGAGGTGACGTGGTTAAGATTGCCTCGTAAGAAACGATCAAGATGATTTATCTTGGTTCCAAGGCGCTCCAGGGCTGGACGTCTTGCTTTTTTGAGCCCCCATGAGCGGAAAATAAGATGCAGCGGACGGGTGAGTCCATCTCTCTGGCGTTCTGCTGGCCTTTTATATGGATATTGTCGACACGATGTTAATGGCATTCTCTGTTGTTTCAGAGTGCGCCGCTGCTAAGCTTAGGTTTTAAGTTGTTAGTTTACGCTTTATTTTTCAATATTCCACGTTCCACGTGTTATACTTTATTAGTTTACTCGTTTAAACTATTTTTTCTCTTGTGCTTTGGCACGTGATTTGATGTCTTTTTTTTTTTTTTTATAACATAGGGCGGCAAACGAGCAAGCGGGACACCTGATGGTAAGTAATCACCGCTGCCCATGGACAACCACAACACCAGGGGTATCGCAGGAGTGTTGCCGGCCTTTTAAAAAGACGTAGGCTCGTTTTTTGAAGGTTCCAATGTCGTATCGGTTCGGGAACACCGCCGCAGGAAGCTGATTCCACAGTTTGGTCGTACGTGGCAAGAAGTGTCTTTTAAAACGCACGGTGGTTGACAGCCAATCATCCAGGTGGTTTGGATGAAATTTCAGTTTATGGCGGGTGGTATGGTGGTGAAATTTTGCGGCGGGTATTAGGTCAAACAATTCCTCAGAGCACTCCCCGTGAAAAATGCGGTAGAGAATGCACAAGGATCCAACATCCCCGCGCAGAGCCAGAGGATCGAGGCGGCCGACAAGAATCTCGTCGTCGACCATGCGTATCGCACGACGTTGGACGCGGTCAAAAGGGAGAAGTTGGTATTGAGGAGCCCCGGCCCAGAGGTGAGAGCAATATTCCATGTGCGGCCTGACTTGTGCCTTATACAGCTGAAGGCGATGCGCCGAAGTGAAATATCGCCTCGCTCTGCCGAGGACACCCAATTTTTTAGAAGCCAACTTAGCCTTATCTTCAAGGTGACCGCGAAATTGAACGTCGCACGAAATCTCAACGCCTAAAATTACGATTTTTGGCTGTGTATGTAGGGAAGCGCCCTGGAAAGAAGGAGATAGGACAAAGGGGCTTTTTTTCGCGGTAAACGCACAGACTTGTGTTTTCTTGGGGTTAAATTGAACTAGGTTGGAATTACCCCAGTTTGAAACTTGGTTTAAAGAAGTTTCAACCTCAGATACAAGTTTATTTCGACACTCGGAGACGCGCGCCCGAGAAATGTTACCTTGACCGGAATAAAAGGAGTCCACCGTGCTATCATCTGCATAGCAATGGATGCTGCTGGGTTGCAGCATATCATTGATATGCAAAAGAAAAAGCGTTGGGGACAGAACACAGCCCTGTGGGACACCAGCATTCACGGGCTTATATGCAGAACAAGAACCGTCAACAACGACTTTAATGCTGCGCCCTGTGAGGAAACTGGTAACCCATTGGCATAATTTCTCGGGCAACCCGTAGGAAGGAAGCTTCGATAGAAGAGCTTTGTGCCAGACCCGATCGAAGGCTTTCGCCATATCTAAACTGGCCGCCAGGCCCTCCCCTTACTCTCAACCGCTTCCGCCCATTTATGGGTCAGGTATACCAGAAGATCGCCAGCAGACCGCCCATGACGAAATCCGTACTGGCGATCGCTTATGAGTTGGTGCTCCTCAAGGTAAGATAGAAGCTGGCGGTTTATAATGGATTCCATTATTTTGGAGAGCAGGGAGGTAATGGCAATAGGCCTGTAATTGCCAGGATCAGAGCGATCACCTTTCTTGGGTATTGGGTGAACTAAAGCAGTCTTCCAAGCCGACGGGACAACGCCTGTAGCGTATGAGTGTTGAAAAAGGCGCGTCAAAACCGGAGTCAACTCAGGAGCGCAGGTTTTGAGCACAATGGCAGGGATTCCGTCAGGCCCATTGGACTTATGAATTTCGAGGGAGAAGAGTGCCTTCCGGACAGATTTTTGAGTAAACCGGATGTCCGGCATAGTACTCGCACAACGTGAAATATTCGGGGGTATTTTCCCCGTCATCCAAAGTCGAGTTAGACGCAAAAAATGTACCCAGGAGATCGGCTTTCTCTTTTGCATCGTGGACCAAGGTGTCATTTGCCGTGCGCAAAGGTGGAAAAGATGGTTGACAAAAATTTCCCTGGACAGCTTTGGCAAGAGACCAGAATGATCCTGTACCCGAAGGAAGTTGGGCCAGTCTCTCACCAATTCTCCCGATATGTTTCGCCTTCGCAGTAGTCACAGCTTTTTTTAGGGATCTGGAGGCAAAATTATACTCCCTCTTAAGGTCGTTCGCTATTGGATCCCTAGTTGCCATTGCATTGGACCAGGTCTGAAATCGTGTTTGCTTTTGGCTATACGCCTCTTTGCAAGAACGGTCAAACCAGGGCTGAGACTTGCCACCAACAGGCACAACAGAACTTGGAACAAAGAGTTCCATGCCCTGCAGCACCACTTCAGCAACAGAGTCGGCAACGGCAGAAGCATCCCAAAGCGAGAAACAAACCCTGTCCCAAGGGTAGGAAGAAAAGAAGTTCCGCATCCCATCCCAATCTGCTGACTTAAAGTGCCAAACACGGCGGCTACCGAGAGAACGGGGCCGTAATTTGCGTGTGGATGGTACTATGCTCCGGATTAGGCAATGGTCTGATGAGCCCAGTGGAGCATCAACAGAGACTTTATAGCCATCCGGATGGGAGGTCAGCAGAAGATCAAGCCGTGAGGGCGTATGGCCTTCCACATCTGGTATGCGAGTAGGGGCAGAAACCATCTGTGTCAAACCATAGGCCGCGGCAAAGGCGTGAGCAGATCTACCCGCATGATCGGTTTTTTTCCGATTGGAGCCATTCTATATGGTGGGCATTAAAGTCTCCAAGAATTATAATTTCTGCTGATGGGATCTGCTGCAGAACGTAATCTGTCGCCATACCGATATGCTCCATGAGTCGGTCAGTTTCGGTATCACCACTATGGGACCTGTAGAGGCATGCATAGACGCGAGGGTGGTCGTCACAATCTACACGAAGCCATAAAGTAGACAGGTCTTTGCCTTCAAAATTGCATAGACGGCGAACACAGACATCGTCCCTTACAAATACGCATACGCCAGCATGTGGCACGAATTTGTGCTCAATTTTGTAGCCGGGGTAAAGTAGGTATGACGCATCTGACGGAGACGATATCTGGGTTTCCGTTAAGAAGAATAAGGCCGGCTTTTCTGTCTCCAGATGGTAGTGGACTGAATTAAGGTTGGAATGAATACCCCTGATGTTGCACATATGGATGTGAAGTGCATGGGGGGGTGCCGCAGCCTTATCTTGGGCAATGACGAGCGGGATTTTGCCCTCCCCAGAGTACGTAGGGCGGCCCAAGCATGAATGCTCAGGGAGGGATTCTCCTGTACGTAACGTACCGGTACCCTCCTGGGGTACTCTATTACTTTTAAATTCCGCTGCCATATTTGGGGGAGGGGGGATGGGCCTCCGGCTCTCTCACTCACCGAACGAAGCATAGAAGCCATGAAGCTACTACTCAAACGTCGATTTTCTGTGAGAGGGTGGTACTTCCCCGGACGAGCCGGCCCATTCATGCTACCAGTAAAATGAATTTTGCCGGTAGCGTGGCTCTACCACAACGTAACATGTCGTAACATGGTTACTTCAGAATGAGTTCCCACTTATATTTTTCTTTCCTTTCGTTGTACATACTGGTTACAATGACCCTGATCCTAAGGGTAATCATCTTCCTTGGATAAATGGCCCCACGTTGGGCGCCAAAACTATTACCCACTATAGGACAGGCGTGCAAAACACTGCCTGACTCCGGAGTCTCCTACATAACGCACCACTGAGCTGGCTGTGCGTTTGTCCACCGGTGGCAGGCAGTGTTTTGCACGCCTGTCCTATAGTGGGTAATAATGTATTGATTTAGAACAAGCTCATTACTAAAAAATAAAAAACCCGACTGACAACTCACATAGCCTATGTCACTCGGAGGAATGCAAGGAATCTAGAAATAACTCTCACATCAAAATCTGTTCAGCCGTTCGGGACTTATGGTGGAATAAAACTTACATACATACATGAACCCTGAAAACAACTCTCCTTTTTTGGTCAGTCGTGTAAAAAACCCAGCTATGGTCACAGAATACATAATATTACAAGTACAGAATCCAACTCTGGCTACGATACAATTAAGTGCATGTAATACATGTGGCCTGTGGTGTGGCCCTAGAATAGCACAAACCCATCTCTTCCCGTGGGTGTCGTAAGAGGCGACTAAGGGATTTAAAACACCGGAGGATGGGCAGCAACATGTTTCCGCGTACTATGCCATCACACTGCGATCGCCAACCCGCCTGCCAAGCGTGGCGATTACGGCAAAACCCCCCATGGATAAAATCCTTGGGGGGGGCCTTTGTCCAGCAGTGGACGTCTTTAGGCTGAGAGAGAATACATGAACCCTGAAAACATTACACTCCTTTTTTGGTCAGTCGTGTAAAAAGAGTCTTTGTAGGGACCTCCTGACCTGATGCATTTCCTGCGAGGCCCGCTTGCTGGATATCCTGCGGAACAGCGAGCACCGCCTTCTAGGGCGGGGCCGCGGCGGGGCGGAGGCTCTGCGTCCGCCCCCGGTCCTTCGGCGACCGCCCGCCTGAAATACACATATTGGCCATGTTTATTGATTTCTGAGATATCTAGAAAACTACAATAACTACTGATGTGACAAACTACTGTTCTTATACTTTTTTAAGACAGAATTGTCTTAAAAATTTTTTTTTTTTTTTTTCTTATCAATCACTCATGTCCATGCTGTGCGCATTAACTTCCTGGTTTTCCAGCTTGTCATCGAAACTTTGTTATATTTATAACGCTATTTTATGTTGTAAAACTGTTTTGTGTGCCAATAAATAAAATAAAATAAACGTGCAAGATACTAAACTAAAAAACCGGCCAAATGCGAGTCAAACTCGCGAATTGAGCGTTCCATACACGTAAAGCATCTCACATTATAGCTCTGTTTCAAAAACAAATTTAACTTATACTGAATCCAGCGCAAAAATAAGTTTGTAACACTTTTTATTTAGACTTCCAACAACATATTTACAACTTTCAGATTTATTCCTGTATAAGTACTGTTAGACCTTGCTTTTTGCCAAATTTCATAATTTTAGGTCAATGGGAAGTACCCCATAGGTTTTGATTGCTGCCTGAAATCGCAAAATATGCCAAAAATCACAACAATTGTAATATCTCTTGATCGCGTTGACGTATAATTTTGATTATTTTTTTGCTGAAAGAGACCATGGATTCGAGTATTCGATATTAATTTCAACTTCATAACTTTAAGCGTTCCTGAGAAAAACAGACGGACAACAAAGTGATCTTATAAGGGTTCCGTTTTTACCTTTTGAGGTACGGAACCCTAAAAATTAACCAATTGTTTTTTGAAAAAAACACAAAAGCCTTAAAAAACAAAAAATAAATAAAAAAGAACAAACCTGTATAGTAGTCTGGTCGAGCGGCGTGGCGCGTAATGTTGCGTGCGGCGCCGCTAACAATAGTCTCAACACCTGTAAACAAAACATAGTCATAATCAGTGATCGAAATACATACATACATATTATTACGCCTTTTTCCCGTGAGGGTAGGCAGAGATTAGCGTAGTGATTTCACGTGAAAAACTGCCATCATCATCAGCTTTCTCTCTCTTTAGTCGTATTTCCTCATGACTGAGGGTCGTGGTTATTATATATGGAATGAAACACACACAACGACTCTCTTGGCAATTTTAATGGAGTGGTTTGCCATTGCCTTCTCCATTTCACACACTAGCTGATAATCATCAACCAGAATGCAGGTTTCCTCACGATGTTTTCCTTCACCGGAAGCAAGTGGTGGTCGATGAAAACTAACATGAGTCAGTTTGGTATACAAACTCATGTAGCCCGGGGAGGATTCGAACCTGGGATTTTGCATCCACAGGCGGGCGCGCCCTACCACTCGGCCACCACCGCTTCAACCAAACCAAATCATCAGCTTACTACTGCCATCATCATCAACAAACACAATAGTATCAGCTGACGGTACCTGAGTATGCAGCATGCCCTGCACGGCCTCCCCGTTGAGCTGCGTGATGAGGTCCCCGGCGCGCAGCCCTGCGGCCCACGCGGAGCCCTGCTCGCTCACCGCCTGGAAACAAACAATATTCATTTTATACTAGCCACGCCCTGGGGCTTCGCTCCCGTAGGAATTTCGGGATGCGTATTGCCAAACTGTATACCAGTACAGACACCCATACTCTGTGCTCGATCACTTTGTGCTCATTAAAATAACAAATATTCATGAGCAAACTGCGTACGTACACAGAGCAGTCTGTATAAGTATACAGTTTGCTTGCATGCGTATATGCCATTCTGTGTACCAGTACAGACACCCATAGTCTGTACTCTACACATTGTGCTCATTATAATAAGAAATATTCTAAAGCAAACTACGTACGAATACAGAACAGTCTGTATAAAAGTATAAAGTTTTCGCATATTTATAACACAAAATGCGAACGTGTTATTCTAAGTAGCTACATTAACATAATCATAATCTCTCATTATTTACAAAAGTACACCGTGTAATTGCGAATTCGACACACTGTTTCGCTAAAAAAGTTTTTAACTTGCATTCATGCATAATTTAATCTATGTGCGTAAAGTATTTACTTAAAATTACAAATTACAATAACAAACACTTTGTTTTAATTTGACGGACGCGTGCGAACTCGTTCAATTAGGCCAAGGCCACTGCCAGAGTGCGAAGAATGCAAAGAATGTACCAACCTGCCCTTGGTGCGAAAGAGACAGAATGAGTCTGCTCTGCACTCGCATGTATTTTGCTCATGCTCTGCACTCGCATGTATTTTGCTCATAACGAAGCATGCCACTGCAGCCAAAATTGTCTGTGCTCGTATATATTTCGCACTTATAAATTAGAGCAAACTGTATTATATTACAGAGTTGCTCTGTTCTGGTAAGCAGTATGCTCTATAAGTACGAGAGCATATTGCGTGCGATCACAGAGCACTCCCTGTCTGTGATGATACACATTATGGCAATACGCTTTCGGGATAAAAAGTACCCTATGTGCTAGTCTGAGGCCTTTGTCCAGCAGTGGACGTCTTTCGGCTGAGAGAGAGAGAGAGAGAGATGTGCTAGTCTGTGTTCCCGAGCACATCGTACAACCTGACTCTCTTCAAAACCAGACTGCTTCTGGGTAAGCTCGCTACATCGTAGACCTCATCTCTGTCTTTGAAAAAAATAATTCCCGGTGTTTTTCTACCCGCGTACCAAATTTAGTCGAAATCTGTCCGGTAGATTTTGCGTGATTGAGTAACAAACATCCTCACAAACTCACATCCAAACTTTAGCATTTATAAAACAGTAGGAAAGTAGAATTACTGTTGCCCCGCGGCAAAAAGCTTGTGTATTTTTCATACAAACTTGAACCCTCATTTCAGCCCCTTGAGGGTTGATTTTTGACAGAAAAACGATACAGTAAATAAACCCATTTTCTTCTTTTTTCTTTTCAAGTCGAAATAGTGATCAAATCGTACGCTTCTATAGACAAGACTCACCGAAACTAAATGATGCATAGTGTAATAGTCCGTATCTCCGTAATACACTCGAACAGTATGGATGGTGAATCCGAAGCCTCGCGGACCTCGACGAACTACTATGGGCGGTTTCGATGATTGGATCAATCTGTAAATAAAATTAAAATCAATTTTATTTCTTTCTTTTCAGTCTGTGTTCAGTCAGTTAGTTAAAACTACCTACGTTGTTTGTTTTTAATACTGTCTTCTTCTTCTTATCGAGTGTGTTATTACTAACACTGGTGTCAGATTTTATTCAAGTCGCCTAAAGGCATCTGACATGACTTTTACGACTACCGCCATCTAGTGGCAGTAGCCGTATACACACTAGTAAACTAAACAGTCAGCCAATGTTCAGGTTTCCTCACGATGTTTTCCTTCACCGGAAGCAGGTGGCGGTCTATGAGAAAACTACCATACATGAGTCAGATTGGTCTATAAACTCATGCGACACAGGTAGGATTTTATCTCGGGTCTTCCGACCTCGGGCGGGTGTCATTACCACTTGGCCACCACCGCTTCAAAGCCTGTTAATATGTTGTTTTTATTGGTAAAATCCCAGGTGTCCGAAAAAAAAAACTAGGAGTAAATTAGTTTACGATTACGAGACAGAGGAAAGGACACCAAAGGAAAGTTAATACTTAAAGAAAGGTACTATTGGCTTTAGATAACACTAGAAGCGCTCCGTGACTTCGCTCCCGTGAGAATCGAAATATCAAAAGTACCCTATGTGCTATTCCTGGCACTTTTCTACCAGTGTACCAAATTTCATTGAAATACGTCTAGTAGATTTTGCATAATTAAGTAACAAACATCCTCACAAATTCACAAACTCACATCCAAACTTTCGCATTTATAATATTAGTAGGAAGGTATATGTGGGTACTCACGAATGGTTAGCGAGTGCGAATGGCGAAGGCGGGTCGCGACATGGTGAAGAATCCCGTGAGGAATTGGTAGATGACGTGTTGCCCGCACATGGCGACCCTGCGCCGCCGCCTATCGATATATCTTCTGCTGTAATAAATGACAATTATTTATCACTAGCTTTTGCTCGCGGCTTGGCCCGCGTGTTTTCCCACGGGAACAGTGCTTTTTCCCGGGATGAAAGGTACCCTATGCCCTTCTCAGTACTTCTAACTATGTGTATGCGAAATTTCAGGAAGATTGGTTTAGTAGATAAAGCGTGAAGAGATAACAAACAAATAAACAAACAACAAACAAACTCACGGTGGAGGTAGTTACTAGTCTTAAAGTCCACCTTTATTTTCTTACAAAGAAAAGGTGTGGGGTATCAAATGAAAGACATTTTTGAATACATTACAAATATATAACACACGACCACATTTTCACTACTTCGTCTAACAAATTATTAGAAAACGTCAAAAAAATCAGAATTCAGAGTTCCCTTTGAACTGCTCTAATCTAAAAACTACTTAATAAATTCCAAAAATACATGTTAGATAGATAGATAATTTGTTTATTGTACATACCAAGTGACCTTGAATAACCACTTGATCATTTCGAGCTGACGGTTTCGCTTTCTCTGGCTTCTCAACTTTGTGACATTAGTAAGAAAGTAAGGAATATTACTCACCAGGATGGATAACCAATGAAAGCCCAGACGTGCTAGCAGATCGTCTCATAGACTTGGGCGCGATCAGAGCTGACGGTCTCGCCTTTTCTGGCTTCTCAACTTTGTGACATTAGTAAGGAAGTGAGGAATATTACTCACCAGGATGGATAACCAATGAAAGCCCAGACGTGCTAGCAGATCGTCTCATAGACTTGGGCGCGATCAGAGCTGACGGTCTCGCCTTTTCTGGCTTCTCAACTTTGTGACATTAGTAAGGAAGTGAGGAATATTACTCACCAGGATGGATAACCAATGAAAGCCCAGACGTGCTAGCAGATCGTCTCATAGACTTGGGGGCAATCAGAGCTGACGGCCTCGCTTTCTCTGGCTTCTCAACTTTGTGACATTAGTAAGGAAGTAAGGAATATTACTCACCAGGATGGATAACCAATGAAAGCCCAGACGTGCTAGCAGATCGTCTCATAGACTTGGGCGCGATCAGAGCTGACGACCTCAAATTCTCTGGCTTCTCAACTTTATGACATTAGTAAGGAAGTAAGGAATATTACTCACCAGGATGGATAACCAATGAAAGCCCAGACGTGCTAGCAGATCGTCTCATAGACTTGGGCGCGATCAGAGCTGACGACCTCAAATTCTCTGGCTTCTCAACTTTATGACATTAGTAAGGAAGTAAGGAATATTACTCACCAGGATGGATAACCAATGAAAGCCCAGACGTGCTAGCAGATCGTCTCATAGACTGGGGCGCGATCAGAGCTGACGGCCTCGCTTTCTCTGGCTTCTCAACTTAATGACATTAGTAAGGAATATTACTCACCAGGATGGATAACCAATGAAAGCCCAGACGTGCTAACGGTTCGTCTCATAGACTTGAGCGCGATCAGAGCTGACGGCCTCGCTTTTTCTGGTTTCTCAACGTTGTGACATTAGTAAGCAAGTAAGGAATATTACTCACCAGGATCGATAACCAATGAAAGCCCAGACGTGCCAGTAGATCGTCTCATAGACTTGGGCGCGATCAGAGCTGACGGTCTCGCTGTCTATGGCTTCTCAACTTTATGACATTAGTAAGGAAGTAAGGAATATTACTCACCAGGATGGATAACCAATGAAAGAGCTGACGGCCTCGTTTTCTCTGGCTTCTCAACTTTGTGACATTAGTAAGGAAGTAAGGAATATTACTCACCAGGATGGATAACCAATGAAAGCCCAGACGTGCTAGCAGATCGTCTCATAGACTTGGGCGCGATCAGAGCTGACGGCCTCGCTTTTTCTGGCTTCTCAACTTTGTGACATTAGTAAGGAAGTAAGGAATATTACTCACCAGGATGGATAACCAACGAAAGCCCAGACGTGCTAGCAGATCGTCTCTTAGATTTGGGCGCGATCAGAGCTGAATATCTCGCATTCTCTGGCTTCTCAACTTTGTGACATTAGTAAGGAAGTAAGGAATATTACTCACCAGAATGGATAACCAATGAAAACCCAGACGTACTAGCAGATCGTCTTATAGATTTGGGCGTGATCAGAGCTGACGGTCTCGTTTTCTCTGGCTTCTAAACTCTATGACATTAGTAAGAAAGTAAGGAATATTACTCACCAGGATGGATAACCAATGAAAGCCCAGACGTGCTAGCAGATCGTCTCATAGACTTGGGCGCGATCAGAGCTGACGGTCTAGCCTTTTCTGGCTTCTCAACTTTATCCGGCTTGTCTAGGCTGCGTTCTTCGCGTTTGGGTATGTCCGCTCTGAAAAAAAAAACAATTTGTAAATAGAAACGAAGTAGTTAATGTTGCCTTCCTCCCCGAAGGCAGCAAAGCTTAAGTGGGACTGGGCCATGTTTGCTGGATGCCGCAGGACAGGTGGGCAATTAGCTAATTATAAATAATAAAAAAACACGACTGTCAACTCCATAGCCTGTCATTTGGAGGAATATCTTAACAGATATTCAGGACTGATAGTGCATACATGAACCTTAAAAACATAACACTCCTTTTTAGGTCAGTCGTGTTAAAATAGTCACAGAATGGGTCCCTACTGGCTAAAAGGGGCCGCCACAGAACGAGATGGTCGGATAATCTGGATGCGACGGATAGAAAGTGATCAAGATAAACTTTAATCACTTACAATCTCGGCACTAAGGCAATAGGCTGGTCGACTGCGGCTGATGTTGGTGTAACAACGAGTGTTCCAATCCCACAGGCCCTATTGACCCCATGGACCCGGTCATAATGGTGGTAGAAAGTCATCAATATAAATTTTAATCACTCACAATCTCGGCACCACAGGCTGGTCGACTGCGGCTGATGTTGGTGTAACAACGAGTGTCCCAAGCCCACAGGCCCTATTGACCCCATGGACCCGTGGGACACGGTCATGATGGTGGTAGAAAGTCATCAAGATAAACTTCAATCACTTACAATCTCGGCACCAAGGCCAGGCTGGTCGACTGCGGCTGATGTTGGTGTAACAACGAGTGTCCCAAGCCCACAGGCCCTATTGACCCCATGGACCCGTGGAACACGGTCATGATGGTGGTAGAAAGTCATCAAGATAAACTTCAATCACTTACAATCTCGGCACCAAGGCCAGGCTGGTCGACTGCGGCTGATGTTGGTGTAACAACGAGTGTCCCAAGCCCACAGGCCCTATTGACCCCATGGACCCGTGGGACACGGTCATGATGGTGGTAGAAAGTCATCAAGATAAACTTTAATCACTCACAATCTCGGCACCAAGGCCAGGCTGGTCGACTGCGGCTGATGTTGGTGTAACAACGAGTGTCCCAAGCCCACAGGCCCTATTGACCCCATGGACCCGTGGGACACGGTCATGATGGTGGTAGAAAGTCATCAAGATAACTTTAATCACTTACAATCTCGGCACCAAGGCCAGGCTGGTCGACTGCGGCTGATGTTGGTGTAACAACGAGTGTCCCAAGCCCACAGGCCCTATTGACCCCATGGACCCGTGGGACACGGTCATGGTGGGTCTAAAGGTCGCTCGTCGTCGACACGCGGGGGACACGTCGTCGGAATCCGTTTGAGAGGATTCCGCTGTTGATGCACTGCCACCTACCATCTGGGGAAAAAATCAATACATATAAAATTCTTCCGTTACTTACTGACTGACAGACAGACAACGCACAGCCAATACTACTAGGCGTCGGAAGCTGAAATTTGGCATTTAGGTTCCTTAGGGAGTGTAGAGGGTTCACTAAAAAGGATTTGGATCCCGAAATTCAGGCCCATGTTTGGCTATTTTTCAGGGCAATTTTCTTAATTTTTCCTTATTGAAAAAGCATTAGGTAACTTACAAAAAAAAAAGTTAATGAAATTTAATTCGTTCTCAATATGGCGTGACATAGGGAAAAAAGAAAGAAAAGGAAATAAGAGTTAAAACAATACAAACAAGTAAAAGGTACTTAGCGGTGGTGGCCGAGTGGTAGAGCGCGCGCCTGTGGATACAAAATCCCAGGTTCGAATCCTGCCCGGGCTCCATGAGTTTGTATACCAATCTGACTCATGTTGGTTTTCATCGACCACCACTTGCTTCCGGTGAAGGAAAACATCGTGAGGAAACCTGCACTCTGATTGATGATTATCAGCTAGTGTGTGAAATGGAGAAGGCAATGGCAAACCACTCCATTAAAATTGCCATGAGAGTCGTTGTGTGTGTTTCATTCCATATAATGACCACGACCCTGTCATGAGGAAATACGACTAAAGAGAGAAAAGGTACTTACAGGACACCTATGGTGATGCATATGCGGAGCAGTGGGAGTTGTGGGCGGACCAGCACTGTCTGGTGTGCCGGGCCAACTGTCTGTGCTCTGGAAGTAAAATAATAAATCAATCAATACTTATAATAAAACTGTAACTGGTCTGTGTCTGTACATAGAAAATTTGTAAGAAAAAAACTATGAGGAGTCTTCATGGGGCCAATAGAAGCCAAAACCATTTTTTCTGTCTGTCTTTCTGTCTGTATGTTTGTACGCGCATCACGCAAAAACTACTGGACCAAATTTGATGCGGTTTTCACTGTTATATATTATAAAAGGTCTAAATTAAAATCTGCCGTAAGTTTCATTTTAATATGCCGCTTAGAACCTGAGATATGCGCGGACGAAGTCGCGGGCACAGGCTAGTACATAATAAAGCTGTAATTGATCTATTACTGTTTTCATGTTTCTCGTGAATAGACGGTGTTTCTCACCCTCGATTCGCGAGAAACATGCAATTGAGAATGATGATAATGCCTCCTCCATAATGATAACCTTTTTTGTCATGAAAATTATTTATAAACGTTTTTACGTTGGTTGTATCAAATACTAGAGTTTATATATTATTTGGTTGTATTGGTTGGTGTAACGTTGGTGATTTAATAAGTCACTCAAATATTAATTTGAGAAGTATCCTTTTGGCAATAGTAATATTTTTTGTGTGGGGTCTACTGCGTGTGGGTAATCCCAAAGAGGAAATAACACTCAGTACACCCAGGGACTAATAAATAATTTATTTAAAGTAACAACAACTTATATACTAAACTAAATCTACGTCATAATTGTGTGCACCTGAAAGGGCACGTAAGACTACGGACGATGCTAAGTTGACAAAATAAATAATTATGACTATTTACTATAATTTCTTAATACATTACATTACATTTCTCTGTCAAAGCACCTCGCCTTTGGAACTCTCTTCCTTTAAACACCAAAATGGCACCTTCCCTTGACTCCTTTAAAAATCGTGTTGCAAAATCCTTTTCCTTATCCTGACTTTCTATTTGTTTCTTTTTTGTTTTTCCCCTTTTCCTCTTTTCTAATTGTGTATTATTGAGCTTTACTTTCATTACTCTTTCTATCTTAGTTTAATAGTAGTATATATATATTAATTTCTATAAAATGTATGTATTGTATTGATTGTTTGCACAGCCTCTGCCCTTTGTGTTATTATATATATTTTTTCGTACCGGTTGACTGGAAGAGATCCCTTCATGGGATAAGTCCGCCGTTGCCATTTTTTGGATTTGTAATTTGTATCTATTGTATTTATAATAATTTGTGCAATAAAGTTATTACAAACAAACAAACAAACAAACATTTCAGGTCCAAGCCAAGGGTCGCTATTAGAGACTCGCGTATTTCCGAGAGAACTAAATAATAATAAGAAATTAATTATAATTTATCCACATACCCTCGATTCATGAGAAACATGTGACTGCGAGTGATTATAATGCCTCCTCCATTGAGGCGAAGTGCTCGAGAACGCAGCAAAGACTGGGTCTTCGCGACCCTCATTGCTGTCCGCGGCTTCGTCCGTGTCGACCTCGCTGTGGTTGTAGCGGTCGCAGCGACCTGACAGACAGATTATCATAATTCATACAAGCTACTAACTTAATTATGAAGTTCAAAAACGTCAATTAGATTTAATGTGGCCACTAACACACAGGAAAAGACTATAATCGACAACACATTGGTGAGAAAACATAAAAAATGAGATGAGAAACTATAAGGGCATTTACACAAAGGACGAGAAATATAGTTAAGCACCAATATCATACCAATTAAACATGAGTAAATAAACTTTAAGGCCGCTAATACATTAGAGAAACAGTACAGCAACTAAAACATATGATGAGGAAATATACGAAATATATAATAATACATGAGAGACTATGATACCACAAATACACAAGACGAGAAACTATGAGGTTTCATATACATAGAATGAGAAACTATGAGACCACGAATACGTATGATAAAAAACTATAAGGCCACTTCATTGAATTATAAATAAATATGGAAGTGTAATTGTCATACAACGAACGCTCTAATCTTGGTTCCATTTACGCAAACAAATGTACTTAAATACAACAAGACACTCACACATTCTCATAGAAAAAGCTAGTACACGATTGGGCGCGTCAAGGTCACGGGGCGGGGTCAACACACCGCGGCAGCCGGCTACCGCTCAAACAAACGGCTCAGCCGCTTCGCGTTTGAAGTCTCGGACTCGGCACAGAATTAATATAAGTACTACGTAGTCTCGGCAAAGGAAAGAAAGGTAATTCCGCTGTTCTTCATATCTGTGTGATTTCTACACCACTTTACGACACACGATGGCATATTTTTTCTAATTAAACTTGCGAAATTACTCGATGATACGTACAATAGGGTATTTGACAGTATTAAAAATATGGGTAATTCTTTAAATATCCTTAAAGACAATATTTTTCTTTAATTTTTGGATATTTTTAAATGTCAAAAGAAGCAATGATTATGTTAATAAACTAATTATAAAGTAATCTATTTCAAGCCCTTGCCCACGTGATATGAAACGCTTCGCCATTTTCAATGACGTAATTTAGGTGGTCAAATCAGTCAAGTGTCAATTCCAGTTCCGTTTCGCACTGTTAAAGTCGCACAGTTATTTTAGAAAAATTGAGAGACTTTATCTGGACCCTTTACGGCATTGCCATTAGTAACTTAAATTGCTAGTTAGTTTTGTCACTCACATTAACATTTCAATTACATCGTATTCTATTGAAAATCTTGTTATGAAAACAAGGCAGTGATATTAGTGTACGTAAAACAGAACGGCTTTTAGTGACGAGTGCCCATAATACGTCACGGGGTTCTCATTGTAATGTTTTGAGCTTTTAAGCGGTAATATGATTATTTTGAACTTTTTCATCGATTTTAAATGTAAATACTGAAAATTAATTAAAAAAATATATATCGTTAGTTTTCTGATAACGTAATGAACAATTTTAGATAGGTTTTCGAAAACAGTCAAATACCCTATTGACACTTTTGTGTTAGGTACAAGTACAACCGTTGAACTCGCAGCGCCACGGCGAACTGAGGCGAAGTGAGGTGTGTATTTTACGCCCCGCCCACAGAGGTGCATATTTCGTGGAACCATTTTTTTGGCGTTGTTAGAGTTCTATGGTATATTAGTTCGTTGGGCCACTTATACATAAGATGATTTTTCATCTTATGTCAAAGTGACCTCATAGTTGCCCTTAATACGTAAGATGAGAAACCAGAATCCATTTAACGCTATTTATAAACGAGGTAGGAAACGAGTACTTACTATCAAAATAGCTGGTGTCTTCGTCGTTTTCCAACTGAGGGATGAACTCAGCCTTCCGCCTGAGAAGATTGTTCCAATCCAGCCCGTAGAAATACACGTGTTCCTGTGTGATATACATTTGTTAAGAGTTTTTATTGACTTGGGTGATTAGGAGTAGTTAACGTATTAAAAATATTTGATTACAGAAATAAGGTTCAAATAAAGTGCTATTTTCCTTAACTTGAAGCATTACACCTGTGCCCAGACTGTCGAATGGGTTTCTCGCTAACAACTCCGTGATTATGGTCATTCTATGTCGTTTATTACCAAAAATAAGCTCCAAATAAAGTGCTAGTTACCTTAAATTGATACGTGCCGCATGTGCCCAGCCTGTCGCGTGGGTTTCTCGCTAACAACTCCGTGATTATGGTCATTCTATGTCGTTTATTACCAGAAATAAGGTCCAAATAAAGTGATAGTTACCTGAACTTGATGCGTGCTGCCTGTGCCCAGCCTATCGCGTGGGTTTCTCGCTAACAACTCTGTGATGATGGCGATTCTGTCGTTTATTACCAAAAATAAGGTCCAAATAAAGCGCTAGTTACCTTAACTTGATGCGTGCCGCCTGTGCCCAGCCTATCGCGTGGATTTCTCGCTAACAACTCCGTGATGATCGCTCGCGCCTCCACTGCGATGGGAAAGTCTTCTTCTGATGGCCATTCTATGTCGTCTATTGCAAAAAATAAAGTTCGTTTAATTAATCTATCTGTCAGTCATGCAGTCAGTATCCTATTTTATATGAAAAAGATTGACATATCAACGCAGAACCGAAACCGGTGAAATATTGCAGTTCTTCATATCATGCTTACTGGCATTTATAAAGGATTTTTTGTAATTTAAATACTAAGATGATGATTTGTTTTTATCAAAATTTCGAATGCGTTTAACGTGCCTGATGGGAAGCAAAGATGAGATTTAAGGTGGTATACGCAAACTCAAAAAATGACTATTAACTCTGGCCTTGAAGATCCCTAAATTGTATCAGGAAACAGCAACGGAATAAATGAAATAAAATTAAATCAATTAAAAAAAAACAAAAATATAACTAGTGTTTCTGTACTAACATGCAGGAAGACCACTGAGTTATGGCCATTTTGCTATGCTGCAGCACACTAATTAATTATTGTGTTATTTTTAATTAGTTTAAGCCTTTGTTTATTAATGTTTTAGCGTCTGTGGCAATTCAAATAAACTTATTCTATTCCATTCTACTAACCGTTGACAGTGTGAGCGAATAGTTCCTCAGGGGTGTCTCCGAAGAAAGGCACGCATCCCACCAGGAACTCGTATAGAATGATACCCATCGACCACCAGTCAACCGGTTTACCATAACCCTGTGTAGAAAATTAAGAAATTAATACATTTTTTTGCCAATCAGTGTCCCACAGCTAGAATAAAATTGGAGTGTCTGTCTGTAATTTCAAAATAACTGCAAAGATTTTATTGCATTGTGTTATTTACCCGTTACCAGTACACAAACAATTTTTTTTAAGATTTTTTGTCTGTCTGTTTGTCCAGGGTAATTTTCGAAACGGCTTATCCGATTTGATGTGATTTTCGCTGGAGGGTTAAGAAAGTTATAGATTAACACATAGGGTAGTTTTTATCCCGGAAATATTTAGGAATCGGTAGTGAAAAAAAATAAAAATAAAAAGAAATGCACGCGGGCGAAGCCGCGGGAAAATGCTAGTTATTTATATATTTGAGGGCAGCCTTGTCCTCAAATATATATATCCATACTAATATTATAAATGCGAATGTTTGGATGTGAGTTTGTGAGTTTGTGAGTTTGTGAATTTGTGAGTTTGTGAGTTTGTGAGGATGTTTGTTACTCAATCACGCAAAATCTACTGGACGGATTTCGATGAAATTTGGTACAGAGGTAGATAATGACCTGGAATAGCACATAGGCTACTTTTTATCCCGGGAAAAAGCACTGTTCCCGTGGGAAATTCACGCGGGCGAAGCCGCGGGCAAAAGCTAGTAAATATATATAGTAATACATTAACTATATGTTTGATAATAAAGATTTTTGATGATGAATTGGGCTAAGTAGAATGAAAAAAAATATATACCTGTCGCAGTATCACTTCGGGCGCAATGTACTCCGGGGTGCCGCACACCTGCTTATCAGAGAACTGTCGCGCTTCCCTGTCTGCGTATTCTTCGTACAGATTCGTCGCCACTGAAATAACAAACTTGAATTTATTACATTGATAATTTCCTTAGTTTCAACGCTTCTTTAGCAAAGTAAATTTTAAATCCTACTAATATTATAAATGCGAAAAGTTGGATGTGAGTTTGTGAGGATGTTTGTTACTCAATCACTCAAAATCTACTGGGCGGATTACGATGAAATTTGGTACACGGGTAGAAAAACACCGGGAATAGCACATAGGGTACTTTTTGTCCCGAAATTCCCACGGGAGCGAAGCCCCGGGGCGCGGCTAGTATTAGTATATTTCGGTAAACGATTGTCAAAGACCAAAATGGGATTATCAATCAATCAATACATATAAATTAGCATCCCGTGTCTGTACGCTTAGAACTTTTAAACTACACAACTGATTTAGGTGCAGTTTCCGACAGCTAGTTAGAAATAAAGTTTAAAATCATAGATATAGACAAAAAAACATTCTTTAATAGACATATAAACTTGATTGTCAAATGAAGCCCAAAAACGTTCATAATAGTGTGCTCAAATTGAATTTTTTTTACAGATTGTTCACAAATTCTATGGAACCAAAACACACCAAAAATGTAAAACTTGACAAAAATGAGCTTCACAGAAGATATTAACTGTCCTTCACCAACATAGGCAAAAACCATATCTAACAGCCAGCTTCCTCAGCTGACTTGTGTCTCTAAGTAAAATTTAAAAAAAATCTAGCTCATGTTTAAAATATAACTTACATGACATAAGACCCATCTTGCTGAGTCCGAAATCAGTCAGCTTAATATGGCCAGTTGCGGTGATGAGCAGGCTGAAACAAACATACATTTTATTTACTCAATCCTATTAATATAAACACTATAGAAGGACTAAGAAACAGTGACATAGAACAGTGTGAACACGATTTTTTATGAGGAAAGCTAAAATTTGCAATTTAAAATGTCGGCGCCACCACTCACGCACAAAAAAATTGTGTCTGCACTGTATAGTATACTAACTTTTCCCACGTGAACTGTGCCTTTTCCCGGGATGAAAGGTACCCTATGTCCTTCTCCGTACTTTTAACTATGTGTATGCGAAATTTCAGGAAGATTGGTTCAGTAGATAAGGCGTGAAGAAGTAACAAACAAACAAACTCACTTTCACATTTATAATATTAGTTTGGATAGCGAATTTTTTACTAAAATGGAGCCCCAGGGCTAAGGCTTTTTATATTTATTATTTTATCAGTTTACTTCATACTATTATTATAAAGAGAAAGTGTTTGTAAGTTTGTTTGTAGGGGGTAATCTTGGGAACTACTGAACCGATTTCAACAATTATTTCACCAATAGGAAGCTACATTATACCTATGTGACATAAGCTACAATTTATGTATGTACCTCCCACAGATTTATATTAGGCTAGATACCGCATGTTTGTTCAATAGTATGAAAACCGAGCGTGCCATTATTATCTACCTACGACGACGTCACGCCAGTCATTATAGTGATAGGCGCAACATAAACGCGAATGAAGGCTAACTGAGTAGCACGCGTGGTGTTTGTCCATTGGACAAACACCGGGCACGCTTGGACATATTGCTTTAGATACCGCATGTTTGTTCGATAGTATGATAACCGAGTAATTTGGATCAATTGGGTGTGTATAGCGATCTGGATGTCCTCCATTCTATCCCTGGATGGCCGTCATCAGATCACAACTCAGACCAATCCTGGCGTTGAACCAAAGCTTCAAAGTAACCTCGTTTGTATGAAAATCGACTGGTCCCTAATTAGCTGGCCGCTACTGTATATAGTATTAACATAACAAAATTCAGCCACAACTCACTTGTCCGGCTTGAGGTCTCTGTGCACGATGCCGTACGAGTGTAGATACTCCACGGCCAGCACGGCCTCCGCGAAGTAGTGTCGTGCCATATCGGGCGGCAGCGGCCCGCTGCGCACCAGCGTGGCGCAGTCCCCGCCTTCTACGAACTCTAGGATGAGGCACAGGTGGCGTTTCGTCTCGAACGAACAGTACATTGTCACCTGGGGAATAGGCAATCATCATCAGAGGGGTGCCATCTTCAAAATGAAGTTTGGAGGTCAGACCGAAGGATCGAAAATGCTTGGAAAAGCTTCTGGTCAATGAAAGAGCTACTGAAAGGCAACATGCCTCAAAAAGAAGCTCCATGACGTGTGCATCTTGCCCATCCTAACTTACGGTGCCCAAACCTGGTCGTTAACGAAAGAGGAATGGTCCAAATTGAAGGTTTGCCAAAGAGCTATGGAGCGCAGTATTACAGGTATCAAACTCGTCGACCGAGTTAGGAATACAACGCTGCGCTCCATAACAAAAGTCGTTGATGTTGGTCAGAAAGCTTCCAGGTTAAAGTGGGATTGGGCGGGCCACGTCTGCCGTATGCACACAGAAAGATGGACTCAAAACCTAACACACTGGATTCCAGCCGAGGGGTATAGGAAGAGGGAGACCAAGAACGAGATGGTCTGATGATTTAAAGGGATTCGATAAGAACTGGAAGGAAAAGACGAAGGACAGAGATGAGTGGAGAGAATTAGGGGAGGCTTTTGCCCAGCAGTGGGACATAACAAGCTAGCTAAAAAAAAACTTTTTATAGATTTTCTTGACCAATATTTGGCCACTTCCACCGCTATCGTTGACCACATTGAGGTCTTCCAAAGTACAGGAGAAAAGGCAGTTGGGGCATGTTAAAATATGAGACATAGATTGGACGAAATATGAGACATGAATTATTTTTTTTTTCTTATATTTTATTTTATTTTTGACTTTACACAATTTAGTGTATGTATAAAGTTAATGAATAGCCCCTCTGGCATGCTAGGCGACCAAGACTGTTTCATGAGTTTCTTTCGGCATTTCTTCTCAGCAGTGGTCGTTCCGAAATGCTTGTAGTTTGTAGCTTTGAGACATAATATATTATGATTAAATAATTCGTTATCGACGTGAAAAAGAGCCTTCTTTGAAGGCCAAGTTTCAATCAAAAATTTTGACTTTGACTTTGACGGCCCCAATCAAGACCGACGGCGCACCCTCTCGTGATTCGGCTTATATAACCAAACGGCTGGTTAAGCCATAGGAAGGAGGCGGGAAAAGAGCTCCAAGCAAATCGTACTATCATACTTAATACTCTCTCTCTCTCTCAGCTGAAAGACGTCCACTGCTGGACAAAGGCCTCCCCCAAGGATTTCCATACTTAATACTAATATTATAAAAAGAGTTTGTGAGTTAGTTTATAGGACCGATGTCAAAAATTCTTTCACCAATAGAAAGCTACATTACGCCTGAGTGACATAGGCTACAATTTATGTATGTACCTCCCGAGCGAATCCAGGGCGGATTGCTAGTATATATTTTTTTTTTAACGCTTGAATATTTTTCTGATAGTAGGAATAGCATTCCTACTATCAGAAAATTTCTTATTAATAGTCTCCATATTAGTCTGAAAAAAATTCCTATGTCTGTGAGTCTGAAATAAACGAATTTTATTTATTTACTAGCTGTCGCCCGCGGCTTCGCCCGCGTGATTTTCGCTTAGATGAAAAATCTCTCTTGGAGCTTTTCATCAAATGTTCCAGATCTTCAATTTTTATACGTCAGCAGAAAATGCTCATCAGGTTGAACGACTTTTAATAAGGCGCCATTTCCATATATGTTATGGTGTAGCTGGTCTCTTGCAGTTCTTCATCAGATGTTCCAGATCTTCAATTTTTATACGTCATCACAAAATGCTCATTAGGTTGAACGACTTTTGTCAAGGAACCATTTCCATAATTCTTATAGTTTAGCTGTTCTGTTAAGGTTCTTCATCAGGTGTACCAGTTTTCAAAATAAATGATAGCCTAAATGTTGCCCAGGCTTAATAGCTATACAACAAAAAAAGTTTTATTCAAATCGGTTCAGTACTTTCGGAGATTAGCGTGATCATACATACAGAAAGACAGACAGACAGACAAGAAATTCCAAAAAATTTTTTTTGCTTTCTATTATTCATTTTAGGTGTCCCTCTATCCATTTCAGTCAAAAATACTAAATGTACAGACAAAATATTTTTACTGTTTTATTATATGTATAGATTTTTGGATTTTTGAGCATCGCAGATGCAATTAGTACTAAAGTACTTTCATATAGAAATTAGGTATGGTGAAAAAATTCCATGCGAGCAGGACTTGAAGATTTTTTTCTTTATGAAAGAATTTTATTTATGCTTACCACAAAAGGGTTATCAGCAAAGCTAAGTATATCCCTCTCAGCAAACGCTTGTTCAACTTGATTCCTTAATATTAAGTTGTTTTTGCTGATCTTCTTCATTGCGTACCTGCGAAACAATACACTTTAGACACACTTATGGATTCAAACTTATGAATTTTTTTGATTTATTCTTTTATTTGCATACACATTCACATCACATTATAAGACATACAATTAATAACATTTTCACTTAAAAATAGACCTTAAAATTGTCTAGATTGGAATAAAACGGCTATATTTCTCAGTTACCACCGCAATCTAGCGGCAGTAACCGTATAGACACCAGAAAAGTAAATAGTCATTAGTATGCAGATTTTCACCACGAGTGGTTTTCTATCACCGATAGGAAGTGGTGGCCGATGAAAATGACAGTACATGAGTCAGATTGGTCTACAAACTCATATAGCACAGGCAGGATTCGAACCAGGGACCTTTGCAGTCTCAGGCGGGCGCGCCTTAACCACTAGGCTACGACCGCTTCAAACAATCAAATGAAAATAAGGTTCTTTTTAAAAGGTACATACCTCTGCCTGGTCTGTTTATGTTTGACAAGGTACACGGCTCCGTACGCCCCATTGGATATCAGCTTGATGACTTGATAGTCATTCTCGGAGGGCGCCGCCCCGCCCGCACCCCCGGGGGGCGATAACCGCCCTCTACTTCTATAAGAAAAAAAAAATCGAAATTATTAACTTGCAAAAAAAAATATCTAAACTCCTTTTTTACCTACTTGTCGTATTATGTAAACAATCTTAATATGTTTTTTTATGATTTTACAGCAATATAAATTAAAATAGACTTTTTATGAAATTACTTTCGTGGTTAATAGATGTTTTACTTTAGAATGTTTAGGTTTGAACTAATATTTGATTTATTTTCAACAAAATTCAACAAAAAATACTGTGAAGATTGTTTACATGATAGGGCAAGTAAGCATAAATGGAGTTTAAAGCCTCGTATCAACTAGGCAACAAATGTGTAGTTATTTCTCGTTTCGTACAATTTACATGAATGAAAAACACGATGTGCTATGTCAAGTCAGTAGAAGTGAATGAGCATAATATGTTACGCGTGTTATGTGCTATTAGCCCTTGCCATATACCTATGGTTCCCACGGATTGCCACATATTGCGAAACGATACGAAGAAGTCATGACACAACTTCTGAAACTGCTGACTCGAAGCCACCCGCAAGCCAAGCAGCCTGGGAACGGGTTGGAACACCAGTCGAGATTCTACACTCGAACGCTGAAGCCGTGCCACACGATCGTGCTGTGAGCCCGCCCTTCTTCTCTCTTCGTGATCAATCGCTGATCACCATATAGTTGTAAGTTCTATTGTACTATTCAGTGTTTTTAAAAACCTCCGCCGACGTCTAGTTGACGTATCTCGCGTCAATATCCCTATTGATATGCATGATTTTTTTTTAAAGTTTCTACGTATTATTACATTACTAAAACAGTAACAGATCTAATATAAAACATTAAGCTACAGAATTTATAAAAATCACTGTGATTAAGGGCGATTTAAAGGCGGCTATTTGGCGGGCTTATGACGTCCTGTTTTGATGTGATTGATTCACAAAGTTACCGTGAACATCTCATCATAAAACGATCTGCACGTTTTGCAATGACAGGTTAGGCTATAAAGTCTATCTTACGGCTAGGCAGACGAAACAATCAAACGCTCATGCCCCTTCAAAATATATTTCAGAATTCTGTGAATCTCCCCCATCTAATCATCAAAAAGGGTTACGTATATGCTGTAGCAAATGATATGATTTGATTGCTTGATTATCTAGTTTAACCTACTTGGAAGGAGAGGAGTTCAGCGGCTGCGGTGGCGGTGGCGGCGGCGCGTGTAACTCCGCTAGGGGGTCTCGAGAGAGGCCCAATTTGTGGATTATGTACTGAGGGATGTCTGTCGTTATACCCTGGAACAAAAGTTATATTTATATAAATATATATATATACAGGATGTTTTTTAAATCATTGGCATCCTTTCTACTGGTGAAAGTACTCATGAACATGAGCAACTTTTTGTATGGGACCGACTCAATCCGATGGAAAAAAAATCTGCTGTTCCATACATTTCGGGTGAGTAGGTATTGGAAAATAGTATGGAACAGCAGATTTTTTTCCATCGGATTCAGTCGGTCCCATACAAAAAGTTGCTCATGTTCATGAGTACTTTCACCAGTAGAAAGGATGCCAATGATTTAAAAACACCCTGTATAAATAATCGTCCATTTTTTTTTTATAACATTGGGCGGCAAACGAGCAAGCGGGCTGATGGTAAGTAATCACCGCTGCCCATAACAATCAAAACACGAGGGGTATCGCAGGAGTGTTGCCGGCCTTTTAAAAAGACATATTTCGATAAGTATTAAATTTTATTCACCTTGTCAGTGGCGCCATCTAGCTGATGTAAGATAAAAAAAAATTAAAAAAAGATTTTTTTTATTGACCCATTTTTTAAATGACAAGATAAAGGCAGGGTGCCGAAACTCCAAAGGAAAATAACTGATCTATAAAACAGGGAAGCATTTTGATGGCCGACTATTTTGATCTCATTCATACCCGCAGTTCCTTTTTCATTGCATCTCTATAGGAATCCCCGTTTTGATATTTGTATCGGACACTTTTTTGTATGGGAATCCCGTCTCTTAAACGAGTAATTACATTTTCTTTGTATAAAGGCTCGACCCTCGGCAGCTTTTAAAAGCTTATAGAACTCGGGCTTAAATTCTAGACATTCCAATAGCGAGGCGGGTCTAGTAGTCACTTCACCAGTGGCGCCACCTGGCTAATATTACTGACTTTTTCCTTCGAGAACAGCTTCTCTGATCATCGTCTTCCCAGGAACTCTTCTAGATGCAACTCCATGACACTTCAGGTCGATGATTTTTAAGAAAAGTTTGTACAAAGTGGCGCCACCTGGGAGTGAAATAAGGAAACTGACCTGCACATGTTTCGCCTGGCCCTCAGCAGCTTCTTCTGCCTGTAGAACTTCTCAGGATGGAACTCCAGACATTCCAATAGGAGTCCAGCTAGTGGCGCCACCTAGTTTTAGCCTGACCACTGTAAACTCGACCCTGTGTTCTACGATTGTAGACTTTGCGACTTACACATTAAAGTTGTCGACAGCCCATTAGAGTGTCAACTAATGGTGATCGGTCTATAATGTTATATTGACAGAAGATGAAGGTAATATAAGGAAACTGGTTTTTAAGAGGAGTTTGTACAAAGTGGCGCCACCTGGGAGTGAAATAAGGAAACTGACCTGCACATGTTTCGCCTGGCCCTCAGCAGCTTCTAGAAGCCTGTAGAACTTCTCAGGATCGAACTCGAGACATTCCAGTAGCCTGGCGGGTCTCGCCATCGCCAATATGAGTCGAGTGACTAGTGGCGCCACCTGTGCTCCGGCTTCTGCTGACTTTTCTCGAGTCTGATAAAAAAATAGACATGACATGAAATTATCTTGACTTATATTATATATGCGAAAGTGAGTTAGTTTGTTTGCTTGTTACCTCTTCACGCTTTATCTACTGAACCAATCTTCCTGAAAGAAGATTGGCAGCCGTGGTACCCATTGAAATGTGAGATGTAGGGTGTTGATTTTTTTGCATTATATACTCCATAATTAGTCACTTATTTTTCATACATTGTAGTGTATTCATGTTTATTTAACTTTTATTCTTGTCTATTTTACTATTATAATTACTTATTTAGCTCAAAATGTTCTTTTTTACACTTTCTGTAGTAAAATTTCTACGTTGCTAGGGAATATTTCTTTAAACTTACCGCTATATCTTCATTTTTGGTTATTTTATGTTATTTTGGTTTTCCCAATATATATTTCGTGTTTATTTCCACTTTTTTATACTTAATTCTTTAAATTGCGTAAATTTTTACTTGCGTTTTTTCATTGTAAACAATTATGATTGTCAAGCGTTGTCGCATGTCAGATTTTATTTTTCTAAAATTCTATAAATTTCTATGTATACCTTTTCGCAAATGTTCTAATTTCGTATTTTATTTGAAAATTATGAAGCAATACGAAATTCTAAATCGAGGCCTATATAAAGACGCTGAATGTCAGAACGGGTCAGTCTTCACTTCTCCGAGAAATCGGAGCGCGGAGCGAAATTAAAGGTCTTGTCCCGGGGCCTGCTGACCCCGGGACCCTGCAAGCCTTCGCGACGTAAAAAAAACTATTCTCTCTAAAAAGTTATCAAGAAACGTCGAAGCTATCAAGGACACCGAGGCTGTTGTGGATTGAAGCTGTTGCTGTTGAGGCAGTTTGACATTTTGAAGTCGGTGCCTCGCGCTTGTCAGTGGAGAAGGCGTCCACCACCCGCCAGTCCACCTTCATACCTGTTGTGCCGCCAGTAGAACCCCTGTCGGAATTGTGCCGGTTGTCCGACTTACCCCGTGTCGGTATTTCCCCGGGTATTCCGTCCGTGATCTCTTTTCGTCTATTCGTGCCCGTGTCCTTCCCAGTGTATTTTTTTAATTTTAAGTTGTATTGTGCATTTTATATTTAACTGAACATAAATAACTTTTACTTTTTAAATCTGTTATTTTACTCCATAACAACATTTAAGTTTTTCTACAACTTATAAAAATTAACTTTTGTTTTCAATCAAATTATGCAAACAAAACGCATAACTGACAGGCAATAATTAAACGCAATGGGCCCCCACACTTTAGGGCCGTCACACACTAATATGCCATGCAAATTCCAAAAAATATCGATTAATGATGATACTATTTTAATCGAGTTAATCAAGTAACAATAACCAAGTCTGTTGAAACTAATCGTTGCACTCTATAAAATCACATAAAAATAGTCACTTCTTATAGATATCAACATAATATCAGTATATCTTGGCTTACATTTATTTTATGATATTATCTATTTTGAGAATAATTGACGTAATCGATTTTACGCGATCGGTGTTACCATTTGTGTGATCTTACCCTTATACAACTGTCAACGTCAACGTCACTTTAGAGAAAAACAAATATATTTGACAGTGACATACATTGACAGATGTGTCAAAAAGTAACAATGACGTTTTAAACGTTTAGTTTAAAGTCCATTCGTAACGTTCGTTATCGTTTTATTCTTTGGCCCATATTAAATTCAAAAGCATTTATCTTTTTACTCATAATTTGTAGAGATATAGTATGGTTACTTTTTTGTTACATAACTAACGACAAGTAAATCCATACTAATATTATAAATGCGAAAGTTTGGATGTGAGTTTATGAATTTGTGAGTTTGTGAGTTTGTGAGGATGTTTGTTACTCAATCACGCAAAATCTACTGGACGGATTTCGATGAAATTTGGTACAGAGGTAAATAATGACCTGGAATAGCACATAGGCTACTTTTTATCCTGGAAAAAATGGTTCCCGTGGGCATGGGATACCAATTATAGTTACGCCATCTATTATTTGACAAAATAGACGTCATGTCAAAATGACGTTACGTCAAAGTATCGTTACGACAGCCTCCCCACTACTTTCATACAAAATGGGCCGTAGCACCGGACGGCCGGCAGTATGTCCGGATTCGTCGAGGTGTGCGGACCGCTGCTGAGTGCACGGACTAATGGCATTCTGCTCAAACTTCTATATATTATGTGTGTGAAGAAACATCAGTGAGTTGGTTGTGATGTACATTGCGTGCGGAGGCGGGGCGCGCAACATAGCCGTATGAGGTACACTATATTGGATGATAGATGGCGCTTTAATTAAATACTTGCCTTTAGTTCTCACGGCCTGCCATGAGATAACACTTTACCAAGGACAAGTTCTTTCAATATTATTTCGCGAAGAATGTTCTTTTGAGTAATATTTTTATAAATGTTTATGTATACCATATAGTGTAGCGAAAACAGTAGCGCCACAGAATGGTAAGTAGTACTAACGTACATATCAGTCACTCACCGCCCCGCACTCATTTCAAATACCGTACCCCACCCTGCCCAGCACTTCGCTGTAGACATCACTGACACGGTTCAGGCGCGATTGGTCCTAAGTTCCAAAAAATGTCCAATTCACGGTTGGTCAAATTCGCGGTTGGTCCAATTCGCGGTTGGTCTACAAATAAACAATGTTATCGAAATTGTAAAAAGTGTTAAACTTTGTATATTAAGAAGCTAAGATCATATAGTAGTAGTTAGGTTTAGGTTTTTTTTTAGTACGCCCGGAGAGACTGAGGGCGGAAACGAAGTTAGGTTCAGGTTACTTTTTATGACCTGTTGGCGCGTTTTTTTATTATTTTATATCTTTATCAATATATACGCTGTACGGTAACTATGAAATTTTGGCGCCATTTTGATTGAAAATCACGACACTCACGCAAGCAGCCTTACTAAATTTCATGCACACATATATGCGAGTGTATAAACGGCATTTCCCAATGAATTTGTAATTTTGCCTATTTGCTATTTTACCTATTTTTCAACTCTCTCCATCGTGAATAAATTGCTAACTTGCGTTCAAGCAACAGTTTCACAGGGGCGGGATAATGATTAATCCTTTTTTGCCGCGGGCGAAGCCGCGGGTAACAGCTAGTTAGTTATATTTTCATTGTCCTACACTTCGTTTTAAGAGGGTACCACCAGTCCATATATCTCTGCCAATCTTCTTTCGCATACACATAGTTATAAGTACTGAGAAGGACAGGGTGCCTTTCATCCCGGGAATAAACACGCAAGCTAGTAAATTACAAACGGCTTCACCCGCGTGAATTTCCCACGGAACAGTGCTTTTTCCCGGGATGACAGGTACCCTATGTCCTTCTCAGTATTTCTAACTACGTGTGTGCCTTATAGGAAGATTGGTTCAGTAGATAAAGCGTGAAGAGGTAACAAACAGACAAATTAAAAAAAAACTTTTTTACAAGAAAGTTGAAAATTATTTTGTTTGCCCATCAGCAGGACATAGTATACCTCTTCACAAAACATGTCAACCTATTTTACCTATGTCCACAAAATACATGATTATTACTATTAGGTATTAAACAAAAATTACGAAGACTCACCTCAGCCAACAATCGGTCGAGACTGTCCGCCATATCGTAGAAATAGCTGCTTGTCACTTGTTTACATTCCGACTTGTGTAGACAATCCCGGGCCATTTCCAATACCTGTCTTTGTACAAATCGTTCGATGGGATTTCTATCTGGTTTCTTATCTAATTCACTCAGTTCTTCTATTAGCGCTCGCAATCTGGAATATTAATAATCAATCAATCGATATAAAATTCTGCTGTTACCGAGTGACTGTCAATCAACGCACAGACGAAACTACTTGGCGTAGGAAGCTCAAAATTGGGAAGTGGGTTTCTAGGGAGTGTACGATAGATGAGCATTAAGAGAAGATTTCCCAAAACTCCCAATAATTAAAAAAACTTAATAAAACCAATTAATAAAACTTGTTCATTAACAAAGGTCTCACGTGGAGGGGGTTCCGTACAAAGACAATTCTTATAAGTTCCCTGTAATCTACAAGCAATGATCTATATTTTGTATTTGTTTAAAAAAAATTGGCTTAGTCTTATTTCATGAATAAAATTAAAACTATTTATTTTACAATAATAACAAAAATATATTTGAGATCCTCATAACGAGCCCTTTCATTTGATATATATAACACAGTAAGGTTTGCAAAACTTTTTATTTTTAATTCCTAATTTGCCTCCAGAAAATGACCCTTATTTAAAAAAATATATATATTGCACATCCGTGTTGAGTCACAGGATTACACTATCCTACCAAATTCCATCTGATTTGGTCCAGTAGATTCGGAGAAAATTGCCTGTGGCAGACGGACGGACAGACAGACACACGAGTGATCCTATCAGGGTTCCGTGTTTATTGTACGGAACCCTAAAGATTACTTAAATGTAATTACTTGTCGTCCATCGCCCGCTGCGCAGCCGGGAAGCGAGCGGCGAACAGTGAAGACATCGCTGACACCGCGTCGTCTTTAGATTCACTGCCGCTGCCAGCGCCGCCTGGCGACCGCGACGGTGAACTGCCAATAGATAGGTAGATTAACACTTTACTGCGCCATTTATTTAATGGTATGGTAACAAAATAAATAAAATACAGTATCGTTGAGTTAGTATCCCATACAAAGAGTTAGAAAACAGACTTAGTAATAGTTCCTTAGAGACACAGACAGCTGAGGAAGCGGGATGTCAGATATGGTTTTTGCCTTTTCTTTCTATGTCTATGATCCCATAACACAAGGCTCGAACTTACATTGGGGCTAACTCAATCTGTGCGATTTGTCCGTATAATATTTACTTATTTATTTAAATACAAAAATGAGCGCGAAGGCAAACATATCGCAAAAGAAATTTCTTCCAGCCAACCTAAAATAAATATAAAATACTTCAACAACATTACAAAAAATCTACGCACGAGGTGCGATTGTATGCTAGGTTATCAGAGCTGGGCTTTATAGAGAAGGTGTTTATTTATTTATTCAACTTTATTACGTTAATGTAAAAGTTAAAAGGTGTGAGGCCTACACTAGCTAATCCCACCGCTGCCACCAAAGTACGAAATTGTTATGAAAAAATGAATATGAATATGAATATACGATTTTTTTTACCACTGCCACTTGTTCCTCAGTTTTTACTTGCATTTTACAATTTAATAGGTATCGTATTCTTTACTTGAAATATTCAAGCTAAACAAGTATTCCTTACTCATCTAGAATGAATATATTAGGAAGACAAATCCCACCGCTGCCACATAATAAAATGGAAGTGCAAATAATAATACTTTTTCAGACCACTGTTTTGTTAACTGTACTTCACAATACCTGAGACTCCTGCTCCTCACTCGCCTGGCCGGGCTCTGCGGGGAAGGTGCGCGGGCGCCGGCGTGTCCGCTGCCCCCGCTGTCTGACAGCGAGGCCCAGTTGTTCATACAACTACCTTGTGAGCTGCTGCAGTACACTTTACCTGAGACTCCTGCTCCTCACTCGCCTGGCCGGGCTCTGTGGGGAAGGTGCGCGGGCGCCGGTGTGTCCGCTGCCCCCGCTGTCTGCCAGCGACGCCCAATTGTTCATACCACTGCCATGTGAGCTGCTGCAGTACACTTTACCTGAGACTCCTGCTCCTCACTCGCCTGGCCGGGCTCTGTGGGGAAGGTGCGCGGGCGCCGGCGTGTCCGCTGCCCCCGCTGTCTGACAGCGAGGCCCAGTTGTTCATACAACTACCTTGTGAGCTGCTGCAGTACACTTTACCTGAGACTCCTGCTCCTCACTCGCCTGGCCGGGCTCTGTGGGGAAGGTGCGCGGGCGCCGGCGTGTCCGCTGCCCCCGCTGTCTGACAGCGAGGCCCAGTTGTTCATGCCGCTGCCTTGTGAGCTGCTGCAAATGTTAAAAAAAACTTTAAGTATACATAGAATTCAAAAAGAGGCGTGGTATGTATGTTAAACTAATTCTTCTTCGGTCTTTAGGTTAACAGAGTTATTTTATTGATTTTTATTGATACTTGTTTTTTAGAGTTAACTTAATAGAGGCGGAGGTGTGGCGAAACGCCACAAATCAGAATAAGTGTAAACTTTATATTACCGTCTAGGGCGCTGCTGGACAGACTGAAAAGACGTTGCAAATGAGTAAGCATCATGTCTGCGCCCTGTCTTTTCTATATGTTATGCATCGTGATGCTACTATACATTTTGTATGAAAGGTACGCGGAAGAGACATATGTCACGTCTGCGTCTTATGTCTTTTTTGTCTGTCCAGCGAATAGCTTCCCTTTACCAGACATAGTTGGTAGTTTAGGTGATTTTTTTTATAACATAGGGCGGCAAACGAGCAAGCGGGTCACCTGTCCATGGACTACTGCAATATCACAAGAGTGTTGCCGGCCTTTCAAGAAGATGTAGACTCGTTTTTTGACGGTTCCAATGTCGTATCGGTTTGGGAACACCGCCGCAGGAAGTTGGTTCCACAGATTGGTCGTACGTGGCAAGAAGTGTCTTTTAAAACGTACGGTGCGGTGGTTGACAACCAGTCATCCAGATGGTATAGATTCAACACATCATAAAAATCATTCATTGGAAAGAAAAAACCCAACTATCATAAAAAAAAGGTAGTTACTTGAGTGAATTCTGGTGCTGGTGGCAATGTGGGCACGGCGCCCGTGGGGGGGGCTCGCACGCCGCCTGCACCGCAAGCAGCCGCTCTTGGGACGAGCATTGTGACTGGAAAAAAATATTTAATCAAAGACAATTGTTTTTATTTAAATAAGGCTTAAAAATAGCACTTTTAAATCGTCATATTCTTAATAAACTAGGTTAGTTAGTTGGGGGGCGTCGTGGTAGAATGTTCGCGATCCCATGACGCCCCCAGCAACGGCAGGCGCGGAAACGCCGCAGGGGGTTTTAGTGGGTAGTCTGGGCCGACTAGCGGCCCAGGAGTCCCACACTCAGTGCCTAAATGCATTTCCCCCTGCGAAATAATAAAAAAAAAGGTTAGTTAGTTGACGTCGGAAAATTTACTAAAAAAATATTAAAGAAAAACAAATTTTTAGAGCGTAAAATCAACAATAATACTAATAATGATCATAGCTTCGAGGACTTTCCTATTGACAAAAGTGAGTCAGTCACATTTACCATTTAATTACACATCTAAATTTAAGTCAATAATCACCCATTTTTGAGTTTACACTTCTTTTCATTGGACAAATACGGAAAGAACCCTCAATGTCATTGTTATCAAACAACTCAGGACCACACCGCGATGGTGCCACTTGATAAGATATAGAGCACTATCATTGCGGGTGCAGTAAGATATGAGACCACTGAAATCGAAATAATTAGACAACTAGAAATGTATGTCTGTCGCTCCGATGCACACTGCCAACAAGTGTACATTAACTATGCTATTATTTGTAAATAAACTTAAGATTCGAATTAGAGTTTTAAGTGTAATAAAGGCGACGACAAAAATAAGCGATTGATTTTAAATCTACGTCTTTAACCTCCTCCTCAACTAGCTGTATCACGCGGCTTAACTCCCGTGGCAATTTCGGAATTTTTCAAACAGACCAGTAGTTTCAGACATTAGTGCGTTCCAACAAACAAGTATAGGAATTCTTCCTGAAACTCAGGCTTTGCCTAGCTTAGGCACCAGTCTCCCACTTGTAATGCAAAGATTGTGTTATATTCTGACTAAAACTGTATTTTCTGGTGGGAGAAATAAAGAAACTATTATTTTATTTATTTATGTTTTCTTCAGCTATATTATATTAGTATAGTTCTGTGGTTCCACTCGATAAGACAGCAGATATAGTTCTATCAATAGAACACTATCATTGTGATTGTGGGTACAGTCAAGATATGGGAGTACCTAATAGTGTACCTATATCATCCGATCATCTGTCGTTATCGTTTCCCTTTTCCGTGACAAACAAACTTGACATTGATAAAGAGAGAAGAAGAGTAAGCCTGATGGAAAGAGGTCACCGAAATGAGATGACATTAAATCTATTTGATGTTTATCAATGAGTTATCGTTTTTCTGCTCACAAGTTGGGGCTATTTGCGAGTGAAGTCTGTCAAACAGTACAATACTATCATCAGTTGTCAAATTCTAATGACAGTGTCATCCATCATGGCGAGTGTCACTCACACAATCACCAGTAGCGCCATCTAGTGAACGGAAATACGATAACCCTCGTTAATCAACTAGTTTCATGGAGTAATATAATTTAAACATATTTAATATAAGCATGCTTCACCAAACATGAGTAAGTTGTACTCAGAATTCCAACATTGCGGAACTTGGTGATTCATTGAGTGGTTTATGTATTAAACATGTATTAAACATGTGCTTCACTTGTGTTCAATATGGCTCTAAAGTTTACATATGTGAATGCAGTATTCATCAATATCTGCTCTAGATTATAAATAAATATATACGGACAAATCACACAGATTGAGTTATCCTCATAGTAAGTTTGAGACTTGTGTTATGGTATACTAACTCAACGATACTATATTTTACATAAACATGCAAGACCCAGGTCAATTTGAAAAGTCAATCAGTCTCCACTTTCCATCTTAACCCGATCGGGGGTCGAACCCGGGATATCCGGTGTGGCGGCATCATAATCGGCGGCGTGATGACCGTTAGGCTACGGAGGTCGCCAAGCAACCAAACAATATCTGATCAGAATAACATTGTTACAGTTTGTAAAATATAGCTTGATCTCTATGACAGCAGGATGAACGTATACATTCGAAATGAGAGCGACAGAGACGGATGTATCATTTTAATACTATTTGACATATGTCACAGAGATCAAGCTATATTTTACAAACTGTAGTAATGATGTACTTACAGATAAACTAGAGCTTCCCGGGGTGGTTCCGTAGCCCGAAGACGGCAGCGACGCCACCGACCACCTGCGCCCATCGCTGTTGACAATAAAACTCATTAAATCATTATGAAGTGACCATTTTATACTACTAAAGCAAAATAAAGAGTACGATGTTCGAGAGTAATGGTTATAATATTTTTAGATAGAGCTGCCATCCGCCCGGACCCGGATTTGTCCTGGTTTGGTAGGCGTCCGGGGAGCGTCTGGGCGTCATTTTGTAAAACCTGGATTTTTGGAGTGATTTTTTTTTCAAGAAAGTAGTTTCAAGTTTTTATTTCGAGGAAGTCTTTATTTTACACAAATGTCTAAGATTTTTAAAGTTCATAATTTTGTTGATGACAGCCCTATTTTTAGATCACACAAAAGTGACCTCTGTTATCATGGCCGCCTTCTAGAATATATGTCTATGATAAGTCTAATGTTATTGACATCACTAAGAAAATCGTTGCTTTCCAAAAAATAACGCAGATGCAATATTAACATGCGCAAGACAAACTACAAAAACATTTTCAAAACGAAATATGAATGCTAAGTACAATCAAGAATCATAAGTACAGTCATAACTCAAAGACCTTATTTGCCTAGCCTTAAAGATCATATCGCCTTGTAGATTCTAACTGCACTTTAGACTATTGACTTGAATGAGGATTTAAAGTCTAAAAGGTTCAAATTATACAAAATTATGACATTCGGCGACCTTTTTAATGAGCGTTGATGAAAAAATGTTAGTACAATTTTGGTATTTTTGAATTTTGCTTTTTAGTATTTTTTTAGTACTGACAGCAAAACTTTTTGGTATTATGTCAAATTTTAAAATGGTCACACTGCATCGGTTGTTAAATTCAAATGACAGTATTGTATACCATCTGACAGACCTTACACGCCAGTAGCCCAACTAGGAAGCTAAGAAACGATATTTATTGTTATTAGAAAATTCTAATATCGTATGTTCCCAGTCGCCCCCGCGAGGTTTGCCACCGGAGGCAAATGGGAATAAAAAAATCAGAGTCGCCACCGGAGGCAAATGGGAACTCATCGCCCCCACTTATATTAGTTTCGCTGTACATTGCTTGCTCGTATCATAGACAATAACACCGATTAAGCCATTTATTCTAAATCTGCCGTAGTTAGACTTTATCATTCAAATGAAGTTTACAAACTTGATTATTTTGCCTTTGAGACTATTACATTTAAACAGTTAAAATGAACGGAAAACGGAACGGAAAAATAAAAGCACAAGTTGTATTGAATTGAAATATTTCTTTTATTTTGACTTTGATTTGAATAAATATTTTAATAAAAAAAAAAGATATTTTCGAAATGGCAATTTTTATCGCTAAACCGGTTTTATGCAACAGCACTGCAAGTGACAGTCTCAAATGTAATAAGGCAAAATAAATAACAATGTTGGAAACTTCGTTTGTAGTCAGATTTAGAATAACTGGCTTAATCATGTTATTGTCTACAATACGGGCAAGCAATGTACAGCGAAACTGAAGTGGGGGCGATGAGTTCCCATTTGCCTCCGGTGGCAACTCTAAATTTTTTATTCCCATTTGCCTCCGGTGGCAATCTCGCGGGGGGCGACTGGGAACATACGATTTTTTACTGTGATATTATTGGTGAAGACTTGTAACTGGCTTTGAGTATTTTGTTACTATTATGTTAATGAGCGATTTTTCTGACAGCTAAATTAAGAAAAAAAATCAGTATAAAAAAGTCTCAACAGATGGCGTTTTATTGAAAGCCGAGTCGTAATAATGGCTATGCCTATATTGTGCGCTTTTTATTGTCAGGCAGAGACAGAAAAAAATCACATAACAGTTTGACAGTTGCACAAATCACAATATTGATACTTTTTAGATGTTTTTTCATTAGGTTTTTTTTTAATGCCAATACCGTGCATTTTTGCTTTTTGAATGGTCTCGCCTTTTACTAAGCGCCACCTATGAATTCATCTGGAACTATTTCTTTTTTATTTGGGTCTCGGAAAATCTCTCGTTTAGCTGTTGGTCATCCATATGTATAAAATAAAATAAAAAAAGACTGTGGAGGAAGCTAATATGAATCAATGCTGCTTACTCACGATGTTTACCTACTTGATCGAAAGAAAATACATATCGTAAACATATCATAGTTACGTACATGTAACCGACCTACCATTAATCATTTCGCCACGCCCTCTGATGTCATATGTTGGAAGGTGATCAATTTTGAACGAGTATTTGTGATTTAGTCACAATAATAGTCATGCCATTTTGTCGATACTATACTGACACAAAAAAATATAATCTACCAGTCAGATTATTAGGGAGAGTTAGTATAGTCAACAAAGTTATTAAGTATACAGATCCGCAACTATTTACAAAGGATTATTCATAAAATATTATTATTATTGCAATTAAACTTAACATTATTATTAGACTAGCTTTAGCCCCCGGCTTCCGCGTGAATTTCCCACGGGAACAGTGTTTTTTTTCGGGATGAAAGGTAGTCTATTTCCTTCTCAGTACTTCTAACTATTATACTACTTGTATGGCAAATCCCCCCAAAATCTTGGGGGAGACCTTTATCCAGCAGTGGATATTTTGCGGTTGTAATGATGACTTCTAACTATGCATGAGAAATTTCAGGAAGATTGGTTCAGTAGATAAAGCGGGAAGAGGTAACAAACAAATAAATAAACAAACAAACAAACTCACTTTCGCATTTATAATATTAGGATTAGGATATCATTGAAATCTATTATATTGTTAAGTTTCATTGCAATAGCATTATTATTTTCTGAATAAACCTTTGTTAAAGTTGCAGCCCAGTATAGTTAACTACTCTGTTGACTGTACTAGGTTTGGCCTGGGTCTTCCTCATGAATCACTCCATCTATTAGGGTAAACTTCGTCAATTGTTAATTTAAAAAGAAACTATACATTGTATAACTATAGTCTTTAGCGTAATGGACTTTGCCACGTTATTTTCTGAGTATTTGTCGGTCAACAATATCAATATAATTAGGTTGTACTTAATTATATTAATCAACAATCTGATAGCAGTGATTGATTACCATATTGATGCAGTTTTTAGATAAATAATTGTTTATTGTTTCAATTTTTCATATAATAAATAAATATATACGGACAAATCACACAGATTGAGTTAGAGCCCCAAAATACGAGACTTGTGTTATGGGATACTAACTTAACGATACTATATTTTATAACAAATACATATACAATAGGTAAACATCCAAGACCCAGGCCAATCTGAAAAGATCATTTTTCATCTTGACCCGACCAGGGATTGAACCTGGGGCCTCTGGTGTGACAGTCCGGGTCATTGGGTCAAGGAGGTAGTCAGATATCCTAATGGTTTATCATAGTACAATAAACAGTATGTCAAATGACCCTGCAAATAAACTGTATCTGATCTCCGTCCGTTTTTTTTTAATATGAAGGGTCTTTATAGAGACAGCAGAAGCCAAAACATTTTTTTTTTAATTTTGTCTGTCTGTAAGTTTGTACGCGCGTGCGCAGAAACTACAGATTGAAAATGGATGCGGATTTCACTTGTTTTGTTGAAGGTCTAACTTCAAACGGCATAGGTTTCACATTGATACGTGCCGCTTAGAGCCTGAGATATTAAATAGTAAAATCCGCGCGGACGAAGTCGCGGGTAAAGGCTAGTTATAGTAAGACCGTTTTAATGAGTCTTCGCCTGCGGAGTACAGGGACGCGGGGGTACGACGAAAACGGGGGCCGAGGGGGCTGAGAGAGGTGCGGGCCTACCGCCCGCACCTCCTCAGCCCCCTTTTTCGTCATCCCCGCGTCCCTGTACCCCGTGGGCGAAAACTCATTAAAGCGGTCTTACTATAACTATATTAATCTACAATTATTTTTTCTAGACATTAAAGTACACAGCAGTAAAGAAAGGCAAAAAAAAAGATGAATGAACTTCGGTAGGAGTAAAAAGATAACAGTGAAAATGACATCTGACGGCGAAAAGTGGAAACTAACATGCTTGACCGACTCCACCTAAAGTGGAGTACGGGTAGGAAGAAGGTACTTACATATCCTTACTACTACTCAAGCTAGACATGTAAACAACAACATTTAATCACGGTTTCGGAGGTAATGCTTAACGAACACACAGACACGCCCCCTATGTTTGAGCATTGTCATCAACCTTTTATCTTTTTGATAAAATCTTATTAAACTTTTAATATTGTGTGTATGTCATAGCATTTTATTATTTTATCATTGTCAATTAAAACCTTATGTTATTTAAATAACCCAAGTAACTTTATTTATACAAAAGTTACTGTGGTATAAAGAGTGTAATGCAATTTAATCATGATGTGATTGTAATTGTAAATTTATTTTATTTTTATTTTTTTTAAATAATGTTATCGTTTGCATTCTTTTAAAGTAAAATGTAATTGGTACTGTAAAACTTGTAAAACTGTATAACATCTTATGTCACCTACATTTAAGCAAATAAAGTATTTTGAGTTTGAGTTTGAAGGGTTGTTTTAAGGGTTCGTGTCAGTAGGTACGGTACAGGTATATAAATAAATAAATAAATATGTGTGTATGTCTAGCGGCCGCAACCGTGGGAATTTCGGGATAAAATGAAACTACAGACTACAGAATGAAAAGACATTGTTCATCGCCGGCTTACTGCGGACAGTTCGTTCAATAAATAATAGTATTATCATTCATCATAATTAATGTCAAATAGATTTTCTGAATATATTTTGGAGTATGAATATCTATAATTAAAATATACCATTTAGTAAGTATTTTTTGCGTTTCCGATACTCAAATCAAAGATGTCGGCCTTCACATGTGTTCTGGGATGCCATTATCTGAAATAATATTACATTTAAGTAGTATATTTTTATTCTTTGATGAAAGATTGGATTAATTAGGTAATTTTTTAGCATAATATATTAGTTTTATGTATTAAGTACACTCATATCATTTCATATTTATATTTTTTTATGAAGAATCATGTATGTATTTTAATTTTTACTTAAATAATTCGATATTGCGTTTTCTTTACCTGGTAACACTCGATTCTTCAACGTAGCTTGATTTTGACGTTGACCGGTTGTCGTCGGTCGACATTGACACTTGGATACTTGTCAACATCTGTCAACGTCAAAATCAAGCCTCGCACAAGAATCGAGTGTTACCAATATTGAATTATTTAAGTAAAAATTAAAATAATACATAATTCTTCATTCTAAAATATAAATATGAAGTGATATGAGTGTACTTAATAAATAAAACTAATGTATTTTGGTAAAAAAATACCTAATTAATCCAATCTTTCATCAAAGAATAAACAATATACTACTTAAATGTAATATTATTTTAGATAATGGCATCCCAGAACACACGTAAAAGCCGACATCTTTGATTTGAGTATCGGAAACGCAAAAAATACTTACTAAATGGTATATTTTAATTATAGATATTCATACTCCAAAATATATTCAGAAAATCTATTTGACATTATTTATGATGAATGATAATACTATTATTTATTGAACGAACTGTCCACAGTAAGCCAAGCCCCCATACACTTTGAACAAAGTCCTTTGATGCGGTTTTCAGTTACCAAATCAAATCAAAACCTTATAACTAGCGCCCCGCCTCGGCTTCGCACGGGAGGTACATAAATAAATTATAGCCTATGTCACTCAGGCATAATGTAGCTTTCTATTGGTGAAAGAATTTTTGAAATCGGTTCAGTAGTTCCGAAGATATACCCCTATCATTGAATTATAAATTATTTAGAGGATGTAGTGACCAAAATTTAAAAAGGAATGTTAAGATGGTTTGGGCATGTTGAGAGGATGGATGAAAAGAGATTGAAGAAAGGTATTTATAAAGCAGAGGTGAATGGAAGAGTTGGTCAGGGTCGACCTCGTAGAACGCACTCCGACCAGATTGCGGACCTCCTTAAAAAGGGAGATATTAGGAGCACCCATAACCGGAGAGCATGTATGAAGAGAGTGATGAGTGTAGAGGAAGCAAGAGAGATCTGTAAGGATCGTAGCAAGTGGAAATCGCTAGTCTCTGCCTACCCCCACGGGAAAAAGGCGTGATAATATGTATGTATGTATAATTCAATGCCCCTATAAACAAAGTCACAAACACTTCGTCTTATAATATTAGTATGATTAATATTAATCTGGCGCACATCTTGATTCGCAACTTAGAACCTGAGATATTAAAAACAGTGAATTACAGACGAAGTTGCGGTCAAAAGCAAGTAAATAACAAGAAGCTATCATACATATTCCGGTATTTTTCCAGTACCCATTATCTCTAAACACTAGTACTGCACCCAAACAAGTTATTTCCATCTAGTGTCTTCTCCAATTATATTGCATACGATGATTATACTATTACAGTTTACGAGATAAACACTATTATGTAAACTGCCATTATTTATTATGCGTTTTGCATAAATATAGTGTGTGCAGAACTGCCACTCGTTCGGTTCAAGGTTGTAAGATTTTTATCAGGGTCACAATTTTGTATTTATTGTAACCTAATGTCATGACTGACTGTATTTGTGAAATAATTATGTACTTAATCTTATTTGAAACAAGCACATTTATTCTTACATTTTTTATTTATATTACTTACAGTCCAATTTCCAACTATTTCATTTCTTCCTATTTTCTATGTAATGTGCGTATTTCTGGACCTTTATTTTTATTTTCACTGATTTCTTCATTTGAAGCTTTGAAGTATTTTTTCAATACTTTATTCAGAAGTTTAGTAATTTATTTCTTGTAGCAGATTTTTTCTCCCTTATCTATTATCCCAAACTTTGTTTTACTTTCATTTACACAACGTGTTTTTGTTTGTTACAGCTAGGGACCACTTTATCATCATCAAAAATTAAATTGAGCGAGATGAAGGGTACATTCTGTGCTTACTATATTTTACAGCAACGGGTAATCGTTAGATCGTATGGCGTTATGACGATTTGCGGTAGTTACAACAATAATGACATATCAAACTGATGACTTGATGAAACATACATTGTGATTAGAAACACGAGATTTCTTACTATGCGCGGGAGTTTAAACAAATCACTGTTCTTACACGAGAAGAGCATACATTTACAGCCAGCCGCAATCTTACTAATATGTATTATAAATGCGAAATTATATGTGCGAGGGTACTGAAGCGGTAGTGGCCGAGTGGCCGCCAATGCCCGCCTGTGGATGCAAAATCCCAGGTTCGAATCCTGCCCGGGCTACATGAGTTTGTATACCAATCTGACTCATGTTAGATTTCATCGACCACCACTTGCTTCCGGTGAAAGAAAACATCGTGAGGAAACCTGCACTCCGGTTGATGATCAGCTAGTATGTGAAATGTAGAAGGCAATGGCAAACCACTCCATTAAAATTGCCAAGAGAGTCGTTGTGTGTGTTTCATTCCATATAATGACCACGACCCTCAGTCATGAGAAAATACGACTAAAGAGAGAGAGACTGGTAAGGATGTTTGTTACTTAATTACGCAAAATCTGGACGGATTTCAATAAAAATTGACACACTTATTACAACCCAAGTACATTAGGCGCATTTTATCCCGAATTTTCCACGGCAGCGGAGCATGTAGGATTGTATATTCATAGAATAAATAAACAATTTGGATATGACATTTGATACAGATAGCTTAGCTTTTGATTTCACACAATTCATGCTAAATAGATTAGATCACACATGGGGTAGATATAGTGGGGTAGTGTGCAAACCATAATACAAATAAGGGCTTAGCTCACACACCACCAAAGCCAAGAAGAAATACAGCTAAGCAAAGAAACGTCTATATCCAGCAGTGGACTTTGGGGAAGTTTAGGTCTCAGGGGATTTAGTATACAAATTCAAACCACACCACAACTTATGTCAAACTTACAACTACTGTCGAAACACGCACATTTTATACTCGTACAACGTGTTTCGAAGTCAGCTGTTTAGGGTGTAACACTGCTGCTGTCGCTAGCTGGCAGTTAAGACCAAGTCAGACGCTTTCAGACTTCTGAAGGAAATCTGACAGCAGTGTTAGTTACAATAACACACTCGATAAGAAAGAGTTGTGACGTCACCCAGAGCAGCTCCCGGCACGAGTAGGATTTGTACCTGGGTCCTTTTCAGGGATTGTCTTAAACACTCACACAGCGAATTCGGCAGTTGCTGTATGACGTCACAACGCAGCATACTCACAGTTCCTTGCCGCGCTTGACACTGGAGGAGAGCAGCGCGTGGTGCAGCGGGTGCGCGTGGTGCGCGTGCGGCCAGCGGGGGCCCTCCGCCGGGGACAGCGGGCCCGTGCCCGGGGAGCTGCAGCGGTTTGACCCCACCTGGGAAAGGAGGTTCTAGTTACAATTGTGAATAGGAAATTACTAATTATTGACAATCGTTATGGACGAGACACGAGACTTCAGCAGCTGCAGAGGGCAGAAATAGGGCTGTTATGATAAAGACGACGATCGCTAAAGTTATTGACTTAGTCGGCTTCTCTTACTACGTAAATGGGTTGGCAATGCAAAATTATTGTAACTTGGCTGTCTCTGTCCTGACGATGAAGCGACAAAACATACTGATAAATCATAGAATCTCTGCAATAAAACGACGCAACCGTATCGATTTTGATCTCGTCTGATTGGCATCTTAATGTACCATGATGTGATTCATCATCACAACAGTAAAAGAGAAAACCATGACAATTAGGCCTTTCATAACACAAACAATCAAATCGAAAAATTTACGATGGTTAGAAAACAAAACACAACAACAAACCATCAGTCTACCTCCAAACTTCCACAAAGATCTCGATAAACTCTAGCTCTAAAAGTTGGTTCACAAGCATTGGCTTCATTTCTTTTGCTAGTCTGGTATAAGTTAGGTTTCAGTGGGGGCGCCACCTACACTTTAAAACTACTTTCAAAAGCTTAGAAATTAGTTCGCTTTCCTGCCACGTACCAACTTGATGAACATTGAACTTCTATGTCGTGCTAATAATGTCGAGTTTGCTTTGAACTTGCATAGGTTTATATGCTGTTGGCTGTACACAAACCGGTCGCGAATCGATGCTTGTAATAGCCGTGTAGCACGATGCGTGAGTCATCGTCTGATCTATGGAGTATGGAGGCGGTGGAAAAAACGGCACGCCTTGTTGAGAAACTTTTTATATGGCAATAGGCACCTGGGAAGCCCAGATAGTAGCGAACTCCTACCACAGTGTTTACCTCGGGTGAAAACTTTTTTAAGTCCCTCGAACTATTTTTTTATTTCTATTTTTAACCCCGTCTCGGGACTTAAAAAAGTTACTTTCACCCACTCGTTAACAATGTACTATTAAAGGCTCCACCAAAGAAAGGTTGGGAAACTCTGCCTTAATCTTAATATTACAGGCTGTTGCTAAGCTTAGGGTGTTTCTCAAGTAAGGATGGTTCTTTGCTAGGGCCATCCTAATTTGAGTTTAGTGCAAACCACGTGCATTACACCATTTTTGTTCGAAGTACAGGCCTCAAAAACGAGCAAATTTTGAAATATTGCATCTATTTATCTGCATTCCAAATGCGTAAATACGTGAATGTTCTCATATATTATGTTTTATTGACTGCAGCATAATACGGTTAAGTGCTGCAATACCGTTTGCGGGGGACCGATTAGGCAGTTTATAGCGTCCATAAAGACTTATTTATTAGGTACCACCAAATAACATAATAATATAAGTGATAAGACAAACTTCTCCTTATTCATCCTTAAGGCCCCCAGCCAGCAGAAAAACATTAAAATAGGTGATGATGATGGCTGATGATTATGAAGACATATAGTTGACTAGCTGCGCCCCGAAGCTTGGCTCCTGTGGGAATTTCAGGGAAAAAGCACCCTATTGCTATTCCATGATATATTCTACCCATAAGTTTTTTGAGTCACATCACAAAATCACAAACTACAATTCGTATTCTCGTATTTATACCTAGTACTAGCTTTTTCCCGCGACTCCTTACGCGTGATTTATACACTAAAACCATCCTAATGGTCATTAGGATGGTTTTAGTGTCATTTGTCATTTCATCCACTGACTGGTGAAAATTGCATCAAAATTAGTTCACTATTTTTTTTTATTGCTTACATAGATGAACTGACCTTGCAGGGTGTTTCACTTTTCCTGAAGATGAGGCCTAGATAGATTTTTTGGGGACCGAAATCTATCTAGCTTGTCGAAGAGAACCAAAATTTCATCGAAACGAGGTCACAGACCATATAAGAGGCTTCTAATTAAAAATCTTCTTTCGGACTCGAAAACATCGTGTCGAATTTTTTCCTCTCAAAACTTAATGAGAAAGAAGCGTACAGCCAGTCCGAATTGGACAAACGGTACAATGGGAACATGACCGGTCTTTGTGAGAAAAACAATTGGCACAAAAAAGTCGCTCAACTTTGGTTGTAAGCACAAAGCCAGCTTACAAAAGCTGAAGAGACGTTTTGCTTGTTTCTTCATTTGTTTGAACGGGATGATCTCTGGAACTACTTGTATTAATGAGGAAGGATATCTTCTTTTTCTCAGTTTTTTATTTTGTTCTATTTGGAAAACCATAAATAAATAAATATATACGGACAAATCTCACAGATTGAGATAGCCCCAAAGTAAGTTCGGGACTTGTATTATGGGATACTAACTCAACGATACTATATTTTATGACAAATACATATATAGATAAACATCCAAGACCCAGGCCAATCTGAAAAAGATCATTTTCCATCTTGACCTGACCGGGGCTCGAACCCGGGACCTCCGGTGTGGCAGTCTGGCGTGATAACCGTTAGGCCACGGAGGTCGTCTGAAAACCATACAGTTTAATTACTAAATTACATAATAAACTTAAATATCTACAAATACATTTAATAGGTTTTCGCATGTAGAAAAGTTTTCTATTGCACGCTTCATAACGCAAAGGGATATTAGTAAAAATAAAATATTGAAAAAAATCCATGTCTGTGTTTATTGAGCCGCGTATGTGGCAGCCAAAAGGCCAGAAAAAAATAATAAAATAAACTCAATTTTAATTAGCTTCAGAGTCGCAGGGACAAAGTTAAATTACACTAAACTTCAAACTAAACTATAGCCTGTAGCCTGTCACTCAGGCATAATATAGCTTTCTGTAAATGGTGCAATAAAGTGTTGATCTGTCTATCTAATATAACCTTTTTATCAATCAATGCTACAACACAACTGGTCCTACGAACCGGACATTATACTTGATTTGATCAAGCGTTAGATCAAACCTAATAATGATTGACATATCCTCTTCCGCCACTCATCACATCATCTACATACGAGTACCAAACTTTACCTTGTCTTATTTAGGATGATAATTTTGACAGATGTCAAATAGTATTACATAATACATCAGCCTCTGTCGCTTTAATTTCAAATGTATTAGTTCATCCTGCTGTCAAAATTATCATCCCAACAATTTTGATCTCATCGGTACTGTCTCAAAAAAAAAAAAGTTGATTTTATAATCGTGAGCGTCGTGGTGGAGAGCGTCGAGGATAAACAAATTTTGAAATGCGTGAGCGTCGCGGTCGAGAGCGAGGCGGAATGAGGGCGTAAGGCTGGACCCATATTTATTAGGTATTCGGCCCACTTAGTTTCGTTCATTTTATTCCACCGAATATTTAATATACCTACCTACCTACCTACCCTACAAACAACAGAATACGCCCTTTAACCAATCCTATTCTAGGGTGCGTAGGTCGCCACCTACGTGCGTAGCCAAGTTTACAAATCATTGGTTCCTAGTTTAGCCTCTTACGTAACTACCACCGATACGATTTGAATCCCTCATGTCCAAAGGGCACTTTAGACACGTGCCCAGGGCTCGCGTATAATGCGCCCTCCACGATCAGTTTTTACACGACTAACCAAAGAAGGAGTGTTATGTTTTCAGGGTGCATGTATGTATGTAAGTATTTTTATTCCACCATAAGTCCTGAACGACTTGACAGATTTTCATGTGAGAGTGACATCTAGGCTATGTGAGTAATCAGTCGTGTCTTTTATTTTTTAATAATCAGCTTGTTTACTCTAAAAAATAAAAATTAGAGAGATTTGTACTCATCGTCCTAATGTGTCGAGAACTTCCAAAAGGCTAAGACGATCCTGAATGCGATTTCCTACAGATAACATAAACAATAGTCATGTCGAGATAATAATAAAAAATCACTTGCCAAATTTGACACAATGGTGTGGTTCTCGAGATGCGCGCAAGCAGACAAACATTAGCTGTTAAGGGTCGCCGCTGTGTAAACATATTAACGACAGCATTAACTGTGACACAACACAACACACGCTAACGACTTAAGGGGAAGTCGTATTTTGTATTAGATGGTGACTCATTTTTAGTAAGTACCAATTCACCTAACATATTTTTTTTTTATATTTTAGATACTTTGTGAAGAGTAAGACATTCTCCTAGTACAAAAATCACTTCTTCTACAACTCTTTGAAAAAGATCTTTAAAACCCCTTTAAAAAGGGTCGTGCGAGATGCAGTGGTGATTTTGAAAAAATGATTAGCTCTTGCTCTTTGCAACGTTTATTCCATTTTGATAGTGAAAATACAGAAAAGCGAGTCAAATATATATACAAAAGCAAAATATACAAAATCTTTTAAACCATAAGTAACTCGCCATTTTGAAATTATTTTAATTAAAGTACTCTCATATAGAATTTAGATATGGTGAAAAGATTCCATGCAAGCAGGACTTACTGCATCTGAGGTGCACAAAAATCCAAAAAAGGACTGTTTTAATTCATTATGTATAGATAGATACTGTAAAAAAGTTTTCAAAGAAGTATAGGTATCAAAATAGACATTGACATTGGAAGCCATCACGGCAACTTCCCCTTAACTAAGACCATTACCCGGTCTCGCTTACATAATCATCTGGTTGCTGCGATACGACATCTCAGATCGTTTAAGTGGCCATAGTGCAACCTTTATAGAGCAATAATACATTATAGATATATGTAGTATGTAGACTAAGGGGCATATAAGGGGCCTATTAAAGGGTTGTAAAATTTTGGCTTTGAACCCAAAGATATATATCATTGTTAGAACCCATGTTATAAAGTTTATGAGTTATGACTTTAATTTAATGAATGGTTTTTTAGCTTTACATTTCTTAACTAACAACCTGCCCCTGCTTCAAACGGGTACTATAGGTACCTACAAACAATCCTAACTAATCCTAATCCTAACTAATATTATAAATGTGAAAGTGAGTTTGTTTGTTTGTTACCTCTTCACGCTTTATCTACTGAACCAATCTTCTTTCGCTTACACATAGCTGGAAGTACGGAGAAGGACGTAGTGTACCTTTCTTCCCGGGAAAAAGCACAGTTCCCGTGGGAAATTCACGCGGGCGAAGCCGCGGGCCAAAGCTAGTTCTAAATAAATTATTATCGAAACAATAATAGTGGAAACGTAGATTTCAGTTCACAGACATAAAATGCCCTTATTTCTATCAGCAAAGAACCCTCTATTTAATGGGGGTTTGAGCTTTGAGGGTTATCATTTTTACTTACTAGTTGGCGCCACTGGCAAATGAGGTCTGTCAGATACTCGTCGTACAACTATCAGTTGTCAAATTCAAATGACAGTATTGTACCATCTGACAGACCTCACTCGCCAGTGGCGCCAACTAGTGAGCGGAAAACGATATACCCTCGTTAGCTATCACGTGTAGTAAAGTGCCGCCAAGAAATTTCCTGTTCCGGAAAATTTATTCCCTTGAAAATTTCCGAAAATTCTCGGGTTTTTAGTTTTTTCCGTTCTCGAGAATATTTCCGAGAAATTTCCAAGGAACTTTCCGCTGTTTCTTTGTAAATATCGGGAACGGCACATCACTAATCACGTGGCACGCATTATTACCACAGTGTAAATATTACAAAACAGTAACATTATACAACCCGAGTAATCCTAGAGATCGGCCTTGATTCACCGCAGAGATGAGACGCGTAATTACAGGATCTTGTTAGACTATGTATTTCTGAACATACATTATGTTGCTTACATTTACCACATAATGTTATGTATTAATATCCAAGTTTGCGGTGAGTTTAAGGTGAATATGTAAGGTACCTGTTTTGTCATTAAATATGATAAAAATACATATAGACAATGCGCTGAATTTTCCACTAGATTCTCTCTGTTGCTCGCTTTTTAATTTACACTTTTTCGATTATTGAAGCTCCCTCTGTTATCAAAACACCGTCAACTATCTGAGAACAATCGCTGATAAATGACGAATCTATTGCTGAAAACCCGTGTCGAAATAGGTTCAGCCGTTTTCGAAATAAATGGAAACAAATGCTGAATGTAACAATTCCAAAAATCCACGTAAGACCAATGAAGAAATTGAATTTATCGTTTGACCCTCTGCCCTTATATTTACCTCTGAATTATATTGACTTTTGTTTATTACTTTAGCTTTATTGAGACCTTATACTGTGTTTGTTGGGCGTTCGCCAGCTCCGGAACTAATGGGAAATGCCGGGAATACCTTGGCTGCTAGATCACAGGGAAAAGATCTGGAGATTCTGTGGAAGCTGTGATTGTTTTCTGAGTTATGATGAGAGGAAATACATGCAACAGGCAACGTCTCTACTCGCGCTTTACAATACAAGTAAGAAATACAACATTTTTTAAAATAAATAAATATATACGGACACATCACACAGATTGAGCTAGCCCCAAAGTAAGTTCGAGACTTGTGTTATGGGATACTCAACGATCAAGTACATCCAAGACCAAAGTCAATCCGAAAAAAAAACATTTTCCATCTTTGCTGTCCGGGGATCGAACCCGGAACACCCTGGTTCAGAGGCAATGTCTTCACCACTGTGCTACGGAGGTCGTCTAAACAACACCCTGGAGATACGAAGTCGAACGAAAGTTCACGACGTGGTCTCTAGAGTCGCTACAGTAAAATGGAGCTGGGCGGGACACCTGGCTAGAAGGAACGATGGTAGGAGTAAGCCTGTATCCGAGTGGTACCCTAGAAATGGAAGATAAGCGTAGGGTACCCGGCAGCAAGATGGGTCGACGATGTAAAGAATGTTGCTGGCAAGAACTTGATTGCGATGGCCCAGGATAGAGAAGGTTGGCGTAGACAAAAGGAGGCTTATAACCAGCAGTGAGTCATGGAAAGCTTTTTAGTACACACTGTAACAATGAAAGTATCCAAAACACTCCAAAACAATTCAGTTACCAAAACACTATTTTTAAACAATTAAAATGGTTATATACGGAAATAAAGTAATAACCGTCTTGCTCTTGATTTCATAAAAACATTGTAAGTAAAAAATTGTTTGTAAGAAAACAGCGGAAAAGTAGCAAGCCTCTCCAAGGTCCCCCAATTTTGGAGTAAAACATTTAATTAAACAACATTGAAGGCCAAAGAAGCGTTGAGAGATATTACTTAGTTTACCAGGCTTTGTAGAGTTTTCTTAAATTAGATTTTTGTCCTCAAAAAATAACCCCAAATAAATTTCACCGGGTTCATTCATTAACTAATTTTAATCTATGCTTTTGTAAAAAAAAAATTAAGTTCAGTAGAATTTCAGATGCAAGGTATTTTAAAAGCTACAAAAAAATGTTTTACTTGTCGAATAGTTAAAACAAGTTCAGAACAAGTACTGAATTAGGCTTTTCTTGCTTTTTGCCAAACAACTAATTGTTGGGAAATTATTTTAGATAGATAGATCAAAACTTTTTTTATTTTAATATCTAAAATAGTAGTAGCATCGATAAAATATTAACAAGTATTTTATCGATGGTAGTAGTAAAGTTATTCCATACCAATTGCAAATCGATTTGCCACAAATGCGGTTTGAAATCGACCAAATTAAGTTAGATGAGACACAAAATTAATTTGCGTTTTGTCCAAAATAAATGACGAGTCAAATAGGTCACATCAATAATAGTTTTAATTCAACTATCTCACCGATTTACCCACTCGTCCACTGGAATAAAAGTTGCAGATACGGCTCCTGTACCCAACCCAAAAAGGAGGGACGAACGTCCCTCCTTTTTTTATTATTAAAGATGGGTTTGCTCTTGACCACAATCTTGCCTGAGGACAGAGATGATGTCTACGGTGTAGCGAGCTACCCAGAATGGTTTTGAAGAGTCAGGTTGTACGTCCCTCGGCAGTCAATTCTTATTTATTTTCAAGGGACCTACTCAATCATTTGCTGGACCGCACCAGGACCCGGCGAACATTAAAATGATAAAGATGATGAACCATTTGCACATCATCATCACAGAAACAACATAGGAATAGAAAGAGCAAAGCAGACTCACCACGAGAGACAGCCTGTGATGCGGAGGTGGTGGGGGCAGTCGCGACGGCCGCCTGGAGACGGTGCATGGCTCTTTCTGTGGACAGAGGTTCCTATTACACTTCCGATCGTTCTCTTTGTAATGTCCCGTAAATATGGGAAATGTCCCGTAGATATGGTAAGTGTCCCGTAAATATGGGAAATGTCCCGTAAATATGGGAAATGTCCCGTTAATATGGGAAATGACCCGTAAATATGGGAAATGACCCGTGAATATGGGAAATGTCCCGTAAATAAGGGAAATGACCCGTAAATATGGGAAATGATCCGTGAATGTGGGAAATGTCCCGTAGATACTGTCCCGGGACTTTTTATAGAGAAACATTGAGAACGAAAAATACAATATTTAGTGATTTACTTATGCTTTGATTTTAAAAATAGATATGGATGATGATGTGAGGATAATTTATGTGTTTAGTTTCGGTCGAGTTATTAGCATGCTACTTTATTTTTTGTTAATACATTTGGAATCTCTGAAAAATCAGTTTTTTTGTATCTAGAAAAAGAAAACAAAGAATAAATATTTTTTGCGACAACTAGGTCTGTCAATGTCTTGTTGTGAATCGACTCTATATAAAAAAAAAAAAATAGCACACCTCTAATACCAATACCCACTAATTTACCAAAACCGGTATTTTCCCGTTCGAAACACCCCTGTAATTTATGTACCACACTGTACAGTAAACTTCACATCAACTAATCCAAATTTATCGTAAATTCGACTCTATTACCACAGCATAGAGGTCTATATAGGGTAACTTGATATGCAGTTTACTGTACATGTATGTAAATAAGTTCAAGTAAATTCAGCGTTATTTACGAACTACTTTTGCACGTAACTGTACAGGGTGCAGTGACCTTGTTTACTTCGTTTTTGGGTCGTGAACAAGATTTTTTTACAAAAAAAAACATTTTTTATATTATAATAGTTAGCTTTCGCCCGCGTGAATTTCCCACGGGAACAGTGCTTTTTACCGAGATGAAAGGTACATCCTATGTCCTTTTCAATACTTCTAACTATGTGTATACAATTTTAGGAAGATTGGTTCAGTAGATAAAGCGTGAGGAGGTAACAAACCAACTCACTTTCGCATTTATAATACTAGTTAGGATTGTTGTAAACTTTAATTATTATTTAAGGTTAAAGAGAAGGGCTGTTCATTAAACAATTCCCGCTGGAGGGCGTTGATAGCAACATTTTCCGTTTTAATTTTTTTTGGCGTTGTTGCAGTACTTATAGGCAAACATGTTGAATTGGCGAGCGGTAACCATACTCTTTTATTTATTTTATGGCCTACGATTATATTTCAGTCAATATAATGAAAAAAAAGCTTTAGAATAGAATCTGCCATGAATCTTCGTATCTCTACAATCACTCACACTACGACAAGAGCTTTCAAAATGACATTAAATATGGCGCAAAGCATTGTTATAAATTTAAAAATACGCTACTAGATGGCACTTATTTGAAAAGAGTGTCTAACTATAATAAAGCCAATCGGACTGGCTGGCAGCATAAGAAAAAAGAAAAATAAATTTAAAAAATATAAAGAGCGAAATATAACCTACAATTTCTTCTTGTCATTGTCATATTTTGTAAGAAGTAAGAAAATATATTTATGAAAATTAATATACCTATATAGTTCAAGATCGTATCAATTGGGCTCAGAAAGTCAGCAACGAAAACGTTCTCCAGCGCGTTGCAATCTCTAGACTGTAGTTGCAAACTGTCAAAAAGCGCAAAGTTGAATATTTGGGACACGTTTTGCGACACAACAGATATCAGCTACTTCAACTTAACAAAAAATCATGGCTGAGAAACATATGCGAGTGGACCAGAGTTACCACGGTTGAGGAGCTGTTTCGCTTAGCGACGAACAGAGAAGAGTTTGCTAAACTGACGGAACCTCCAGTAATGGAGAGGCACTACAAGAAGAAGTTCTAGTTCAGTAGTGCAAAATCATAATTAGTAATAAGAAACTGTAATTTAAATACCTATCTACCAAGTTTCAGCAGTTTGGATTTCACCACCTCTTAGATTCCCAACAGAAATCTAGCAATAGTTCGAACATCCATTTTCAAAAATCAAATCAATCAGCAAGCAGGAAAAGCCACGGCAGACGTCATGATCATAATGTTCTATTGAATTCTATGACTAGAATTATATATTTTTAAATAAAACTAAATAGTACATATTGTTGACTTTTATTTTTAGTAATGAAGTGGAAATTTATTTTCCAAACTTTTTTTTGTTAAAGAAAACAAAAGATTAGGTATAGTTATTCCTTTCCCACATAAATAGTTAAATATTGCAGTCATTATTCTGTGCATGATGACTCCTTCGTTGCTTGGAATGATGGATGATGATAAATTCTTCATCACGACAAACATGTGTTACAGTTTTTGTATTTGTATTACAGAATTAGTGTATAAAGAAACACTTGTGCTGTGCATTTCCTGCCACATATTGTCCCTGGACCTTACCTGAAACAGATTGTGATAATAAATATCTACTAACAGTTTCAATAAATAAATGTCAAACTTTAGTTGTTTTAAAATACAATGCGGTGACCGTGTATATATACATGTGTGATATTAATTTACGTCTTTGCATTATTACTTACGTCAAATCGGTACCTATATCGTTTCAAATCTCCAAGCACTCGCTTCCTCGACTTTGGCGGGCCAGAATTTACCTACATGCCTCAGTTATCTCTTCCTCAGATGCCTCAGATATCTGGTAGCCGTTATTATCTTCAATGAACAATAAACTAATAAAGAACAAGAGAAACGTAACACACTTATCTGAAAAAATCTATTGCAAAAAAAGAAACTTCCATAATTACAACTACAACTAGTGGTTCTGTGAGAACAGTAGACCTCGCGAGCCCTTCCATGAAATAACCGATATTTTACCGTGTCCCAGGCTCAGAAGAGTTTTGAAACCAACCTACCAATGCTGGAAAGAAAGTAAAAAGTCTCATATTTTACCCATAAGCCCAAACATGTTCCTGTGGTTGGTCAATACACAAAAAATTGACTGAAACCTGCCTTTTTTGCCTCGAAATAATATAAATAATAATAATAAATATATACGGACAAATCACACAGATTGAGTTAGCCCCAACGTAAGTTCAAGACTTTACGGGATGCTAATTTAATAATACTATATTAATTATTACTATTACTAACAAGTATACAGGGTTACTTGTAAAACATCAATAACCTCTCTAGGGGTGAAAGTACTCATGAATATGAGCAACTTTTTGTATGGGACCGACTCTGAAATCTCAAAAAAAAATCAGCTGTTCCATACATTTTACAATACCTACTCGGCCAAAATGTATGGAAAAGCTGTTTTTTTTTTTTTTTGAGATTTCAGAGTCGGTCCCATACAAAAAGTTGCTCATATTCATGAGTACTTTCACCCCTAGAGAGGTTATTGATGTTTTACAAGTAACCCTGTATATATATAGATAAATATCCAAAACCCACGTCAATCTGAAAAAGATTATTTCCATCTTGACCCGACCGGGGATCGAACCCGGGACCTCTGGTGTGGCCGTCCGGCGCGTGACGATCGTTAGGCTACGGAGGTCATCAGCCGTCAGAAATGTATAGGTACCTATTGGTTATATATGTATATGTAATTTGCGCAACAAAATTAAAGTTAAAAAAAAAGAAAGTTCAATTTGAAATCGGAGAATGAAATCTCAGATTTTTGTAATAGGATTCTAATCATACAATGAAGTTTTTTGATATCAGATTTATTTGAAGTGTTCAAGATAATTCCTCCAAGCAAAGCAATCCACAATACGATACGCAGTAGCGAATTTGCGAGTATTAAAAGCTTTGCTGCGCCATCTATTGGTTTTTTTGTGAACTATTGTTACTATGGATTTATAGCGGTTTCATTGAATTTTTCTATGTTGTTCAGACAAAAAAGTTGCGTCTTAATAAGAATAACAAAAAAGTCTAATGACATTTTTGATTTTTTTTTTTAAATAGCTAAGATATGAGGTTTTTTTTAAATATTTCCGCCATTTTTTTAAATTTCGAAAAACTGGCTCGACTAAAAAATTCTAAAAAATTACCGAACCTGCTCATAAAATTTCATGAGAATCGGTTCAGAAATGCGACTTGTAGGCGATAACATCCGGACAGACAAAAGAATTTTCGGCTAGTGGAAACTGAGACGCTTCGCTCGCTGCGCTCGCTCGGTCAATAAAACACGGCGTCCTAAAATAGGTAAATAGTAGTGTTGCAACAATATTGTTTACTATCGATAGTATTGTCAATAGCATTGTGACCTTGAAAAATAGTCACACTATCGATAGGCCTATCGATGGTATTGATAGCCAATAGTTTGCAATACTATTGATGATAACCAAAACTAATATTACAACAAACAATCGATACTATTGCACTATCGATAGCTTGTAAAAATTGTAGTGATAACTACAGAATTATTTTGAACTTCTAACTGGTCAACTTTGCATGTCATATTTTAGGTGAAATAGTTGATATATTGGGATACTATTCCTGTGGCGTATTACCTGCATGATAGGCTCTCGACGCACTACAATAGCAGGCATTCAAATCCATTAGTTTCCAGACAAATTGAATGGGAAAGTGACACACCGGTACACAAATTTCATATGTTGTTTTTACAATACTTATTAAGAAAACAGGGAGACCCGCACATCAAAACGTTCTTTGAGTCACGCCGAAACCATTGGTAGCAATAACTCGACGCGATTTTGTGTACTTACGGAATTATATTGAAAACTAAACATTCATAACCAAAACATTCCATGATTAGATTAGACTGTCAACTGAGATCTACAGAGTTGGACGTCTGACATTGACAGCTAGTGACACACGTTCCGTTTTGGGTCCTAACAAACCTTTCTTATCATAAAAAAATAAGAAATCATGGTAGGATTGTTGTAAAATTTTAATTATTCTCCTTTAATATCGTCGACTTAGATTATTATAATATTCAACGAATAAATACCTTATTTAAACATTAGTTCTTTTAAAAGAATATTTAAAAGTTGGTTTGATGTGCGTTCGAATTAAGCGAAACGGAGCGCGACAAAATGGAATGTCAAATCGAGTCGAGTCGATTCTCTCTCTTCTTCCTGGGGAGGCCTCCACGACACGTAACATGGCTTGAGCAATTATTAATTTTTTGGGGTTTTTTCACTTTCGCCGCCCTCAGCTTCCCGTCATGGGACTATAGTTTAACCTTTAGCTTTAAAATCCGCGATACGCGCAAGGACACAGGGGATATTCGCCGCCACGAAGTTGTCGGGAACATGAGCTGTTGAAATCCACGTGCCCGCCCGGCCACATGAATTGACGCTTCTTGGAGTGTCCCCCCATCGCCAGAGGGTGCGGTTTCCCCGGACCGTGGACCGCATGCCACGGCGCAGGCCCCGTCGTCGGCGACCCCAAGGCGCAACACACGGATCCTAACCTTATTTCCAAAGGCCGCATCGCCGCCCCCGATCCGATGTCCCTGTAGTGGCTCAGCGCAAATCTCGGAAGGTCCAGCCAGCGTCTATTATCTCGCATACAACGGAGCGTCGCAGGAGCGCCGTGCCTCTTTGATGACGCGAACAGCACCAGTGCTCGAACCCAACGGATCGTAATGGTGAACGGGACAACGTTCTAAGTGCGCACAGACGTTTTGTGTACGGACCTGGCCAGGTACCTTATATTTGGTTTATGTTAATTTTAACTTTTAATTGCGACAAAGACTTATCAGATTTTGGTATTAGTATAACATGTGCCCGCCCTCAGCGGCTAGTGTGTTTATGGAATAAAATGCTATATTCTATCCCAACCATATTGTATTAATGATATCACCCTGCCCATGACTCCTAGGACCTAAGGCTTACTAGACAAGAGGTCCTTGTACTTCAAAAGTACGAGGCTCTATCCTGAGCACTACATCCGGCTCTCTCTAAAGTAATTGTTCGTGTATAATCGCACTGCGCAGGGATATTGCCCGTCTTCGCTTCAAATAGTTGGAGACCCCTGCGCACACCGCAACCACATACACTTTTTATTTTTTTTATTTTTTATACACGACAATGGCGCCCGAACTACTATATTTTTGAGCCTTTGAGTCCTGTGAGAGTGGCAGTTTTTTCTAAAAAATAGTTTTTAAATTTTTTGAACTCGCCCAATTGTTGTTTTGAAATTTTGGTGATATCATTGACTGTAAAGTTATTATACTTTAGTGTTTGTTAGGTTTATATGCGACAGGGTTGTAAGCATATATTTAATACAATTCATAGTAATTATTATAATATTACTAAATAATATTATAATTATATTATAATATAATAATTAATATTTTATTTGGGCTTCGCTATGAATAAAAAGCATAGCGCTCAGCCATAATTCCTATTTAATCTCAATTTGAGAGCTAATTTATTTTTATTGACAGGGAGTAACCTGTATCTATTTAGAAATTTATCAATTATTATAACCTATTACATACCCTGACACATATAACCTCACATTTTTGTCAACATGTCGGACGGCGAAAGGGAAGAGCAATATCACGAAGTAAGTGGGGAGGCAAACAAACCACCTACCACTACTACTTCCTCATTTGTTAATACACGACCGCGGGGAGGTGCAATTGACACCCACCCACCCGGCCCTTCCACACTTAAAGCGTTACAACCCATATTGTCTCAACTAGGAGCTCCCGGTTTAGTACGTCAAGCCAACTCAATGGGGAGGACTACCAATGTTACGGAGACTAGGGAAGATGACGAATGCGTTATTCACATATTAAAGGAGGACCATTTGAGGTCGTGGAATTTAAAATTTTCTGGTGACTCAGACGTCACAGATCTTTTTTTTCTTAGAAGTGATGATTTTAGGCGTAGTCGAAACACTTCAGAACATAAAGTACTGAAATGTTTTTCTGACTTACTTAGTGGTAGCTATCTTTGAATAGCATTATTAATGTTGCCACCGGGCACACACCATTTTTGTTAGCTAAAGGTCGGGAGATAATGACGGATGGCATGTTGTCAAAAAGAGGCGGCATTCCAAATTCGTTAATACCTTCAAATGACCAGTCGTTCAGCTCATTTCTTCTCCGCTAAACTAGCACCGCGCTTTGTGATGTAATGTTGTCAGGAAGCATTCGGATGTTGTTTACGACCTTCAGGAGATAGAAACCGGTAAAGGTGGAAAATATCATGTCAAGGACATAATAAAAGTCTCACAAGGTGTGTCCCCTAGCTAGCAACTTTCTTATCTTGAACTTTGTTATTTAGGATTGGTATAACCAATTAGAGGCCTCATTTTTCACATATGACATGACTCACATGTGAAATTTTTTTGTCAAGCGTTTTCATGAAAACCAATTTCTTTTGTAACTACACACTCTAGGCGCCAGAGTAAACATAAGGATATGGATTAATACTCCTTAATTTTTGAGAAAAAAAGGAAAATAAGTTTTTTCCCTTATACAATGTCAGCCCAACGGCTATACATTTTAAATGTCAATTTCTCCATTAGTTTAAAGACTTTATTAGGTTTACAATTTAATTACTAACTAGTAAATTATGTAGGAATGCTAGATTACATATATTTTAATTAAATCTCAAATAGTTTTTCTTATTACACATAAGTAAGAACTATATTACTTTAGATAATTCTTTATTATTAGTATGCTACTTGCGATTATCTCATTAGAAATCCAAGTATGATTTTTTTTAATGCAGGGGAATTGCAGCGGTCTGGCCAGACGCTGTATTCCTGACACTCAACATAAATTGAGTTAGTTTTAGAACTCTAGAACATACATTTTAGTTTAATATATGAAATAGCATGAGTTAGTTTCATATATAGCTGATAGTTTTATATTTAGAAATATATTGCCGTAGGATAGGTTAATGTTTTCTCCGGTTACCCCGGCTGTTTCGGCTAAGTACGACTTAACCTCTTTTGCCGAAAAGGGGGTATTGTAGTGATAACTACAGAATTATTTTGAACTTCTAACTGGTCAACTTTGCATGTCATATTTTAGGTGAAATAGTTGATATATTGGGATACTATTCCTGTGGCGTATTACCTGCATGATAGGCTCTCGACGCACTACAATAGCAGGCATTCAAATCCATTAGTTTCCAGACAAATTGAATGGGAAAGTGACACACCGGTACACAAATTTCATATGTTGTTTTTACAATACTTATTAAGAAAACAGGGAGACCCGCACATCAAAACGTTCTTTGAGTCACGCCGAAACCATTGGTAGCAATAACTCGACGCGATTTTGTGTACTTACGGAATTATATTGAAAACTAAACATTCATAACCAAAACATTCCATGATTAGATTAGACTGTCAACTGAGATCTACAGAGTTGGACGTCTGACATTGACAGCTAGTGACACACGTTCCGTTTTGGGTCCTAACAAACCTTTCTTATCATAAAAAAATAAGAAATCATGGTAGGATTGTTGTAAAATTTTAATTATTCTCCTTTAATATCGTCGACTTAGATTATTATAATATTCAACGAATAAATACCTTATTTAAACATTAGTTCTTTTAAAGAATATTTAAAAGTTGGTTTAATGTGCGTTCGAATTAAGCGAAACGGAGCGCGACAAAATGGAATGTCAAATCGAGTCGAGTCGATTCTCTCTCTTCCTGGGGAGGCCTCCACGACACGTAACATGGCTTGAGCAATTATTAATTTTTTGGGGTTTTTTCACTTTCGCCGCCCTCAGCTTCCCGTCATGGGACTATAGTTTAACCTTTAGCTTTAAAATCCGCGATACGCGCAAGGACACAGGGGATATTCGCCGCCACGAAGTTGTCGGGAACATGAGCTGTTGAAATCCACGTGCCCGCCCGGCCACATGAATTGACGCTTCTTGGAGTGTCCCCCCATCGCCAGAGGGTGCGGTTTCCCCGGACCGTGGACCGCATGCCACGGCGCAGGCCCCGTCGTCGGCGACCCCAAGGCGCAACACACGGATCCTAACCTTATTTCCAAAGGCCGCATCGCCGCCCCCGATCCGATGTCCCTGTAGTGGCTCAGCGCAAATCTCGGAAGGTCCAGCCAGCGTCTACTATCTCGCATACAACGGAGCGTCGCAGGAGCGCCGTGCCTCTTTGATGACGCGACCAGCACCAGTGCTCGAACCCAACGGATCGTAATGGTGAACGGGACAACGTTCTAAGTGCGCACAGACGTTTTGTGTACGGACCTGGCCAGGTACCTTATATTTGGTTTATGTTAATTTTAACTTTTAATTGCGACAAAGACTTATCAGATTTTGGTATTAGTATAACATGTGCCCGCCCTCAGCGGCTAGTGTGTTTATGGAATAAAATGCAATATTCTATCCCAACCATATTGTATTAATGATATCACCCTGCCCATGACTCCTAGGACCTAAGGCTTACTAGACAAGAGGTCCTTGTACTTCAAAAGTACGAGGCTCTATCCTGAGCACTACATCCGGCTCTCTCTAAAGTAATTGTTCGTGTATAATCGCACTGCGCAGGGATATTGCCCGTCTTCGCTTCAAATAGTTGGAGACCCCTGCGCACACCGCAACAACATACACTTTTTTATTTTTTTTATTTTTTATACACGACAAAATTCAATAGTATTGTTATTCAATAGTATCGATACTATCGATAGTATTGAAAAGCAATACTATCGATTGGATTGATAGTTTCGGTTATCATCAATAGTATTGCAAACTATTGGCTATCGATAGTATTGGCACGTGTCAATACCATCGATAGTCCTGCAACGCTAGTAGATAGATTTGTATGTAGTGTTGACTTTTCATCGATACCACGACGAATATCGATATCTTTTATTGTTGATATAATTTAATATCGTTTTTAAATATGCAAAAATAAATCTGCAAATAATAAATGCGTATTTTATGCAGAAAGTGACGAAAGTAATAAACAGGTAACTTTCCATCACGTTAAAAGGCCGCTGGTAGGGTGAGGAGGGGGTGAGGGTACGACTGACGAACCAATCGCGCGCGCCGGATGAGACCCGCCCGACCCCCGCTCACCGCATAGACCGAGATATCGCCTGCTGCGCAGCTTACCCGCAACGGTCTTTTTACGTGACGGCAACTATACCTTTAGTTACATTTTATTATAATTTAATAATTTGTTAATACTTATCCGAAGCTGATCGATTAGCTTCCGCACTGCCAACGGTCAATACATAATCACACTTTCAATGAAATGTATTTCAATAAAATCGAAAAAAAATAATTAAAATAAATCACGGAGGTTGAGCCCACCTCGACTTTATCGATAATTCAAAGTATCGATACTTCGTGCCCTAGAAGTTCTAGGATTAAATTAGACGTTCAGAAAACATGTTGGGAAATGCAAACTAAAAACTAAAAAATAATTAATCAGTAATATTTGTTTACTTTGAAACTAAATATAAATGTATGCACATATTCCTATAGTTTATTTTTTGTTAATGAATACCTACGTGTATAATACCTACCTACTATAATGTCTTTTGATAAAAGTATTTGCAAAATTAAATTGTTTAAGTTTCAGAACGAACTTTCTACAATCATAAGAGATGATTGTTGAAAGAAATATCTTTTTGGGTAAAAAAAGCAACGTTGCCATCTTACACCTCGCACGGATCGGCAACAACGTATCAATGAATTCCTGAGATGAATTCGCACAAATATTCCAGTCCAGTCATATACGTTGTGGCTAAATTGACTCGATAAATAGCACTTGTACACTGTCAATCACCACATTGGATCGAATGCTGGGAGCATTCGCCGTTAATATGCGTTACAGACGATTTAGACAATAGAAACAATGCACAAACCACTTACCACGTAGGCAGGCTTCTAGCACGATTCCTCACGAATAGTTCTTCCTTTAGACACCTGGCCGGCCAGCCACACACGATTATAAAGTTCCAAAAACACTGTTGAGCACTTGAAGTTTGATTAGGATAATTGAGTAAAAAAGATGTAATGTTTGGTGCGCGCGCGCGTTCGATTCAACGTCCAGACTCAGAATAGTTTACTGGTTCTGCCACCAGCCTATGGCGCTGATCTCTCAGACACCGGTAGGATCTGCGCATGCGCCAGCGGAAGTCCGGGCGCCCCATTGGCTAAATAGAACTGTAGCACAGCGAATTGTGATGATTGATAAGCGCATCGGTAAGGCGCGCGAAATTCAAATTGAAAGGTAAACAAGATTTGCGTTGAAAACGGAACATTCCGCCCACCAAAATACCAATAGGATTTTCCCAGAGTAAGAATAAGAAACGGTAATTAACGATAAATATGTTTAAGTTATTATTCTAAACTTAAAAGCTAACAAATGATAAGTTGAAACGATTATACGGAGGGTAGAGGACATAGTTTGACCAAAGGTCTCTTAAGCGAGTGATCCCTGGCTGTTCTAACGGTTGCGACTCGAACTACCCCATCAGGGCCAGGATGCAAGGAAACAACTCGTCCTAATGCCCATTGAAGAGGAGGCCGATTGTCCTCTTTTATAAGTACGATTGAGTTTACAATTAACGGTGTTGAGTCCGTGGTCCATTTTGCTCGCTGAGTTAACCCATGTAAATATTCATTTTTCCAGCGTTTCCAAAATTGTTGTTGAAAAGATTGGATAAGTTGCCATCGATTTAGTCGATTGATTTTTACGTCCTTGTAGTCGAAGTCAGGAACTGCTGTAAGAGGTTCCAGCGTTAAAAAATGACCGGGCGTAAGAACGTTCAAATCGTTAGGATCCGAGCTCAATGGACACAAAGGCCGCGAATTTAAAATTGATTCGATCTGAGCGAAGAGTGTGGTAAGCTCTTCAAACGTTAAGACCTGATCGCCAACAATACGGTACAAATGACTCTTTGCGGCTTTGATTTGGATTTCCCACACCCCTCCGAAGTGGGGAGCAGAAGGTACGTTACGTTTAAAATCTATTTTTTCCGCATGAGAGGCTTGTTCGATACATGATGCTAGTTGTGAACTTGCACCAACGAAATTCGTACCGCAGTCAGAGTGAATAACATTGCAGCGGCCACGACGAGAAACGAAGCGACGCAATGCCGCGATGAAGCCGTCAGTCGATAAAGTAGAAACCACCTCAAGGTGCACTGCTTTTGTACTCAAGCATACGAATAAACACAAGTACGCTTTATCGATTTTAGCACCACGATGAAGCCCGAGCTTAATTCGAAAAGGCCCTCCTAGATCGACACCTACGACAGAGAAAGGTTTTGCCTGATTGACACGAAAGGCCGGAAGGTCGCTCATAAAAGGTTGCAAAGGTTTCGGTTTAAGACGGTAGCATCTTATGCATCTTGAAAGATGATGACGTACAGCATGCTTTGCCGCAAGTATCCAAAACTGTTGTAAGATCAGATAGTTGGTTGTGTTCAGACCGGGATGAAAATTGTTTCGATGAATAGATTCGATTACAGCGGATGTAAGAACACTCTTTTTGGGCAATAATGCGGGATACTTCTGTTCGAAGTCAAGATCGGAGTGCGCTAGGCGCCCGCCTACTCTGAGTATACCCTGCTCGTCCAAAAACGGATTTAGTTTACGAAAACTGCGAGGTAACTGTATCTTTGATTGTAATTTGGATATAACATCCGAAAAACAACGCTGTTGGAAATGTTTGACGATAATTAGTAACGCACGATGACGCTCAGCGTCCGTTACGAAAAGATTATCTGATCGCGGAACAGTGTTACGCATGTTATTACAAAACCTGCGAACGTAAGCGATAATGCGACAGATTTTATCTAAAGAAGAATATTTTTCGAATAGCCGATCAATTATAGAAGTTTGGTTTACGCTTTCGATTTGATCCGAAACGAGAACTGTGGTGCGACGCTGCTCAGAGAGCACCGCATTGTCGTCGTTTGAACGATTTCTCGATGTATCGATTGGCCACTCAGACTGTGGTTGAGACAACCACTCTGGGCCCGCCCACCATAGGGCATTGTTCAGCAACTCGTGAGGCAATTGCCCACGCGAACAAACATCTGCAGGATTTGTGACAGATGGTACGTGCCTCCAGCACTCGGTCGGCACGATATCTTGAATGTGACTTACGCGGTTTGCAACGAATGTCACCCAGCGAGAAGAAGGAGCTCGCAACCAGGACAAGGTAACGGTGGAGTCACACCACACATAAGTGTCATGAACAGGAATCCGCAGCGTGCCCTTGACAAATTTGATAAGGTCTGCGAGCAAAAGTGCACCACACAGCTCTAGGCGAGGTAACGATTGACGTTTCAAAGGAGCTACACGAGCCTTAGCACAAACGAGAAAGACGCGAACGGAGCCGTCAGACTCGGTAACGCGCAGGTATATAACGGCGCCATATGCTGCTTCGGAGCTGTCACAAAATCCATGCAGTTGATATGATTGAGCGCTATCGGTAGCGTATTTACGTGGAATTTTAAGATTCCTAACTTGAGGAAGCTGTTCGGAGAACTTTTCCCATAGAGAGATAATTTCCGGTGGGGGCTTATCGTCCCATGAAAGACCTAGAATCCAAAGCTTTTGAATAAGACATTTGGCATGAATTGTCAAAGGAGATAGAAAACCCAGAGGATCGAAAATTCTGGCAACCTCACTCAAAATCGTTCGCTTGGTGCACGGTTGATTAGATGGATTAACGGTAAAGACGAACGAATCCGAAGCAGGCTCCCACTTAAGGCCCAGAACCTTGATAGTTGTGTCTTCAGTTTCGGTAAAAGTGATTGCTTCTGAAAGACACGCCTCCGCGGGAAGATCGCTAAGTAGCTCGGGTCGGTTACTCACCCACTTTCGGAGCTTAAACGAGCCAAGACCGAAAAGAGCGATGAGTTGAGTTTTGATTTCTCTGGCGTCCTTCAGCGATGAGCTTCCGGATATGACGTCATCAACGTATATGTCGGAAGTTAAAACGGTTTTGGCCTTTGGGTACTTGTGACCCTCATCGTTGGCCAGTTGCTGAATAGAGCGGCACGCCAGGAATGGAGCGGAAGACACTCCGTACGTTACGGTATTTAATACGTACTCTTGAAGAGGCTCATCTGGGTGAGCTCGCCAGAGAATACGTTGATAATCACGATGTTGAGGAGCTAGGTTGATTTGACGGTACATTTGGCGCACGTCTGCCATGAAGACAATTGCGTGCTCACGGAAATGAAGAAGGATCTCTACGATATTTGATTGTAGCTTCGGTCCCGTCAGCAGCGAGTCGTTTAGCGATTTGGAAGTTGCATCTTTAGCCGAGGCGTCGAATACAACGCGAAGCTTCGTTGTAGCGCTGTCGGGACGTAGCACACAATGGTGCGGTATATAATACTTGCCTTGACCCATTTGCTTGGCAGGTACCAGAGTCATGTGACCACTGTCGATATAGTCAGTCATGAACTCCACGTATTGTTGGTTTAAATTGTGATCGCGATACAGACGCCTTTCAATGGCATGAAAGCGTCGTAAGGCTATCTCTCGAGAACCTTCAAAGACTGGCTCCTCGTCGTCCCTGAAGGGGAGACAAACTACATATCTACCTGTCTCGTCACGGTAGTGATTACTGAGAAAACTATTTTCACAGCGTTGCTCTTCTGGGGTCAATCGGGAAGATTGTGGAACGTTATCGATTTCCCAGAAACGTTGAACAATTTTGTTTAAACTATCGTCTACGGTAGAAGGGGCTACTCCTAGTAGACTGGACGATGCGAGTCTGGACTTCCCAAGAAGAAGCCAGCCGAAGACTGAGTTGAAAGCTCGCGGTTGAGAGGCGTTACCCTTCAGACGTTGTTCGAGAAGTGACTCAGCAAAGACGTCGGCACCTAACAAGACGTCGATTGGACCAGGGATGTCAAAACCAGGATCAGCTAGCGGTAGTGTTTTGACCTCCTCCCATCCTTTCGTATTTAGCCTTGCTATCGGTTGATCTCCGCAAATGCTCGGTATGACGAGCATTCCCAGACGAAACTTTACGTTACAGTTGGTGCCAATGTCGCATGTAACAAAGCCACTGACTGAGGCAGGGCTGCCCCTAACCCATAAACGTTGATATTACCAGTTATAGGTTTTAGATTTAATCGTTGAGCGGCGTGAGCCGTGAGAAAATTGTTTTGACTGCCGGTGTCAAATAACGCGCGAAATGTATGAAATTCACCAGAAGCATCACGAATCTGGACGAGAGCTGTTGCCAGTAACACGGTTGTGGTTACGGTTGGATCAGACTGAGTTAACGAATCCTTAGCCACTAAGGTCGCCGAGCTTGCCGCCGGCTCCTTATGTAGCAAAGTGTGGTGTTTACGTCTACATTGTCGACATGAAAACATTGATGTGCACTCTCGCACTGAATGGGATGCGTTAAGACAATTGTAGCACCATTTCTTTTCAGTGGCCACAGTCATGCGCTCATCTATTGATTTTGCCAAAAAATCACTACAGGCCGAGATGTGATGTTCATTACGACAGTAGGCACATTTACGAATCGGAGTGCTCGAATTATGAGCAGGTTTCGCTTGTTGTTTATCACCAACATTTTTATGAGTAGTGACGGTGGGAGCGACAAGCGAATGCGTGACGTTATGTCGCTTGAACTTCTGTGAAGTTCCCGGTGTGTCCTTTGAAACGTTAGCGGTTTTATTGGTAACATTCGAAAAGTGCGTGTCGCGAATTAATGCTTCACCTTTAGAGTGTAAGAATGCCCTTAAATGGTTATACTGGGGAAGCTCAATATCGGTATGTTTTTCCTCAAACTCGCGTCTTAATTTGGTATCGAGTTTGGCCAGAACATTATAACAAAGAACAAAATCCCATTTATCGGTAGGTAATTTTAAAGTTTTTAAAATTGTTAAGTTCTCATCGATCGTGTCTAAGGCGCGTCGAAAATCTTGAGCGTTCGAAGTCTTTAAACTAACGTCCAAGATATCACGCCAGCACGTAAACGCTAATTCGCGTTTATCTTCATAACGGGACTTGAGAGCCTCGTACGCACTTAAATAATGTTCACTTGCAACAGGAAAAGTTCTAATGAACGATAAAGCATCACCACTTAAAACTGACACGAGATAGTGAAATTTCTCAATATTACATAAGGAGGTAGAATCATGTATCAACGCGTTATAAGTTGCAATGAACTCAGGCCATTCCTTGATAGCACCGGAAAAAGTTGGCAACGAAATTTTTGGTAACCGCATATTTCCACTGTGCGAACCGGTCAATGAATTATGTTTCGAAGTGTCAGCTTGTTGAGATGAACGTTGTTCAAATTTTCGTTGAATTGCCAACACTTGAAAATACAATTCGTCAAATCGATCCTGAAGTTCATCGTCCTCCTCATCGGCATCATCCTTAAGAAGGTCCAAAATAATAAAATGGGAGTCATGAAAACTATCAGCAATCGTTTTTATTTCATGACAATATGAAAGAAATAACCCTACTTGTGATTCATCGGTATTGGCTAAGGTACCTACTTCCAAAGCCTTCGTTAAGCGATTATATGCTATAGTTCGTTTACGTCGCAAACTGGGCAAATTATTAATAGTGTACGTATTTTCGATACCCTTTTTAATAGTAGGTTTAGATTTACGCCTTGATAATAAAGACATAATTAATATCAAAACAATAAAAACTGATTGCAACAAATATTCGGATTCGATAAAAAAGTTTAGTTGCGAACGTCTTCAGCGAGACCGCGTTCACAAGAATCGACGAGAATCACTGGGGCGGTATTACACGACAACAGGTAATATTATCACCTCGGTCACCTGAGTTTTAAATTGAAATAAATTAAATTGATAAGGATGAATTAAATGAGCGTTAGGAACACTAAAAACGGTTTGCGATATTCGTTAATGTACGGTAAATAAAAAAAATAAAAATCAGTTTTTTTGTAAAAACAAAAACTATGATTTTTAACCTAAAACGGTAATAATGAAAATGTGAACGCACCAAAATTCGTTGAAAATATGATACGATAAACGATACAACGTCACGATAAAAAATATTTCGTAATTTGAAACGAAATAAATTTTCGATAAATAAATATCAAGAGGAAACGTTGAACGGTTGGAAAAAGTAGTCGAGTTATAACGAACTATCAACATAAAATTATGAGAAGGTGGATTTGCAATATTGTATTATTGCGAACGGTAAAACGGTAGATAATTTTATGCTAATAAGTATAAAACGACAAAAGAATTTATTTTCAACAAATATTCTAGAAACTGATGGAAGCCATCTTAAATCGATAATCGGTAGGTAAGGTACTCAACAAAACAAAATGGAACAAAGACTTGTTTTCCGATTAGTAATTGAAACAAAATGTTATGTTTATTCGTTTTAGCTGTACTAGTAAGTATAATAAGCGTGGAATACGGTAAATGAAGTAGCAATTACTAAATCGAATTGGTATTTGGCGGCAGACTGAAGGTAGGTATCCAAAGTTCCCGGGTTTCGGCACCAAAAAATGTGGCTAAATTGACTCGATAAATAGCACTTGTACACTGTCAATCACCACATTGGATCGAATGCTGGGAGCATTCGCCGTTAATATGCGTTACAGACGATTTAGACAATAGAAACAATGCACAAACCACTTACCACGTAGGCAGGCTTCTAGCACGATTCCTCACGAATAGTTCTTCCTTTAGACACCTGGCCGGCCAGCCACACACGATTATAAAGTTCCAAAAACACTGTTGAGCACTTGAAGTTTGATTAGGATAATTGAGTAAAAAAGATGTAATGTTTGGTGCGCGCGCGCGTTCGATTCAACGTCCAGACTCAGAATAGTTTACTGGTTCTGCCACCAGCCTATGGCGCTGATCTCTCAGACACCGGTAGGATCTGCGCATGCGCCAGCGGAAGTCCGGGCGCCCCATTGGCTAAATAGAACTGTAGCACAGCGAATTGTGATGATTGATAAGCGCATCGGTAAGGCGCGCGAAATTCAAATTGAAAGGTAAACAAGATTTGCGTTGAAAACGGAACATACGTAATGGCAAGCTTGTAATAATAAATTAAATCTAGGGTTCAGTACGTATTTATATGAATTTTTTTTTTATGGTGAAATTTAAATTTGATAACTGGGACATATTATATATTGGATATGAAGGCAGGGATATCTGAATATGACATCTTGACATCTGGATGTGAAGACCTGGGTGTCTGGTCATGTGCATATGAAATGCTGGACAGCTGAATATGAGGACCAAAGCTTCAGGAGATGATCACCTGGACATCTGAAAATGAAGACCTGAAAATGTGGAGCTGAAGACTTGGACATCTGGACATCACCTGCACATATGAATTTGAAGACGTAGGAGTTTGGTCATGTGGATACGAAAACCTGGACAGCAGGACATAAAGTCCAGGACTTCACATCCAGATGTCCAGGTGATGTCCAGATGTCATATTTAGATAGCCTGTCTTCATATCCAAAAGTCCCAGTAATCAAATTTAAATTTCACCATAAAAAATCTTTCATAAAAATATGATTGAACCCTAAATTGAATTTAATATTGAAACTTGCTATTTTATAATTTTTTAGCATTTCATTATTTTCATTTGTTTTTCACGTAAAGCCATGTAAAGCCGATGGCCCTGTCAAGGCAAGCAACATCGAGGAAGCATGCATTTAGGTCTCAAAGTGCTTTTATATAAATAGTAGTAGTCAGTAGTTTGTAATAAATCTGCTAGACGTCGCCTCTAAATGTCACAAAATATTACGCACACATCAACAAGAATCTCAATTTTCGTCGTATTTTAAATGCCGTTTTTCTCGTAAATTATTATACATTATCATGTTAAATTCAACATGAGAGCACAATTACTTCATAAGAATTGGAAATTCGATTTTATTATGAGAATCATTAACGAAGTTTAGAGCATTGCTGTAGAACAAAATGTATGGACAGCCAAAGCTTGGCTTTCACCTTAATAGCCATCAAAGTCCCAGTACTGGGCAAAGGCCTCTCTCTCCAAGACATTATGCTAAAATGACATTTTTGAGAAAGTGACATTGTGCGAAAGTGACATTTTTGCGAAAGTGACATTGTGCTATTTTTCACGATGACATTTTGCGAAAGTGACGTTCTGCGTCAAAACCCTTCCAAGACTCACGATCGTCGAGGAGTCCCCTCATTGGCCTATGCTGGGTCATGCATTGTCAATGGAACTGGTAAACATTAGCACTCACGCGTCGCGATATTTTTTACACTCTCTCTTCTTCTGGCCTTATACCATTTTTACTAGGGGTATACTCTCCTAATAGTGCTTGTACAGAGCCATCACTTTTATTTATATGTACTTTCTAGCCGCGCCCCGGGGCTTCGTTCGAGTACGAATTTCTTGATAAAAAGTGCCCTAGGTGCTATTCCCGGTATTTTTCTATCCGTATAGGTACCAAAGGGGTTGTTGCACAAATGTATGGGGAGCCGGCTATATCATGAGCACCTATCTGAACTTTTCCTTTTTGGATCAGTATCAATGTCTTATAAGTAAATCCGATAAATTCGTAGCCTTTCTATGGTACATTTAGTCAATAAAATCGTAATGAAGGTTAGGCGAGTTCCGCCAAAATGGCCAACTCTCATTATGATTTGACGTTGACGCGCTTCATTTGACAGTTCCGATTTCCGGTACGTTCAAAAATGTACTTTTATTACATACGTGCCCGCGGGAAAGAATTGTTCATTTTATTTATTGTTCATCTATTTATGTGAAATACACATATGTGTAATATTTTAGTTTTTGTAATATTGCATGTAACATGTATTTGGAACATTTACTTTAATTAATTTTCTAAAATATAATAAAAATATCGAGGATTGTATGTGATTTTCTGTATCATAATTTCTGAACACACGTACGGGCGCCATGTCAGTATCGCCATTACACGATATTAAGCGATATTAAATGTATTTTTGTACCATAACAAGATCACGACAAAACAAATATATGATAGTCCTAATCGGTTTTTGATATTATTTCTGATTTTTGGGGAACTGCTCATGATATGGTGTGGCCCTAGAATAGCACCAACCCATCTCTTCCCGTGGGTGTCGTAAGAGGCGACTAAGGGATTAAAAACACCGGAGGATGGGCAGCAGCATCTTTCCGCGTACTATGCCATCACACTGCGATCGCCAACCCGCCTGCCAAGCGTGGCGATTACGGCAAAACCCCCCACGGATAAAATCCTTGGGGGAGGCCTTTGTCCAGCAGTGGACGTCTTTAGGCTGAGAGAGAGAGAGAGAGAGAGAGCTCATGATATAGCCTGATATGCAATATGCCCTTTGATCGAAATCCGTCCAGTAGATTTGGCGTGATTGAGTAACAAACATCCTCACAAACTCACATTTAAACTTTTGCATGTATAATACTAGCCACGCCCCGGGGCTTCGCTGACGTGGGAATTTTGGTACAAAAAGTGTAGTATGGCAGGTATAGTCCGGCTATATTTTCCACACTATGGTTACAAAATTACAAAACAACATTACAATTACAAAAATGTAATTAGGTTACTTCTGCTGCCTTCGACATATGATTTTGCTGAGGATCTTCTTAAAGTGCCGATTTCAACATAGTCTGCTACTGTTTATAATATTTTATACTTTTTGATGTTGTTCTGTATATCTTTGGCACTTTATAATCTTTATCTGTTAAACTTTAAATATCTTTTAATATAGCCGGTTGGGACTAACTTTTTCGCTTACCATATATTGCTTAAGTTTTTCGGGCTGCTACAGGACAGGCATTTTTGCCTAGTGTGGGGCCAATGTTAATCTTTAGTTTTAATCTTTCCATATCTACGTCATGTTGTCCTTAAAATGTATGTACCTTTCGTGTCAATAAATATATTTGTATTTGTATTGTACAAGATCTCTAAATAACAACTTCAATGCTATGGAAGATTCAGCTGTATGCGCGTCACTTTAAAATTGGCAGCCATATTTATTATCAGTTATGTTTCTGCCAAAACTCAATATAGTTTGGACTACATTTTAGTAGGCTACCGAGTTGTATAACTGTACATTTAACTAGATTTTGATGTGGCTTCCTACAGTGTAAAAATAACTAGCGGAAAAGCACTCCAAAAAGTGAAAAATCCAGAAAACAGCAAGTTCGTATCCGACTAGCGTACTAAACTATTCGGGATGTGAATATTCACCAGGGAAAAGACTGAAAAGACCTGATACTGTGTTTCTGTATGACGCATATATTTTTTTTGATGACGCATATGAAATTTAAAAAAAATAATGGACCGGTAAAATTGAGCTATTAGTTTTGTATAACTAATGAATTAAACCTGTTCTATCGATTACGTATGGGAAGGCTGCGTCAAAACAAATATTATTGACTGGGGTTTTTAAAACTCTCTCTAGCTAATATGAAATTTGGACTCGCTATTATAGCGAATATTTGAAATCCTGACTAATATTATAAATGCGAAAGTGAGGTTGTTTATTATTTCTTCACGCTTTATGTACTGAACCAATATTCTTGAAATTTCGCATACACATAGTGAGAAGGACATAGGGTACCTTTCATCCCGCGAAAAAGCACTCTTCCCGTGGGAAATTGACGCGGGCGAAGCCGCGGGCTATAGCTAATATATTAATAACTTTTAAATACAAAACAGAAATCCTTAAAAGTAAGTCCCATACTTAAAAGGCATTTTTAAAATTAGTCGTGCCAGTGCCATTCCAATAAAAAAATTATTCTAAGGCGTTTAGTTTAGAAATATTTTTTCAAACTAAAGTGAAAGTACTCCAATCATTCTGATAAATTTATGGACGCAAACTACTTAAAAAGCTGAAATATAAATATTTATAACGCTTATTAAAAACATTAAGGTTAAACATAAACAAAAGAATTTAACGTAAATGAAAAAAAGTTAATATGGAAAGAAGAAAACTATTTGAAAACATTATTTTATGATACATAGTTAAGTAATAGACAATTTGACTTTGATGTTTTATTCTCTAAAATCTTCTTGCAAAAAAAATGTACCAACATAAAAAAAATTTAAATGTTTCAAAAAATCCGTGAGTCGTCCGCATTATTATTTTTTTTTAATTCAAAAATAAGTCCCACTTATGAGCCACTTATTAATTTACTAGCCGTTGCCTCGCGGCTCCGCCCGCGGCTGAATGTATATCTTGTGATTTTACATTATCATACATAGAATCACGTCTTTATCTCTTACGGGGTAGACAGAGCCAAGAGTTGTGAGACTCGAATGCCACGCTTAGCTGAGTAGTGGGCTTTCTGATAGAATGGAGATTCAGATATAGTAACAGGTTGCTAGCCCATTGCGTATGAGTGGAGGAATCCCCAGTTTAAAGCCCTTTCCCTTGATAGACTTTTACAATCTGCGCGGGAAAAGAAGCAGCTGGCACATTCTATGTTTTTTTCTTCGCACCCAGACCAGCATGAAAGCAACCTTTTTACATTATAATTTATTTTAATTAAAATAATCACCGTTAATTGTCATTCAAACATAGTGTTGCAAATTCGTCTCGCAGTTAACATAAGTGCAGTATAATTATTCACTTCACTTTGTTTACTTAACAATAATACGAGAGAAAGTCCTCACTATTTGCATTCAGTGAACGTCCATAACTCGTGATTTGTCTTATACAAAGAAATATTGCGGAGTAGGCAACCCTGTTTTTTGTGCAAAGTTTACGTGTCGAGATAAAATATTTATATTTTATTGTAGTCTACGAGGAATACCAACGAAATATTACATATCCCACTAAAATATGAATACGAATGCGAAAGTTTGAATGTATTTTTTTATATAGAATAGTAGGCAAACGAGCGTGCGGGTAGTCTGATGGTAAGCAATCACCGCAGTCCATGGACCAGATGATGCATATTGCGCCGAACCCAGATGATGGGATAAGTTGAGGAATGTGATGATGAGGAAGGCGAGTGCCCCAGCCGTGAGGACATTAAAATCTAAAATGTCTGATGATGAAAGACCTAGAGCCTGATAAATCAAATTATTTTATTAAAACTTGGACTTCAAAGAAGGCACTTTTTCATTTCGACAACTAATTATAAATCATATTGTTTGTAATAAAATTGTTAATGCTTACAAACTCTGTGCATTGTCGCATGGTATCGGTGCCGTGCATGGCTGGCCTTATGCACGGCCATTTTGCTTTGCCTGCTGGCAACATTGCGCGGGCGGCTTCCGCCCGGGTCGAAATCAGTATCGGTTTGGATAGCGTGCGGGGAGGTCGCGCCGTATGAAATACCTGGTGCTAGGCGCCATTTTGTCTGAGGCCACATTGGCATAACGGATTATCCATTGTGATGTGTAATTATTAATTAGTTTGGATTGTAATGTTGGATTTCCCTTTTGTTAAATAACTATTGAACGTTTGTGTTTGTGAAAAAACCTGTTATTGTGACTTTTTCTTGTGAGATGTGAAACGTGGCTGGCTGTTCACATCCAGCTGTTCCCGAGTGAACCTTCGGGAAGAAACCTACGTATTTATTCTGGGGAATGAGATCTCGGGGTAGGTTGGGTGCTTAGGGATCGCCCCCCTTCCGAAGACACTCGAAGTTGGATCCGAAGATTAAGAAGATTCAGTTTGGTAAGTGGTTTGTAATTGTAGTTATTAAGTTAGGTTAGTATATAGGGCTCTGTAGCTCCCGTTATAAGCTATGGTGGTAGCAGTCTGCGTATAGGTTAAGTTAGGTTCTAGTCGGACCCGCGCCGGGGCTGTGGAGCGAGAGTAGCACATGGTCCCGGCACAAAGCGGTTGGCGTTGGCACCGTGTGGTTTTAGTGGGTTCAAGTCCCACACACCTGTCCGGCTTCCCGTGGCCGGATGGACGGGACGGGGGTCTTTCCACACGTAAAAAAAAAAAAAAAAAGGTTCTAGTCGGACAAACGTAGTGCCGGGTCGAGGTTTTTACCGGTATTTTTTGTTTACCCGGTAAATTTTTCGGTACCGAACCCTCCCGCCATTTCGTTTGCCCGGATTCTCTGCGCACATTTTCTGGTAGCAGAGCGTAGTTGTTCTACCCTCTATTTGTTCGTTTGTAAAAAAAATAATTAATTGTTTTTTTTTATTTTGGTTGTGACTTGACGCGATGGCGAAGGTCTCCCATGCTAAGGCGACACTCGCCAACGAATTGAGATGGTTTGTGACGGCCGGTGGACTCCTGTCCCGGAAGGACAGGGAGGCCGCTATACTGGAAAGAGCGGATCAGCTCCGCTCACGATTGAACAACGCGGAAGCGGCCATGGCGGCGCTTACCGAAGCCGACCTTGCCCCGGAGGTCTACGCAGGTCACGTGGCGGACCTGGACCAGATCCTGAGTCTGCACGATGACATCGTGGAGGCGGCGGCCGCAATAAGGGCGAGACAGGCTGGCGGACCAGCCCCTCGCACACCTGTTAGACAGGAAGGACCAGCGGTTACTGGTCGGCTCCCCACCCTTCAGCTGTCCCACTTTGGGGGTAGGATGGAGGAGTGGGTGGCATATAAAAATATGTTTGAGTCCCTGGTCGTAGCACGACAGGATTTGTCGAAGGCCCAGAAGATGGCCTACCTCCTCTCCACTCTTGAGGGTGAAGCGCGGTCGCTCATCCAGCACCTCCGGGTGGAGGACGACCAGTACGACACGGCTTGGGAGTTATTGAACTCCCGCTACCAAAACTTACGTTTGTTAGCGGATGCGCACGCCGCACAGTTGATGGCCCTGCCCAAGGTGGCCAACAGGGCACAGTTGCGCCTGCAGTTGCTCACGCCCGTTACAGTGGCCTGTAACGCGCTCCGCTCACTGGGGCTGCCGGTGGACCAATGGTCTTTTTTGTTGGTGCACATTGTATTGGGCAAATTGCCCAATGACATCCGCTCGCGGTTTGAGCGCGAAAATGCGGAACGGGATAGCACCACCCTACCAACATTCACTGACTTGGTGAAGTTTTTGGAGTTTGAGGCACGGGCGGCTGAGAATACCATGACGGACTCAGCGCCATCCAGAGCGCCTGAACGCAGGCCCTTGGAACCCTCATGGCGAGGGAAGCCCCAACAGGGAAGACAACCGCCACCGCGTGGAGCTGGTGCGCGGGTTGCACACACGGCAGCAGTCGCGAGGGACGCGGACTGCCTGCAATGTGGTCGGATGGGCCACAGCCTGCTGCAATGCAGGGACTGGCAGAGACTGCCAGTACAAGATAGGCGCCGCATGGCAAAGCGGCATGAACTTTGCTTTTATTGTTTGGGCGGTCACTATGCACGTGACTGTCCCAGGGCCATACCGTGCAGTGCATGCCGTGGGCGGCACCACGCGATGCTTTGCATGAACCGGAACGGGGATGGCACCCGGATGTTGAGGCAGGGGTCCCCTATGGGCGGGGGCGCTCCTGCGCGAAGCCCTCCACCTTTGGAAGAAGGACGCGGCTTCGCTCGTCGCACCCCCCCTCGGGAGGGGGGTCGCGTACCTGCGCGGGTCTTGGCGGACCGGGACCACGCGCCTCAAGGTCATGGCCAGTATGTGGCTGGCCAGGCCCCGGATAAGGCCCCCATGGGCGGGGGCCCTAGATCGGACGTGAGAGTGGGGACACCCCCCTCCACGCGGGTTACCACTACCCAACACATGCAGCCGCAGCGGTTTTCTCCGCCGCTGCACGAGTACCCACGGCTGGAGTACCACCCGCCGTACTATAGGTATGGCCGGGCCGCGGGTTATGCCCCCCCTCAGATGGGGATGTGCACTCGCCCGCCATATTATCCGGGTCAGTGGCGCGCCCCTGGTTTGGAGAGAGTGGGGAGCCCGTAACTAGCTTGCTCCCTTGCTGGGACAGAGCCGCGGACGGTTCTGCTCTCAACCGCGGTGGTCCGCGTATGGGGTCGTAGGGGGGAAGCCATTAATTTGAGAGCTCTGTTGGACTCAGGGGCTCAAAGCAGTTTGGTTACCACTCGAGTGGCACGCCAGTTAGGTTTAGTCGTGGAAGACTCGCCTGTGCCACTTCTTGGAGTTGGTGGCATACAGGTGAAGTGTCTGACGGGCCAGACACTTGTCACCTTTTCTTCGCTGAAGTCCTCCACAATGAGGATCACGACCTCGGCTATGGTAATGGATACCATTGCGGGTTGGCAGCCCTCGACAGACATACCGCCGGGTGTGTTGTCTTTGGTTTCGGGTCTGGATTTGGCCGACCCCTTTGTTTTTCATCCCGGCCCAGTGGACTTGCTCCTGGGCTCGGACGTATTGGGTTGGATTTTGTTGGGTACCCAGAAAGCTCTGGGTTCGTCTTCACTGATGGCAGTGTCTACTATCTTTGGTTTCGCCCTGATGGGCCCTGTGTTTGATAATAGCACCGTGGAGGAGCCACCGGTCGTCGCATCAGCGTCCTTGGCCAAGACCATGCAAAGGTTTTGGGAGGTGGAGGAGCCACCTATGAGTTCCAGGATGGATCCGGAACACGCTGAGTGCTAAGCCTTCTTTCGATCAACCACGGAGAGGTTGCCCTCCGGTCGGTTTGTAACTAGATTACCATTTGTTGCTACACGTCCTAGCCTAGGGCAAAGTAGGGCGCTTGCGGAGAAACGACTGCTGTCCATGGAGCGACGTATGCAGCGTGACCACGTACTTCGCGATAAATATATTGAATTTATGCGCGAGTACGAGGATTTGGGTCACATGTCTCCGGCTCGAGTTGATTGGAGCTCAACTGAGCATTATTTTTTGCCCCACCACGCGGTGGTGAAGGCCTCAACGGGCAAGTTCCGGACTGTCTTTGATGGGTCCGCACCCACTTCGAACGGAGTTTCGTTGAATCTATGTTTGCATTCAGGTCCCAAATTGCATAGGGACATAATTGACATCATCTTGAACTTTAGAAGACATCAAGTGGTTTTTGGCGCGGACATCCGGATGATGTTCCGCCAGACAGTCATACATCCTGAGGACAAGCGATTCCAGTTGATACTCTGGCGTGAGCGCCCTGAGGATCCTGTGACGGTGTATGAACTCAATACAAACACGTATGGTTTGAAATCTAGCCCCTATATCGCCATCAGATCATTGCTTGAATTGGCAGAGCGGGAACGGATCCGCTTTCCCCGTGGGGCTTCCGTGCTGTCACGTGACTTGTATGTCGATGACGTGTGCACCGGAGCCCAAAGTATTGAGGAGGCCCTCCTACTGCGGGATGAATTGATTGAAATATTGAAAACGGGTGGCTACGAGCTACGTAAGTGGTTGTCCAATGAGCCTAGAGTTCTAGAAGGGATCCCGGAGGATCACCAACAGAACCCTCACCTGTTTGAGGATGTAGATGATCCCAACAGGATAGCGGTGCTGGGCATGCAGTACCAGCCGCTAACCGATATTTTTACATTCCAAGTGGACTTGGAAATACCAAAGGTCTGGACTAAGAGAACGGTGTTGTCAGTAATAGCTCGTATGTTTGATCCAAGCGGTTGGATCAGTCCAGTAATATTCTCTGCGAAGTGTCTTCTTCAGAGACTTTGGACTTTGGGCGTCTCGTGGGACGAGCCGCTGTTTGGTCCTCCATTGGATGATTGGCTCGAGTTGTTTTCATCGATTAAGGAAGTCACTCGGATTGCCTTGCCTCGTCGAATATTGCCCCCCGGGAAATATCGAGCCAGCCTGCATGGATTTTGTGACGCGTCGGAGCGAGGCTACGCCGCGTCAGTCTATATGCGGACAGTTGACGCCGATGGCCGGGTCAATGTCTCGCTTTTGTTAGGGAAGAGCAAGGTCGCCCCCATCAGGACTAGGCTGACTATTCCCAAGCTTGAGTTGAGTGGAGCTCACCTTCTCTCTAAATTGTTGCATCACGTTGCCAGTGAGCTGGCGGCCACGGTCGAGATACGAGACATCTTCGCCTGGTCGGATAGCCAGGTCGCGCTTGCATGGTTGCGCGCGGCCCCACATACCTTGGAGGTTTTTGTTGGAAACAGGGTTTCCCAAATTCAAAATATTGGAATTGATATAACATGGAGACATGTGCCGGGAGAGCTTAACCCAGCGGACTGTGCTTCCCGAGGTTGTACGGCACCAGAATTGGTGTCACACCCGCTCTGGTGGGGTCCAGAGTGGCTGATGGGATCAGAAACATCTTGGCCTGTCTGTCAGATAGATGTTACTTCTTTGAGTTTGACTGGGCTTCGTGTACATGCTGTAGTCGCTGAGACGACGTCGGAGCCAGATTGGCTACTTGCTCGGTATAGCAGTTTGGATAAGCTTCTGGGTGTTACCAGTTGGATTAAGCGTTTCATACATAATTGTAGAAACCCACAGGCAAAGCGGTTGGAGCCGATTGCAGGTGCAGAAGAGCGCCGGAGCGCATTGTTGCATTGGGTCCGTGTCGTGCAGACCGGACGGTTTGAGTCAGAGCTTCATATTTTGCGCGACGCACGCGCTAAGTTGAAGGGCGCGGTCGCTCGTTTGAACCCGTACATCGACTCGGATGGGCTTCTTCGGGTTGGAGGCAGGCTCCGGAAGGCGGATCTTCCATATGAGACTCGCCATCCTCTGTTGTTGCCCAAGGGCGGACCCTTGGTGCAGCTTTTGGTGTCTGATCGACACATTCGTAACGCCCATGCTGGGTGCAATGCTTTGCTGGCTATTTTGCAACGCGAATTTTGGATTTTGTCTGCCCGAAGAGCAATCCGTAGTGTTCTGTTTCGATGTATTGCATGTTATAGGTTGAAGGCATCCACGATGCAACCACAGATGGGTGATTTGCCCGCTGATCGAATCCGACCTTCGAGACCGTTTGACGGCGTTGGAACCGATTTTGCCGTTCCCTTTTCGATCAAGGCTTCTCCCTTTCGTAATGCCCGTATTGTGAAGGGCTATTTGTGTGTATTTGTTTGTTTGGCCACCAAGGCTGTCCATTTGGAGGTGGTATCGGCTCTGACTACGGAGGCCTTCGTCGCCGCGTTGGATCGCTTTGTTTCGCGTCGAGGTCTACCTTCCCTTATTAGGTCTGATAATGGCACAAACTATAAGGGAACTGTAAATTATCTTAAGGATGTTTCTGTGTTTATTGATAAAAATTGTACTAGTTTAAGTCAAATTGCTGCCCAAAGGGGAATAACCTGGAAGTTTAGTCCCCAAGTTGCCCCCATTGGGGAGGGATTTTTGAAGCGGCTGTGAAATCCGCAAAGACCCACCTCCGCCGCATTATCGGAGAAACGGCTCTAACTTTTGAAGAGCTGGCCACAGTGTTTTGTAAAGTTGAGGCGGTCCTCAACTCTCGTCCTCTCTGTCCGCTATCTCCAGATCCAAATGACTTGGAAGCTCTCACCCCTGGTCATTTTTTGGTGGGAGGGCCTTTGAATGCCCTGCCCGAATACCCGTGGAAGGACGAACGCGTATATCGGTTGTCGCGTTTTCAAATGTTGCAGCAAATGAGCCAGGACTTTTGGCGTCGCTGGTCGCTTGAATATTTGCATTTGCTGCAGCAAAGAGTGAAGTGGACAGACAGGACTGAGCCTCCCAGGGAGGGTGATTTAGTATTGTTAAAAGAGGCAAATTTGCCCTCATTGCTTTGGCGACGAGCTCGCATATTACGTTTGATTCTTGGCGGAGATGGCACTCCACGTGTGGCTGAGGTGTTGGTCGACGGTTCGATTTTAAGGAGAGCTGTGACTTCTCTCGCCCGCCTTCCCGTAGAGTAAGCTAGCGGTCTGCTTCTCAGACCGGGACGGGGGGATGTTTGTAATAAAATTGTTAATGCTTACAAACTCTGTGCATTGTCGCATGGTATCGGTGCCGTGCATGGCTGGCCTTATGCACGGCCATTTTGCTTTGCCTGCTGGCAACATTGCGCGGGCGGCTTCCGCCCGGGTCGAAATCAGTATCGGTTTGGATAGCGTGCGGGGAGGTCGCGCCGTATGAAATACCTGGTGCTAGGCGCCATTTTGTCTGAGGCCACATTGGCATAACGGATTATCCATTGTGATGTGTAATTATTAATTAGTTTGGATTGTAATGTTGGATTTCCCTTTTGTTAAATAACTATTGAACGTTTGTGTTTGTGAAAAAACCTGTTATTGTGACTTTTTCTTGTGAGATGTGAAACGTGGCTGGCTGTTCACATCCAGCTGTTCCCGAGTGAACCTTCGGGAAGAAACCTACGTATTTATTCTGGGGAATGAGATCTCGGGGTAGGTTGGGTGCTTAGGGATCGCCCCCCTTCCGAAGACACTCGAAGTTGGATCCGAAGATTAAGAAGATTCAGTTTGGTAAGTGGTTTGTAATTGTAGTTATTAAGTTAGGTTAGTATATAGGGCTCTGTAGCTCCCGTTATAAGCTATGGTGGTAGCAGTCTGCGTATAGGTTAAGTTAGGTTCTAGTCGGACAAACGTAGTGCCGGGTCGAGGTTTTTACCGGTATTTTTTGTTTACCCGGTAAATTTTTCGGTACCGAACCCTCCCGCCATTTCGTTTGCCCGGATTCTCTGCGCACACATATCGTATAGTAAATCTCAAAGCTACAAACTACTAGCACTTCGAATTACAAGCAAATGAATCTTACCACGTGGACGGACAGCGTGGGCGCCGACTTCCCGAGCGCAGACCGGCGCATGCGCACCAGGTTGCTGCTGCGAGTGTTCTTCCCCGCATCTGGAGCAAGAAGAAGAATTTTATATAAATTGCCATGTTTACTTCACCATCTGATGATGCCACAAGACGTCATATTGGACATATGCCTAGGGTTGCCAACATTTTTTCGACAAAATATATTATTTTTGAGTATTATACATTTCTTCATCGGAATACGGTATGCAGGCCCTAAATAACAAGACCATTATATTTTAGTATAGTTTGCAACTTAACTAAGCCAGAAGTGTAATGCCACTCCATGTAAATCAGACGAAAGCGAACTGCCTCCAGGTCGGCTGTCAGAGATTGTACTAAAGCGTACTAATATTAATTCTGTGCTAAAGCATAGAGATCGTCCGATTCCTATGCAATCTCTTTGGCTTTCACAATAGGGCAGTCAAGAGATAAAAGTCATTCCTCGGAGACCTTATTGTCCAGCCTTAAAGATCATATTGCATTCTGACTGCACTTTTGTCTCTTGACTGTACAATTACAATTAGTAGAAAAAGGCCTAGGTTACTGTCATTCCTGCACTTCAAGGGCCTAACATGTCTCAGAATTAAACAGACAAACAACCATACAAATTACACAATCTTTACAAAAACATTACATTCCATTTTGTTTACCCACACATTCAGGCGACACCCAAACAAAAATGTCGAGATACGACGTCAGTAAGTTGGTAAATGGGCCATACTGTAAATTCTTGGCTGCTATACCTATCAGATAATGAACCAATTTAGACGCGCTTCACGAAGCAAACAAACAAACGATGAACTACTACAGAGTACACATACACACACCACACGTACGAGTAAATATATAGAGAGAGGTTGGTATTGGTAACGTTTTATCGCAATAACCCTAAAATGATGACGATATTTGCAATAAACTTAAAATGATCGGGACGATTGGCATAATCCTAATTAAATAATATTATAATTGCGAAAGTGAGTTTGTTTATTTATTTGTTTGTTACCTCTTCACGCTTCAACTACTGAACCAATCTTCCTGATATTTTGCATACACATTAGGAGTACTGAGAAGGACATGCCTTTCATCCCAGAAAAAAGCACTGTTCCCGTGGGATATTCACACAGGCGAAGCCGCAAGCAAAAGCTAGTTGGATTATTTTTTCTATAATTACTTCTTGTTTTTACAGTAACCATAGGATTTTCACAAAACACTTGTGATTTCAATAATACTGACGTAAATAGACGTATAAATAATTTATTTAATTTTGCAAGGTTCTACTCCAATCTTGAGTAATTTTATTATTTGCCTACCGAATTAATTTAATTTTTAATAATAAACCCTGACCATGCAACAGAGAAAACGCTCAGATGCGAGAGAGAGAACTCTGAACTGAACTAAAAGCAAAGCTTATTTTGATGCGCTCTTCTGTACTCGGATGCCTTTCTTTAGAGTTGTAAACGTCATAAGAGACTTTTGTCTCCGGTAACTACCTTTTTCTAAACTGCATGTTACTCAGAAAGAAATAGGACTACAACGGCTAAATAATTTTTCACAAAACATTTAAGAGATTTTCATCTAACACGAACACTGTAACCTGTACTGACTCATGCGTTCGGTCAACGAGTTACTGTAATATTGTGACTTGTGACACGCCTCTGCCGCGCCTAGAATAAATGTTTATAAATATAAAACGATTTACATTATTTACGAAGTTTTCCTATAGCGTCATACACTGGCAACAACTAAGGACGGTCAGAAACTGGGCATTTTCGAGGCATCCAATCAAAATGTCCAATAGTTTTAAATGTAGATCGGCCTAAAACTGGGCTTTTTGAAGACATCCAATCAAAAAGGCCAATAGTTTTAAATGGAGATTAGACAGGACGATTTGGACCTTTGTCCAATTTGCCCACCTCTGGTCACACACGTAAACGTTTGTTTGTTCTCTTAACAGGCCTATTGCCAAATATCTTATGTTTCTTCCATTAGAGATCAAATGACTATGAATATGAATCGCGTTAAATTATTTACGAAATTTTCCAAAACGTCAAGTGGTCACGAACTGGTCACACAGGCACAATTGCCAAATATCTTACAACAAAATTATCCGAAATCCATTCAATCTTCTTAGTATTGACTAACGCCCCACCCCGGCTTCGCTCGGAAGGTACATGCCGAAATAGTAGCCTATGTCACACAGGTATAATGTAGCTTTCTATTGGTGAAAGAATTTTATTATTTTATCAACCACTTCCTCTTTATATTATTGGTGTGATTTGACTAAATGATACTACACAATAGGGGACCGGCCTAGGTATAAGAATTGTTAAAAATATGTAATTTTATGATAGAATACATATAATAAAACCCATTTTGCGACTTTTCAGCACAAATTTATTCTCCAGAGCTAATTTATTCGAGTTCAAACTTTTAGGGAAAGTCCATTTTCTACGCGTGATGTCACATGAATGTACGTTTAGTTAGGAGCGTTTTGGTATCGTCCAAAAATCGCTTGAAAATGTGAATTGTTTTTGGCTATGTCTTGGAAAATACTTTGGTTATGGATGTGATTCTTTTACGGATGATTCTATTAATGTGAGGTATTTCAAAGAAGCATCAAAAAAAAAGTTGTCCGGTCCCCTAAGCCTTGAAAGAGTATGAAATATTACCACTGTAATAGTCATATCATAATAAGACTGTCATAAGTATTACCCCAGGAAATACATAAAGCACTTTTTCCCGAATTTCCACGGACTCGGCGCGCCCTAGGGGGCACATAAAGCAATAAAAATACTATCAATAAACTATCAATAACTTTCGAATGGGCAATAAATCAATACTATACAGCGATAGCCGCTTAACTAAATAAATGTGGGTCGTTAATCAAACGTGATATGTATTACATTTGATCAAATATTGCGCCACTAAAGTTGTACAATCGAAGAGAAAAATGCTTACTACGCTTCAAAAATTCGTAGTCGCACTAATTATTATGAATTCGAAAGATTGCGACTCCGGCTAATCCCGGTGGAGAACCTAGTTTACTGCGTTTTGGCTTTTAATAATTATTAAGGAAAAAAGTGAACAATGGCATAGTAGTATTAGTTTTTCTGTGTCAATAGTGTTTTGTCATCTTACAAAATTTCACTTTCAAGAAATAAATAAATCTAGAACATCACTGGCTGAATCACATAGCAAATTTTTAGGCGCTTAAAATCTTAATTCCCTTGATGATGCACTCTCTAAATATTTGTGCAAATGTTTGCCAACCTCGTTGTACGGGATTAGGGAGTATTAGACCAGTAATAAATTAATATGGTGACCTTGGTTGCAAATTAAAGATAGATAAGATAGGCCACAACTTTCATTTGATGAGCTCAGATAGTAACTAGATGCGTGATCACGGCAAAGAACGCCCCATGAGTTTTGAGTTAGAACTGTATTTTTGTGTCTGTGTAAGTTTCTTTATTCCACCATAAGTCCTGAACGGTTTAACAGATTTTGATATGAGAGGTATTTTTAGATTCCTTGCATTCCTCCGAGAGACATAGGCTATGTGAGTTGTCAGTCATGTTTTTTATTTTTTAATAATTAGCTTGTTTGATGTATCCAATCCCACTTTATCACTGGTGATGAATAAGGAGTGAATTGCTCCCAATTGCCTCCAGTAGTCAGATGGGAAAATGTTCGTCTCAACTGATCACCGATGGTCAGATTTAGTGGTCAGAAGGTCCAGGGGAAAATTTGTTTGTACATACATACACATACATAGAATCACGTCTTTATCCCTTACGGGGTAGACAGAGCCAAGAGTCGTGAGACTTGAAGGCCACGCTGAATAGCGGGCTCTCTGATGGAATGGAGATTCAGGTATAGTACAGGTTGCTAGCCCTTTCCCTCGATTGACTTTTACAATCTGCGCGGAAAGAGAAGCAGCAAATTTGTTTGTCATTTTTAAATATTCAGATTGCGAAAATTAAAACAGTTTGCGCATTCCGTTGGTCCTCCCGACTGTACCGAAACATTCCTACCGTTTCATCGCTACTTTACCAATGCGGTTCTTGGTTTCCAAACAGCATCATATAAGGGCAGCAATACTGAATCTGATGCAGTTTCTACTCTCCAAGTCTCCACATTCCTGCACGGATCAAAATAACTTGATACTCGGCTTGCTTCCAAATGTTTGTTTTTAAATTCACGCATTCCCCGCCTACTTCGCTATCACAGATTTGCGTAATTTTCTCATAATATTATTATACAATACATAAGTATATTGAGGAAGGCCGGTGACTATTATGCTAATGTTAAGACACGATCATGTCTCAGTGGCTTTATAACAGTAGTATTTTCACAGTCAGTAAGTACATATTTACATGTTATTTAAAAACCTGTAAAAAACATAACCGGAAAGCATGTATGAAGAGAGTGATGAGTGTAGAGGAAGCAAGAGAGATCAGTAAGCAAGTGGAAATCGCTAGTCTCTGCCTACCTCCACGGGAAAAAGGCGTGATAATTGTATGTAATGTATGTAAAAAGCAGTACTATTGACAAACCATTGAGACACGATAATGCAATCGATTCCCTGAAAACCAAGAAGACTAGGTCACTAGTCGTCTTGGCATGTCTGAGGCCATAATGGCGGCGACATACATACTAGCACAGCATGTCAAATCAAAAAACTTTCAGATAGATTTTCACTTAAAAGCAGCAAATGTCTATACAGCCATCAAAATAATTCATTTCAAATTCACCTCTATTACCGCCGCATAAAGGTGCAAGTATGGCAACGTGATATAAAGTGGACTGTGTACTAACCTGTAAATAGTTGGCCCGGCTTACTATACTAATCAACTTAGAGAAAAGCGGGTTTCCCATCATATAACCTGTTTACCGCAATAGCTAATCATAAAAAGACAAAGTCAAGTGCCAAGTGCGAGTCAAAATCGCGCACCGAGGGTTCCTTACACGCAAAGCATCTCACATTATCTCTAAGTCTCTAACTAAAAGACTAGTTTCAAAAACAACATAACTTTGCTGTTCGATTCCTGGGATTCATAATGCATTGAGCGCACAAATAAATTTGTAACACTTTTTTAGACTTCCAACTACATATTTTCAATTTTCAGATTTATTACTGTACAAGACAAGTACTATTAGACCTTGCTTTTTGCCAAATTTCATAATTTTAGGTCAACAGGAAGTACCCCATAGATTTGATTCCCGTCTGAAATCGCAAAATATGCGAAAATTCGAAACATTTACGGTTATATATATCCTATGATCATTTGAGGTTCGGAATCTGAAAAGGAAATCCAATCACCGTTCGTTGCTGACTAATCTACTATAGACTCTATAAGGAGTTAAATTATGAGAAAGTTATGCGAAATTCGCATTAACTGCGGCTATTAAAGTCCATAAATAGCCGGTAAATATTTATAATATCTCGAATACCATCATTGAGCCTTGACCGATTCGCGATTTGTGCGAACTTGGAATTTTCGCCCACACACGAATAAATCTACTACAAGCACGTACACAAATAAATATCGCAGTTAGAAGCGATATTTTTCGCGTCTATGTCAAACTACTGACTAACCAAAAAAGGAGTGTTATGATTTCAGGGTTCATGTATGTATGTATGTTTGCTAAAAAAGGAGTGTAATGTTTTCAGGGTTCACGTGTGTATGTAAGTTTCTTTATTCCATCATCAGTCCTAAAAGGCTTAACAGATTTTAATGCGAGAGGTATTTTTAGATTTCTTCCATTCCTCCATAGGCATAGGCTATTAATTTTAAAGCTTCATTGGAATATTTAAGTATTAGTAACCAGCACCTACTTCGGACGGGTAAGTGAGCGCACTACACACCAAAGTCGCCGACCCGCCGACCTATGTCGGCAACTTTTTTTTTTGTTTGTGTTGCCGATATAATTCTATTCATATAGGCCGCCGGGTTGTGTCGCCGGGTTGTGTCGGCGGGTCGGCGGCTTTGGCTTTGGTGTGTAGTGCGCTTTACACGCAACGACTGTAACCACCCATACCTAGAAAGTTTTTCAAATCGGACCATATCGGTGCACCGGACTGATTTGAAAAACTTTCTAAGTATGAAAGCAGATAGATACATTCATGAGGAAGGAGAATCCAGTACCACGTCTTTATCCATAACGGGGCAGACAGAGCCAAGAGTCGCGATACTCAAATGACTCATTTAGCTGTGTATCAGGCTTATTGGTGGAATTAAGATTCAGAATTAGTGACAGGTTAGCCTGTCGCCTATGAGTAAGAATTCCCAGTTTAAAGCCCTTTCCCCTTGATAAACTTTTACAATCAGCGCGGGAAGAGAAGCTGATACATTCTATGTATTTTCTTCGCTCTCAGACAGACCAACATAGAAGCAAATAAAAAACCGGCCAAGTGCGAGTCAAACTCGCGCACCGAGGGTTCCCTACGCAAAGTATCTCACATTATAGCTCTAACTAAAAGACCAACTAGTTTCAAAAACAAACTTAATTTTGCAGCACGATCCAAAATTCAAAAATAAGTTTGTAACACTTTTTTTTAGACTTCCAACAACATTTTACAATTTTCAGATTTATTTCTGTATAAGTACTGCTTTTTGCCAAATTTCATAATTTTAGGTCAACGGGAAGTACCCCATAGGTTTTGATTGCTGCCTGAAATATGCGAAAATTCGCAACATTTACGGTAATATCTCCTAATCACGTTGACGTATAATTTTGATTATTTTTTTGCTGAAAGAGACCGTGGATCCGAGTATTCGGTATAAATTTCAACTTGATACCTTTAAGCGTTCCTGAGAAAAAAAGTTTGACAGACAGACGGAAAACAAAGTGATCTTATAAGGGTTCCGTTTTTGCCTTTTGAGGTACGGAACCCTAAAAATCAGTAAGTATAAGTATAGTAGGAAGTAAGAAAGAGATAGACATAACAAAGCCGAGCGTAACGGATCACTGTCGTATAAAAACTTATGTCAACAGCGGAAAAGGAAACCGCCACAAAAGCGTTTCACAAGACTAGAAACTTAAGCTGCTTTTCGTATTCAATGTCGACTCTCGCGCAACTTATGCAATCTATGTTTGGGTTTACTTTAGATCTTGATAAGAGGTTTATACTAAAGGGGAAGAGGAATATTTACTAAGAAGAGTTGTGTCAATGAAAGTAGGTGGATAGAGGGGGAGAGGTAGGCCTCAAAAGAGATGAATGGATTGTGTTGGGGAGGATATGAAGGTATTGGGAGTGAATAAAACTACGGCAAATGATAGAAAATTGTGGAGAGAAAGGACATTTTGCGCCGACCCCAGATGATAGGATAAGGTAAGACAGATGATGAAGAGGTTTATACTAAAAATATTGCTGGCAACAACTGGAGTAGTATGGCCCAGGACAGAGAAGGTTGGCGTAGACGGATAGAGGCCTATACCCAGCAGTGGGTCACGGACGGCTGTTGATGATGAAGAGGTTTATACTATACTAGCTTTTGCCCTCGGCTTCACCCGCGTGAATTTAGTTTTTCACCCCTTAGGAGTAGAATTTCCAAAATTCCTTTCTTAGTACTCACTTACGCTGCACAAACGATTTAAATCTTTGCATATAAAGAACCTCTGTGCATTTCGAATTTCTTTCTGCGTTCTGTCTACCGGTGTCTCTCGGTTGATATACCTACCAATCAGTCAGTCTATACAGTGTAATATATATTAGAAGAGAAGATGTTTTACGGAAACATAAGTCACAAAGATGACCAACTCTGTACGTGTACACTGTAGTTTTGTATGTTTTTAGCGAGGCAAATATCTATTTGTTCCGGATTTGGGGGTAAACGAGGCTACTGCCCTGGGGCCTTCACAAATGAGGGCTCCTGACGATAAAAAGTTACCGAATGGTAACCCAGAAGAGAAGATAGAAGTGTCGGACGACCTGTAATAAGATACATGAACTAAGAAGACGATATACGACGATAAACTTAGATCTTAGATATCTGAATAAATTAATTTTGAATTTGAATAACTGAAGTCGCGGGTCGTACCTGGATGAGAAAACCATTGGACAGAGAAGGATGGCGTACAAAAAGAAAGGCCTATACTCAGCCAGCAGTGGGCGGAAAGAGATAGAGATGATAATGACATATCTTTCAACCTATAATTCAACTTGTACACGATGACAGCAGATGAAAGTTGTCTGTCACGACACGACCCCGTTCCTCCGAAACCTTCTGATACGATCGGCCGATAAAAAATTATCGAGGGCATACGCCTACAGCAAAGCTACAGTATGAGTTGCTGACAAATTAAACCTGAATGAATTAAACCTAAATGTGCCTAATCATAAATTAGACTTATTTTTGGTGCAAATGTTGAAATCAGAATATTATTATTAGCTATGAATGATGTGAGACATCGATAAACTAATAATAATAAAAATGTCCACAAGTAAAAAATGCTTTATTGAAACTTTGCCTTCACAGGCACAAAAACTAATTACAGAATCGTACATATTATAAATCTCAAAGCTACAAACTACTAGCATTTCGGAACGAGCACTACAGAAACAGTTGGGTCAAGCAAGGGTCAGCGTAAGACTCAGAATCATTGGCAATTAATTGACTCAATGTGTGCGCAAATAAATATGAGTAACGTCAAATTGCCGAGGGTAATTGAACTCCAAAGCGAGAAATGGCACAAAATAACGAGTTTGTAGAAAAATGCCTTGTGTAAAACTGTGAATGCTCAGTGTGAGGCGCTGGACAGAGAGAAAAGACGGGGCGCAGACTAGTAAACATCGTATTTATTCTTGGATTTTTGAGCATCTCAGATGCAATTAGTAGTAGTTTCTATATGAGAGTACTTTAGTAAGCATCGTGTCTGCGCCCTGTCTTCTATATGTTTTACGTCGTGACGCTTCTATACATTTTGTATGAAAGGGACGCGAAAGAGACATATATCCGATTGTCCGCGCCACGTCTGCGTCTTATGTCTTTTCTGTCTGTCCAGCGCCCAAAACAGCGAGTTTGTAAAAAGATGTCTTGTGCGAAGGCTCAGTGAGAAGCAGGGCTTGTGACCGGTTGGTACCTGTACCAAATTCTCTTATACTTACTTACTCCGCTGGCTCAGTGACCCCAAAGTGGATCTTGGCCTCCGAAACGAGAGAGCGCCATAGACTTTCTATTCTATTTCTTTCTATTCTCGCCAGTTGCCCGCTCCCAGCTCCCGCAGACAAGCCGTCTCTCCAGCGATATCTGGGGCGCCCGTTAGGCTGATTTGACGCCACGATGCTCCTTCATTCTCTCAAGATGACCAAGCCAGCGCAGTCGCTGTGATTTTATCACGCCCAGTATGTTCGGCTCTTTTACCAGCTACTCTATTTCGGATTTTTTTCCGGACTCTCCAGCTTCCGCCTGACATTCTTTTACAAAGTACCGGATATTACCGGTATTTTCCGGGAGTTTATATGGAAAATTTGGTACCGGTAACAAGACCTGGTCACAGAATACATAATATACAAGTAAAGTACCTTGGTGTAAAGTAAAGGTGGGTCTCTCAGGTATTATTTTTCATGTCAACAAGTTTGACGTGTTTATAGCTCCCAAACAGATGAACGGATTTTGATCTTAATTTTTTTAGGTGATTTAATCGAGATTGTTCTTAGCCGTGATTCATGGAAAGCGGTTTAGCCGGTTAGGAATAGTTAGCATTTTTTCAACGTGGTAACAGAGGTGTTTGTAAATTTGTAATTCTTATTATACATGTGTGTATTATACACTTATTATATATTGTGTGGTAAAGACCTTCAACAATAAAATACAAATATTCACGTTAATAATATTAGAGTTTTTTTATTATTAAATATGGGTTTTCTCTTGACCACAATCTTGCCCGAGGACAGAGATGAAGTCTACGGTGTAGCGAGTTACATTAATAACAAACATGCAACATTTAAATAAATTATTAATAAATTTGAAAAAAAAAACATTTATCTTATTTACTGCTAAATTCATCTCAGAACCAACATTTTACACCACATCTGTATAATTTTTATTTTCTGTGACAGCCGTGAACCAATTACATAGAGTTATGATGTAGTGCGCGCCAATTGGCTATGGTTTGTTTATGGCGCGAGATCTGACACAAGGCCGGTTGCCGCACAAATCGTAATTATGCGATAATTAGTGATTATTAATCAATTAACATTAGATTTACGAAGTGGAAAGTGTATTATCAAAACATGAAATAATGTACAGTCAAGAGTCAAAAGTGCTGTCAGAATCTACAAGGCATTATGATCATTAAGCCTAGGCAATAAGGTCTTCGAGGTATGACTGTACTTATGACGCTTGACCTCATATACAAACACAAGCCGGTGGGTGGGATCACGTGGCCTAAATTTATATTATTACCCGTAGTGCCGTTTTTGCCTTTCGAGGTACAGAACCCTAAAAACACTACTATTGTAAAATCATTGAGATAATAATGACTTTACGATCAGTATCGACACGCATGAAGATCATCTGCAATCATCATCTATTGACGAATTTCTTCTCAGCAGCAGTCGTTCCGAAATGCTAGTAGTTTTCAACTTTGAAATTTATAATTAATATATAAATTTAATCTATTATCCATACTAATATTATAAATGCGAAAGTTTGGATGTGAGTTTGTGAATTTGTGAGTTTGTGAATTTGTGAGTTTGTGAGGATGTTTGTTACTCAATCACGCAAAATCTACTGGACGGATGTCGATGAAATTTGGTACAGAGGTAGATAATGACCTGGAATAGCACATAGGCTACTTTTTATCCCGGGAAAAAGCACTGTTCCCGTGGGAAATTCACGCGGGCGAAGCCGCGGGCAAAAGCTAGTAGGTATATAACTCAAAGGTGACTAAGTTAGTCAGTCACCTCCAACCTGTCAATGCACAGCCCAAACCACTGGATGGATCGGGCTGAAATTTGGCATACAAGTAGATGATATGACGTAGGCATCCGCTAAGAAAGGATTAACGCGAGCGAAGCCGCGGGCAAAAGCTAGTACAATATATACAAATTAATCTTGACTTGCAAAAGTGCCTGCAAACTGCGAAGGTCTATTTTTTTTTTTTTTTTAAATCAGGTTTAGTTGTTTTCGTGATTGGCACAAGCCGATAAGTCAACGAACGTCCTATTCCACAAACCCCTTATCTATTAGATAACACCTACTTTATGCATCTATCCCGGTCATATCGATGTTTCGATAACGGTAGCTGAGTGGTACATCACTAGTAAACAACATGACAAGCGTATTTTTACATATACATATGTCATACTTATCTGTCGCCAAATAGTATCATGCTTTTCATACGAACATTCACCTGAGATTGCATCCCCTTGGGGGTCGATTTTTTTAAACGTAGCCTATGTTTGACCTCGGGTCTTCAACTATCTCCATCCATGTTAAATTTCATTAAAATCGGTTCAGCGGTAGCTTCCAAAAATATATATTTTTTTAATATGTGTACTTAATTGTGCATACGTAGAGATTTTTATTATGGATGAATTATTAGGAAATGGATGGTCTTGAATAGAAGGCAGAGACGGCATGCATCTGTTTACAAACAATGGCGTAACTGATACAAAGGAACGTACTATGGCTTCTCTCTCTGTTAGGTAAAGTGATAATACTTACTGTAATTACCTTTAATCAGATTCATTCATTAGTGTCTGCTATTTTCCTCAATGTATTAGTTATTTTTCAAAATATTTTCTACAAGCCGCGCCACGGGGCTTCGCTCCCGTGGGAATTTTGGCTCTTTGTAATGTACTGTGTTCATGGAATATGTTTTGTTACATGTTGTATCAAATAAACATTTTTTTTTCTTTCTTTCAAAATTCAAATTGAACTCTGTCACTTAACAAATAAGTCACAATGTCAATAAATTCTGAATACAGCATACGAGTTTTGCAAGATCAGAACAATGGGACAGGTTGAGATGGAATCAGAGCATGTGCCGTCTGAAAATCTAGATTTTATTTAAGTAAGTAAAGTCTGCCTAAAGGACTTTTCGATGAGACCATAAGAATCATGATTTATTTTACGTATTTGTGTGTATTTTTGTGCTTTCCTATAGTCTATAGAAGTGATTTCGTGAAAAGGGACGGAAATGTGTAACAGAAAGGTAGAGAAGCTATTTCATTCAACCATAACTTTATGAGAAAATTTTCAGAAAGTACTTTTTTTCTGTCTATGATGTGACCAATGATGTTAAATAAAAGATATCTCAAAACAAACAAGGCAGAATTCAAATCTGTTATTCAGGGAGGGGGGTGTCTCAGGGAGGGGGGTGTCTCAGGGAGGGGGGTGCCTGAAAATCAGCGTGGTCTCCAACTCATAGTTGGGGACAACACAAGCTGAGGCATTTCTTTGTCTACTTCTGTGCAATTTAGTTATAAGACATAATATTAAGCTTGCAATTGTAGTATGGCAATAAATGATTTTTATTTTTTATTCTAACAAATAAATTATTCATGGCAATCTCTTGAAGGTGGAGTCTGACACCAACGATATAAAATAAATTAGAAATGACAGTGAAAGGTTCGCAATCCCTAGAAACGCCCAGGCGACACCCACCACAAACACCCACCCACACAAATCAAAACTGCTTATTCTACTAAGTCCTAATCCTACCTAACTAATATTATATGTAGATGCGAAAGTGAGTTGTTTATTTATTTGTTTACTAGCTTTCGCCCGCGTAATTTCCCACGGGAACTGTGCCTTTTCCTAGGATAAAAGGTACCCTATGTCCTTCTCCGTACTTCTAACTATGTGTATGCCAAATTTCAGAAAGATTGGTTCAGTAGATAAAGCGTGAAGAGGTAACAAACAAACAAACCAACAAACAAACTCACTTTCACTTTAATAATATTAGTTAGGATTACCTCTTCCTGAAATTTCGCATACACATAGTTAGAAGTACTGGGAAGGACATAGGAATACCTCTCGTCCCGAGAAAACGCAGGTTCCTGTGAGAAATTCAAAAGAAAACTTCATAGCAGCGATTGTTACTTACAAATCCATACTAATATTATAAATGCGAAAGTTTGGATGTGACTTTGTGAATTTGTGAGTTTGTGAGGATGTTTGTTACTCAATCACGCAAAATCTACTGGACGGATTTCGATGAAATTTGGTACAGAGGTAGATAATGACCTGGAATAGCACATAGGCTACTTTTTATCCCGGGAAAAAGCACTGTTCCCGTGGGAAATTCACGCGGGCGAAGCCGCGGGCAAAAGCTAGTTCTTCATATAAACTCTCGCAAAGTACTGGTACTTTCTAGTACTTTACATGAGAATTTGGTACCGGTACTAACCAGTAAAAAGCCCTGCTTCATAGTTTCAAGCTCATTTAAGAGCCCTATAAAACATAAATGGCAGCTATCTACCATAATTAGAAGTAGGGTTGCCAGGCGTCCGGATAAAACCGGACATCAGTAGGCTTTTTGATTGCGTGTCCGGCCAAAGTAAACGGTGTTCGGCCTGTCCGGCTTTTGTTAGGCTTTTTACATTTCGCAAACGAGCGAGCGCCGAGCGTGGCCGAGCGCAGCCGACGAGAGTCGACTGTCGGTCGCTCACGCAGGCCGAGTGCCATACCTATTATTACTGAGACAAAATCCTCAATAATGTAGGGTGTCCGGCCTTTCTACCCAAATGTCCGGCTAAACTGGATGGTCTGCCCGGCTATTAGGTTTGGCGACCTGGCAACCCTAATTAGAAGTTTTAGTTCACATACTGACAGTACAATAAATGACTCAAGTTTTTCCAACTGTGCACTAATGTGTGTCACGTTAATTGCAATGGAAACTAAACTAACCCACATAGGTACATAGAAAAGTCTCCCACGACCACTGCTATTGCATTCTGGACTTTATTACCTTGTGATAAGGTTCACAGGGTGGTCATATGTGTGAATAACCCAGTGGATTCATTTCTCTATTATGTTCAGTAACCATTTAATATGAAGGTCACGGATTGGATTTGATTTTACTAATTGTCTGGCAAGACTTGTAATGCATAGGATAGTATAAATAATCATAACATGATACATTGTATGTTCTTTTCTGTAAATGGTGCAATAAAGTGTTAATCTATCTATCTACATTTATTTGCTTACTAAGCATTTAGTAGCCTAATTTCATCTCTCAATCATAAGCGCTAAACTCCTCCGCTTTAATTGAAATACACCATAAAGGGTGCGACTCCACTGACGCGGAGTGGAACGGAAAGGAGCTTAATTGACCAATCACAACGCTGTAAATCTCCGCACGATAGTTGTTATTGGTCAATTTAACTCCTCTCTGCTCCACTTCGCATCAGTGGAGAGGAGTCGTACCCTAAAACTCTAAAGTTCATTGACCAAACATTGTTCAAAACTCAATATGTTGTTCTTTCCCCGCCTGACCTAGATACTGACTTTAATTGAATGGGAATATTTGTGTCAAAGATAATCATCACAGTGCTCCACACCCTAGCTTATATAGGGCTGGGTAGGCCATCCAGTGGCCCACAAACCAAGCCCAACCCTTAAAATAATCCACAGGGATTATAATAGTTGCTTTTTTTTCAATTTGGCATAGATCTATTCATAGTGAACATGGTTCATTATTGCCTACATATTTGTTATTTTTCTTTATTTTATTTTAATAAACAAACACCGTTTACATCAGTTAAAATCTTATTCTTTAACAAGGCCAATAAAAGGTTTTTCTCACTATTACAATAATATTCTCGATTGATACTGGTGAAGACAACGTTATGAAAATACACTAATAACACACCATTGACGTATGATAAAACAACTTTTTTATACGTGATCGAAGTAACACACATGTTAAGAGTGTGACTATTTTAGGTATGTTGTAATGATTTAATGAGTCACATCACTTATGATGAGCATATTGAGCATTACCACAGGGAGGGCGCTTCATAGAAACGGCGCGTCAAATATACCTACTACTACTACAAATGAAACTGTATATCCATGAACACGTCAGTAACACGTCAATGTGTGCGTTTTCATAGTCGAACGTCCCACAGTTACACAAGAACGGGGGAGAAGTGCGGAAGGAGCGGGGGGGTGCCATATTGCGGGAGGGGCAGGGAGTTTCCTTTCTGTACGTAGTACTAATATTAATTCTGTGGCATTACCTAGGAATAAGAGGAATATGAATAGAAAAATGATTATAAAAGGCTAATAATTAGAGTATAACCTAGCCTAGGTATGCTGTGGTGTGTGTGTTAGTAAACATGAGTGATTGAAATCATTGTTCTCAAATGTTTTGTAAACATTAACTAGTGTTTTGTCCATAATTTGATAATTCACTTGTTGACTTAAAGGATATTATTACCACATGCTATATTTCAAGTTTAAGTCACAAATTACCCAATAGCATAGCTCAAAAACATTATAAATCAAGTCTTCCTCTTGTATAAACTGTTTTTTCAAACTTATGAGCCCTCATATGTATGTTTGATAAAGTTTGAAAAGAAAGAGTTTTATTTAATAAACCTTTATTGTACAAAAATACAAAGTAAACATACAATAGAAGGGCTTAATGCTAAAGCATTATTTACCAGCCAACCTTTGGGTTATGCAGAAAAGAGATAGTTTGCTTGTTCTTTAATCCTTTAAGCACAGAGATCAGTTTACGCTGAGAAGAAACAGTTCCTGCCTGTTTATTCCCAGACGTACACCCATCTCTGTTCAAGCATTTTAAAATAATGATAATTATTGTTTAACAATGCATGCGACCTTTTCGTCTTTGAAGGATTAAAAAGAAATAAATAAGAATTGAATATTTAATTTTAAAAATTTGAAAGTTCTATGTGGTTTTGATTGATAATTTTTAACCACTGCTATTTTCACACTCAATGTAACCACCCAAGGGTTATAAAAATATGCAAACACATAGGCAGAGGTTAGAAAAGGGTTGATATAGTAAGCAAGTATTGCAAATAAGACAAAATCAGGTCATACGGAGATCAGGTAATTTCCCTTCATCTATATTTGTAGCCAAAAATTGTTACGAAAAGGGAATTATTGTTGTTTCCGTTTACTCAAAATATATTTTAAGTAGCCTTTCACATTTTAATTCTTCTAATATTCACCTTTCATGCTCATCAATGCTCAACTAGTAAATCAAATAAGAATAACAAATATTATGAAGGCTATGAAGGTAATTTAGTAAGAAACTATTACTCAATACCCACATAGACAAATTACTATATGTAGGTATGCAATGCAATCCATATGAGATCACAGCAAGCAATATGCCATTGATAGTTTTGTAATCACAACCACAATAAGGCCAGAGAAAAATAATTATCATATCAAATAATTGTGGCATGCCTACAAGTCATTCCACCAATAAACATAGGCCGTTCATTCACGCCTCTGCTATTAAATTGACAGCTGAACAGATAAACCTTGAAAACAATACGAAAACACTCATATTGACCCACACTTATCCCTATGTTTATGTATGGTTTATGTTGACTAGACTACCTACTGACCTTCTGCGCTCTGGTTGAGGGAAGAAGGCGCCCCGGCTGAAGATAAGTCCTTCTGGCCTGTTTTCGGCGGATCACAGTCTGAATCGTCGAAAACCAGCGTCCGAACGGACTGAGAACACCGACGATCCATATCCACAATCACTGTACACACAGTTGCACTAATATATTCGCCATTTATCACGTCTTTTAACGATTTAACTGCACAGTTTGATTACATTACACAGTTGTTTGATAAATATCACGCGAACATTGATTGAAAATCACGCTTGGTTAGTGCAAATAGTTCAATGAAAGTATTTCTATGCCATTATAAATATCGCAACACACAACACGGCTTCTCCACAAATCGAAAATGACATGTTTCATTTTTTTGAAAGGAATATGTAATGTTGCTAGATGTAACAAATTAACCCTATTTCTAGACAAAAGTTTACAGTGTTACCACATGAGATAAATTTACCCTAACAAAGAGTCTGCTGACCAGGAATATAAAAACCCCGCCATGTTGCGGAAAAGCAATAGAAATAGAACTAATTTCTTCTACTGGCAACTAATTTAAAAACCCAACTGTCATTTCTCCTGTCAAAGTTTGACTATCAATCAAGGGCGGATACAGTATTCTTGATTTATATGTACTGTTATGGAACCTGCCTCTACAGTACCTATGTAGGTACTCAAAATAGCAGTCGGTGATGTGAGGGGGGGTACATGCTCCCGTGCTCCCACTCCGACTCTTTAAATCCGCTACTAATGTTGCATTGTACTTTTGTACTTTCAATAATGTTGCAATATAAAACGCATAAGTGCTGCCTCTAATTCAAGGTTTTTATTTTTCTGGTCAGGCATAATATTTAATTCCGACTTTCGTAAAGTTGTTTTGGTCACTTCCAGTTATACAGTTTTATTCGGAGAAATATTCAACTAGGGCGCCAACGAGTGGGGTGCAAGGGGGTGCACTTGCAGAAATTTTATTCAGAGTATGCAATGTAACCGACAACTGATTTGCGCGCTTTTCACAACACAACTGCAACTAGAACAGCGTAAATTAACGCGGTTGCAGATGGCCTTAGGCGGGAAATCATCCACGTTTATCATCGCGCCACAGCGGGGATTCCCAATACAAGGAATAATGCCAACCAACAGACTAATAATATGTTTTTTAATATTTCTGTGTGCCAACGTGATGCGAACCCCTACCCTGCCCTCCTCATCAGTCATAATAACAATGCTACATTTTTCAATATGGTTTTCACCATCGAGATATAATGTACTACGCACTAGAGGAGCTACCCCAAGGAAAATTTTTGTTCCAAATTTCGTAAATTCAAATATGTTCGATGCAGAGCTGTCACAATCAGCGACGAAGATTATACAGTACAGAATGGACATAGGTTAAGTAAAAAATAAAAGAAAGTGAATGGTTTCGATTCTACTTATCTCTTTACTAGCTTTTGGCCGCGGCTTCGCCCGCGTGTGTTTCCCACGAAATCAGTGTTTTTTCCGGGATGAAAGGTACTCTATGTCCTTCTCAGTACTTCTATGTGTATGCGAAATTCAGGAAGATTGGTTCAGTAGATACAGCGTAAAGAGGTAGATAACAAACAAACTCACTTTCGCATTTATGATATTAGTTAGGATTTTCTCATAGCATTAACGAATAAATGAATAAAACAAGTAATAAATAAAAAAAAAACTAAAAAACCCGACTGCATAAAAATACTAATATAAGGACATTGTTAAGATATGTGAAGTCCTGTGAGGTAATGCCCTCCAACACATCCTTAGCTAATCTATACAATACATACATACAAATACAATACAGTACATATAAATAAAATTCGAGTGTCTATCTGTAATTTCAAAATAACTGGAAATTTTTAATTTCATAGTGTTATTTTGTCGTTACTAGTACCCAAACATTTTTTTGTCTGTTTGTTCAGGGTGATCATTGAAACGGCTAATCCGATTTTGATGGAATTTTCGCTGGGGAGTTATAGATTAACATAGTTTTTATCTCGGAAATATTTAGGGATCAGTAGTGAAAATTAAAAAATCTAAAAAAATAAAACATGCGCGGGAAAAAGCTAGTTTATAATATGAACTTTAGGTATATCTATACAAAATTACAATTTTCTAGTACCTACTAATGGTTTCTATGCTAAGCCGCGTACAGACAGACATACGGACGGATGGACATGACGAAACTATGAGGGTTATATGTTTTCTTCGAAACCCTAAACGAAAAAAATTCAGTTGTAAAGTACACAGATACAAATAGTTCACCAAGGATTTTGTACCTACGTGTCCAATCTGTACTATTTACTTTTCTTATTCTATAATTTTCATACAAAATGGAAAAAAACAATTGAATATTTTGAATATTAGAAAATAATTTATAATATTTATATAATTATTATAAAAATTAATTTTAGTCATAGTTTTAGTTGATATTTTGGTTACTTATAGATGATAGGTGACTCCACTATTTTTTTTCTGCTTACTCGATTTATTTTTAGATTATTTTAATATGTAAGACGGCATTATGATTGACACAAAATCGGATGCAATCGCGATGTACGTTGGCGAGTGACTGAAGGAGTTTCTGACTCGAGACATTAACTGATGTCACATACATTTTGTTCACGTTTTCGCTTCTATACGTAGTAGTTGTATTTCGATGGTTTTCACTGATACAATGTGTCCCGTCATCAGTGTCGGAGCCTTTAATGGTATGTTATATGGCATTTTTTATGAACATATCGCCACCCAAAACTTTTTTTTCTTCTACTGTAGTAAAATGGCAGCCATTTTGTTTTTTTTCGGGCTCTAATACTAATTCAATCGTAACTACTCGTGTAAAAGTCCTATCGACATAAAATAGGTCTCATTTAAAAGCAAATCATGTAGACAACAATAAAATGAGAAAGAAGTTTCAATATGAAAAGACAAAAAAAGGAAAAAAGGTAAAGGCAAAAAAAAATTTTTTTTTTTTTAATTATTATAAGCTTCTTGTGAATAAACTAGCCTATTAAAATGTTTATTTTTTATTTTAAAACGAAAGTTGAAAAAGAAAAAAAAAAGTTTTGAGTGGTGATTTGTACATAAAAGATGCCATATAACATACCATTAAAGGCTCCGACACGAATGCAAACTTTCGTTTTGATTTAAACGTCCCCCTTAGTCACAGTTTTATTCGGAGAAATATTCAACTAGTGCGCCAACGAGCGCGGTGCACTGTCATACATACAAAGTCTGGTAATTATATTATTAAACATATTATAAAATGTAGTATGAGGAAGGTTTTGGTGTATAACTTGCGAGGGCGAAGACACGGGCAAATGCTCTCTCTTTAGTCGTATTTCATCATGTCTGAGGGTCGTGGTCATTATATAGAATTAAACACACACAACGACTCTCTTGGCAATTTTAATGGAGTGGTTTGCCATTGCCTTCTCCATTTCACACACTAGCTGATAATCATCAACCAGAATGCAGGTTACCTCACGATATTTTTCTTTACCGGAAGCAAGTAGTGGTCGATAAAAACTAACATAGGTACACGAGTCAGATTGGTATACAAACTCATGTAGCACGACAGGATTCGAACCTGGGACCTTTGCAGCCACAGGCGGGCGCCCTACCACTCGGCCACCACCGCCTCTAAATGGGCAAATGCTAATCATTTACAAATCAAGATCAACCAACAGGACCAATTTTCATGCGTAGAGTAAAATCTGACATAAAACAAAGGTTCCTTTTTAATTTAAAATTTCCAAATGAGTGGAGTCTCGTAGCGCAACTAGAAGAACAACTGGATAGTGATCGCGCAATACTTGAATCATTTACCCTTACTTACTTACTTCCAACGGCGCTACAACCCTTTGTGGGTCTTGGCCTCTTCAACGAGTTTTCTCCACCTGTCACGCTCCTTTGCCACGTTTCTCCAGTTCTTAAATTTGCCCATCTTCTTGAGGTCTTCTGCAATACAGTCCATCCACCTCTTCCTTGGTCTGCCTCTGGGTCGTTTCTGCTGCGGCGTCCATCTTGACATGACCTTAGGAGCTCTATCTTCTAGCATGCGTTCTAGGTGTCCCGCCCATCTTAGTCGCTGCGCCTTACAGAACCTGACTATGGTTTCCTTCTCCACAAGTGCATCGAGTTCGTGGTTCATTCGAGTTCGATAGGAACCATCTGGCTCTCTGATTGGACCAGCAATATGACGGAGCACTTTTCTTTCAAAGGTTGCTAACTTGCTTTCGTCTTTTTGGGTCAAAGCCCAGGTCTCACAGGCGTAAGTGACAACCGGTCTTATTATGGAGCGGTAGATAGTTAGCTTTGACCGTATGCTGAGGAGCTTGCAGCTAAGCAGCTTCTTCAATGAGTAAAAGCATTTATTACCGGCTAATACTCTCGCCTTGATTTCGGTGTCCGTGTTGTTTTGGGCAGTTAGTATTGAACCTAAATATTTGAATTCGTCCACCTGTTGAATACTGCTGCTGTCCACTGCAATATCTTGTGTTTGCGCAAGTTGTTGCCGTGTCGTCGCAAGGTATTTCGTTTTGCCTATATTTAATCGTAGACCAAAGCCAGAAGCCTGCCTCTCTAGGTCAAGGAAATGGTCGACCATTCTATTCCTTGATCGGCTGGTGATGACAATATCATCGGCATATGCTGCAGCCTGTGAGGTGTTATAGTCGATCAGTCCACCACCAATTGTAAGATTACGAAAGACAGCCTCTAATACTAGGTTGAATATTATGGTGGACAGCGCGTCACCTTGCTTGACACCTGAGAGGATCGCGAAGGGAGAGGAATAAGTCGTTTTGGATGGCAACGACTGCCGCGGAGTGACTGAGCGTCGTCTCGATTAGGCGAACTAGTTTGCTAGGTATTCCCAGCATTAGCATACTGTGGGATATCTGACTGCGGTCAACACTGTCGAAGGCCTGCTTAAAGTCCACAAATATATGGTGTAGATTGATGTTATATTCGTAGGCTTTCTCCAGCGTTTGACGCATGAGATGTATTTGGTCAGTTGTAGATCGGTCTGGTCTAAATCCACATTGGTATTCCCCCAGGATTTCCTCAAAATATACTTTCAGTCGCCTGTAAAGAACCCCTGAAAATACTTTGTACGCCGCTGATCGAACCGAGATCCCCCTGTAGTTGCTGCAAACAGTCTTGTCACCTTTTTTGTGAACAGGTACGATAATGCCGAGATTCCATTCACTTGGCATCTGCTCGTCTGTCCACACCTTCAATATTAGACGATGCAGCCACTCTTCAAGCACAGGGCCGCCGTGTTTAAGCAGCTCTGATGTAAGTGAATCCAGCCCAGGCGCTTTGTTGTTTTTAAGCCCCTCCAGCACATTGATTACTTCATCCAGGGAAGGGGGCTGTAGTTGTTGCTCAGCATCGAAGTAAATATCAGCACGATAAGGTATGTGATGGCGAGTGTTCAATAGCTCATTGAAATGTTCCCGCCACCTTTCCAGTATGTCTGATTTTTCGGTGAGTAGCTTCCCTGTACCCGATTCTCGGCAAGATGAGATTCTTGGTTGGTATCCTTTCCTGAATCTGTGTGCGTTCTTGAAGAATATTCTGGAGTGATTCCGCTTATGCATATCTTCAAGTTCTTGTATTTCGCGGTTTTTAGACTCTCTTTTTTTTTCGTTTTGCCATTTTCCGACATCTGTCCCTTTCCTGTTTGTATAATCTCTCGTTTTCTGCGCTATGATTTTGGATGAATTTCATACGCGCTTCATTTTTGATGTCCAATGCTTGCTCGAGTTTATCATCAAACCACTGCTCCTTTCGTGTCTTTTTTCTCTCTCCTATTGTTTGTGTGGCCGCTTCTGTTATGGATGCTTTGAGAGCATGCCAGTCCTGCTCTATATCATCACTATGGGGTCGGTCACTGAGCCTTCTGGATAGTTCCTGCTGATAATGTAGCTTCACACTAAGGTGTTTTAGCTTTTCTGTGTGCCACTTTGGCCTTTTTTCGCCATTGGATAGTTGTGCGCAGCAGGTCCTATTCCTTACAGTTGACACCACCAAACAGTGGTCAGAGTCACAATTAGCACCTCTGTAGACTTTCACATCTTGCACATTAGATAGTCTGCGCTTACTGACAAGGATGTGATCAATTTGGTTATATAAAGAAGTACCTGGTATTTTCCATGTGCCTTTGTGTATATTTTTATGTGGAAATTTAGTGCCACATAGAAAAAGATTATTTGCGGCTGCAAAGTTACAAAGAAGCTCACCATTCTCGCTAGTTTTATCGTGGAGCGAGTGCTTTACTATGACTTCCGCATATACATCTTCCTTACCTATTTTGGCATTGAAGTCTCCAATCAAAATTAGATTGTCATACTTCGGTATTTTAGCACACAGGTTTTGCAGGTCATTATAGAATAGGTCTTTGATGTCGTCCGACGCTTCTTCTGTTGGTGCGTATGCGCATACAAATGTGGTGTTATACATTTTCCCTTTTATGCGAATCTTGCATAGCCGTTCATTTACGAGCTCAAAGCCTAGTACACACCGTCTAAGGTTTTTATTAATCATAAAGCCAGTTCCATTGTGACCTTGTTTGTCTGGCCCACTGTAATAGAGTGAATATTTGTCTTTGTCAATGGAGCCCGAGCCCGCTCCTGACCATCTTATTTCTTGAAGAGCTATTAAATCCAATTTATACTTTTCCAGTTGTAATCCAACTTCCTCCATTTTCCCAGCCTGTAGCATGGTTCGTACATTCCATGTTCCAATTCGTAGGCATTTCCGTTTGTCCATTATTCTTTGCAAAGGTCGTCGTGTTTTAATCGGTCCGGTTTCTTTCCTCGTTTTAGACTTCGTAACCTTCTGGGTTTTTACCATGTGGGGGGGTTAGCCCTACGATGAACCCTCCTCCTTTATCCGGGCTTGGGACCGGCAGCACTGCGTTGCAGCACAGGCGGAGTTTCATCAGACAGAGTTTTATTTACCCATAAATGTTATATATTTTCCATACTTGTAACATCAGGAGAAAATGAAAGAGACAGACATATATTTTTATTCATTTATTTAATTTTTGCCACCCCATCTAGTGTCATTGAGTGTAAACTATTAGTTTTAAGTTGCCATTATCAATAAATGAACTAATAATATATTTACGTATTTTAGTCAATTAACAATATAATTTCTTAATATTAATATTTAATATTTTTATTATAAATGTAATTTGATGTTATTAAAAAATAATTTGCTGTACAAATGGCTAGAAATATATTTTCAAAATCTGCACGTAGCGCCATCTATTATTATAGATTTGCAAAATAAAGTTTATCCGTCAAAAGAAACGGAAAAACACGAGTGGTGCGTCGCCTCGGTAGTTATCAGCTGAATTATTCGGCTAAAATGCCCTGGCACGGGCATACGTAGTCGTCGGTCCGCCATTACGACGCAGCCGAGACACGTTCGTCGTATTTAGTTAAATATTTTCGTTTATAAATGAGTAATAACGCTCATGAACTAAGTAATCGACTTCTGAATGCGTTGGATAACAATTACAATGTAAGTTTACGACTTTCAATGAACGTAAGTCCGAAAATCCGAGTGGAGATACGGGAAGGGTCCCCACGAGTTCAGACACTCCATTCGATGTTGCGATTTGGCTACTTGGGAGGTTGTCTCAGGAGTGTTTTAGCTATTAGTACCGCCAATGTTGAGTGAAGAATCTATAAAGTCGAAAATAAAGAATTATGGTGTCGTGTAACGGAAGAAAATGTGTGTGTGTGGATACGTGATGTGAACGAGCGCGGTGGGGCCACTGACGTCGCCTCGCCAGCGCGCCGCCTGCCGTCCCTCCGTCCCCAGTGCCAAATATTTTGCAATGTGAAAGTGTGGAATCATGCCACGCGTGATCTATCCCGTCGATTTTCACGTCTTGCCCTCTTGTTGGGGACTTGTGGAAAATGTGTTTTTTGTACCATTTGACCTTACGTGAGTACATGATGTAGTAATTTGCGTTCCGGAGTCACCTCTGGCGTGCTGGTTCAGCTTGGACAGCTGATGGCGCCGTGGAATTCTTGCTATTTCAGTGTCTCAATTGCAATTTTGATTGTGCAACCCTAGGTCATAGCAGTTTTCGCAACACTTTTCGCTGTTGCCACTTTTTGTACTCTATGGTTGTTGCTATGTGTGACTACACTGCAATGCTTCCATCAGGTTGGTCTTATGAAGAATCCCCTGATTATTATCACAGTTGTTATCACAACAAATGATTAGCATTTCTATTGTGATATCAGCATTTATTTATGACTTTATTAACTAAGTTGTGTTTATTAGTGTTTCCTAGAAGTACTTTATCTTAGAAGTGGGCGCTTCTTTGTATTAGTATCCTGGATTGAACCATATAAATAAAAACAAGAAACGAGCTACTTGCCTTGTTTCACACAACCTAAAAAAGCTGGCCATATTTCGCACTACTGAAAATTTCTTACTCAAACCTTATCCAGTACACTTACCTACACTTACATGTACTTAACTATATTTTAGTCTAGACCAAATGTATTACCTGTTGTAATAGATCAATATTGTAATGTATGCTGTAAGGTTATGTCCAGCTGTGGACTACTTATGGCTGAGCATGATGATGATATATTTTCACAAACATTGAAATATTATAAACTTGTCTTGCACATTCCTGATTTGCCATATCCATAGAATAACATGGACTGAGTTTTGAGATTTCATTTAGTCGCATTGCATGCATATTTCCAGGGTCTCTTTTCCTATCAAACTAGAGTTTATTATAACAAGGCACTTTAATTGAGATTACTCTTCAGCTAGTGAACAGTCTGAATAAATTTTGTTGGCTTTCACAAGTTAGTTATGCAATAATTTCAACAGATTTTCGAAAATCTTCACTCATTTTGTTCCCTTGACCATGCAGTAGACATTTTTGCTGATTGAAATTTTAATCTTCTGACTTACCATGTCCTCCTTGTAAAGTTATCAAAACCTTACATTGCAAGCCTTAGCATGCGCCATGCTGGATGTATAAAAGGGCAATGGGTTTCTAAAACAGTGACAGTTTACTGCTATTATACATAGTTACATGTTAATCCTTATCAAGACACAATGTCTCTTGTGGTCTATTCATCGCTAAAGGAATAATATACCTAATATATCATCATCTCAGCTATATGACGTCCACTGCATCATTCTTTTCACACATCCTTGTGTGAAAAGAATGATGCAGTGGACGTCATATACACACACACAAAGAATAATTGGGTTCATACATAAAGAATATCCAGTTTGGTAATGACAAAACACTATTTGTTCCAATCACTGGTTAACAACTTAGAATCACTTGAATATCACAATTCCTTTTGGAGCTATAATGACAAACACACATAGAGTATACCCTCTAATACCCTATTTTCACATCTAGTAGCTTTTAATAAGCCTGTGTGTTAGTTATTGTTACCTTGTACCTCCTAAAGGCCTTGTGGCCTGCTAATAAGAGACACATGTATGGTCTAAATCTTTTAAGAGTTAAATTCAGTATCAAATATCTTACAAGACTTGCCCTGTTGCCTACCTGTCTCATCATATACCTTACCTTGTCCCATGATCTGGGGGTTGTCGCAATATGTCTATCTTTCCATAAATCTGTTTTCCTGTAGTTTGTCTCTTTTTTTGTCTCCCTCTTCCACAACACATTGTTACAGATCTTTCTTATTCAATTATCTTATTCTTTTTTTTACACGACTGACCAAAAAAGGATTGTTATGTTTTCAGGGTTCATGTATGGAAGTTTCTTTATTCCACCTTAAGTCCTGAACAGCTTAACAGATTTTGATGTGAGAAAATGTGGAAGAATGCAAGGAATCTAACAAAGCTTGTTATAACTCTTGAGTCTTGCCTACCTGTCTGAAAAGACTTATATCAGTGATTGTTTTCTCTCCCTAATATTCATATCTATTATACTTTTTTGTCTTTTTCTTCACCATATTAATCAGATCACCACACTTATCTTATTTTAAAAGCTCAATATTCTTGCTGGTTGAATATTTACCATGATTTTCAGTCTTTGGTGTCTTCAGTTCTTGACTTAAACTAACTCTATGCATGACTGACATTCTTAACCATAATCAGCTGATACTGTAGGGTACTACTGTACCTAAGTGGTAATCTATGATCGAACATATCTTTTGTGTATTGCCATGGACTCCTATCTAATTGATACTAAGCCACATCCAATCCAACATCCTATAATGATCCTATATGAAAATTTATGGCAGAAAAGCCACAAGCAACCACTAGTTATTGTATAATTTGAAATCCTCATGTGTTCTCATTCACATGGCTGATTATTATGCAGTTTTTACCAATGTATCAGTTGATACAAGGTTTAGATAAATTTATGGCTGAAGTCTTAGACTTAATAACTTTTTCCTAAATACTTAATGGTATAAATCCTACACTTTGTAAGTTTGTTAACTAATAAAATGATGGAATTTGATAATTGGTACATAAATGGATAAACATATCCCAATTTTTATCAATACATTTCCTTTTAGCAAAACCTCAGGGTACATTAATGAACAAAGTAGGTTGTAAAATCACTCCTCATCCTAGATAGAAGAAAAATGGATATTTCAAAACAGAAAAATCTATACAACAACGGTTACAATTACTATTTTCTTCTTATTTCTCTCAAGTCAATGGCGAGTTAGTCGTAAAATCGCTCACAGCACATAAAGTGAATGAGATTAAACTTTTCCTAGTATTTCCTCTGTTGATAAATATTTCCAAACATTGATATGGGCAGGCTTGAAGCCATGAATATGTATTTGTGGCATTTAACTTGCACAACTAGTTTGGCACTGGATCTTTGATATTTTTATTATTATTATTAGTGATAATTAAGAACAGGTGTGTAGATTTTAATGTCAATGCTCTAGTAAATTTTAAATTAACTTATTACATTAATAAAGTAAGTGCAGTGTTGATAAGTAAAAGGATTGATTCTGAAATTAATTAAAAAATAAATATACACGATTAAGATTACTCTTTCTTTTGTGACTGCGTCTTTTGAGTTATTTGCTCATCTGACCAAAACGAAAATATCTCATTTTGGCATTTTAGATAGAATTTATTTTTATAAATATCTGTGAGATGGCCCTATGACTTATGGGACTCTGTTATTTAACAGTCTTATTTCTAACCAGCTGTACCCTGTGGTTTTATTGCTGTGGGAATTTTGGGATACTGGAAAGCCTATAAGCTTCCTCATGAATCTCTAAATTATATCATTTGTAAAATCAATTTTTCAAATCTGACTTTCACACCAACAAACAAACTTTGCATGGACCCGGGAGTTTGTTTCCGCGGGAATTTCGGGAAATCCTCTAGTGCTCCCCTACACCCCCTGAGAAACCTACATTCCAAATTTCAGCTGTCTACACCCAGTAGTTTTGGCTGTGCGTTATCTGTCAGCACTCAGTGACTGAAGAATATATATTTTGATGATGATTGATAAGTTGTTATTCATAAATAAAAGCTTTTTTTTTAAATACTGGTTTCTCTGATTGCAGGTTGTCGACATGCATGCCGTTAACGAAATTATATCTATTTTGGAGAGGATCAATATCACAAAAGAGCTGTTGGAGGTATTATTATTTTATTATTACTATTTGGGGACGCCAGCGCAAGCACCAGACGGGTGATCAGCTCTCTCATACTGGGACCATTTCACCCAGTATCCGAGACCCATTTAGGGTTTTGAGTTAACTGGTAACTTACGTTGGTGGCAACCTACTAAATGTACTTGTTACTTTGCAGAATAAAGGCTTAATGTAATTTCGCTCAGAAATTCAATTCAGGATTTTCAATAGTAATGTTTTTTACATAGTTATTGTTACTTTATTAGTATGTTAAAACTCTAAACACAAGACTATTGATGCAACTTGTCTTGACTTGCTCATTTTGTTGTTGGAGGTAACAATTAGGGCCAGAGATGAGAAGAGAATTGTTTTTAAAACCAATAGAATTCCGTTTTTCAAAATTCTAATTTCGTTAATTCAGATTGGTAGTTGAACACACTTCTCTCAGTTCTGGTGGAGACAGGACCATAAAGTCAAAAGTTGAACATTTTTTTTACACAGTTTTCAAGTTCATAAGCAATTTTTTTAGAAATAGCCCATGTTTATACCAATTTAAGTCTAACTCCTAAATGCAATTTTGATGTGTAAGGTCTCATTACTAATGATAAGTAGGAGCTGCTTATCATTAATGATTTAGTATCAATCATTACTAATGATAAGTACTTACCTCGTTTAATTTTTTTATTAGTGTCCTTATATCCCTAGTTGTCAATGGATTTTCAATAGTAGTGTTTATTACATAGTTATTGTTACTTTACTAGTATGTAAAATAAAAATACTATAGGTCTACCAGGATCTGATGGCAAAAAAAAAATAGATTAAATAACAAGCTAATAATTGAAAAATAAAAAACACGACTGACAACTGGCATAGCCTATGTCATTCTGGCTAATGCAAGGAAACTAAAAATACCTCCCACATCAAAATGTGTTAAGCCTTTCAGGACTTATGGTGGAATAAAGAAATTACATACATACATAAATTAACCCTGAAAACATAACATTCCTTTTTTGGTCAGTCGTGTAAAAATAGCGATTTTCATATGTTATTTTGCCATCAGATCCTGGTAGACCTATAAAACCAAGACTATAGATTAAGCTGTTGCCTCGGTCTTTGAATCTGTCAAATATTGGAAGGACTTAATGAATTAAATGTACATAAATTGGAATATTCCAGACCACCAGACTTGGGAAGCATGTGAACGAACTGAGACGCAAAACCACAGACCAGACCCTCGCGCGGAGAGCCAAGGTGCTGGTGAAGAGATGGCGGGACCTGGTCATACCCAGCGTGACGTCACCCGGACACACAGGTACTTGGTCATCACCATCAGAGGCTAGCACACCTAGAAACATCACCACTGACCAGACCCTCGCGAGCCAAGGTGCTGGTGAAGAGATGGCGGGACCTGGTCATACCCAGCGTGACGTCACCCGGACACACAGGTACTTGGTCATCACCATCAGAGGCTAGCACACCTAGAAACATCACCACTGACCAGACCCTCGCGAGCCAAGGTGCTGGTGAAGAGATGGCGGGACCTGGTCATACCCAGCGTGACGTCACCCGGACACACAGGTACTTGGTCATCACCATCAGAGGCTAGCACACCTAGAAACATCACCACTGACCAGACCCTCGCGAGCCAAGGTGCTGGTGAAGAGATGGCGGGACCTGGTCATACCCAGCGTGACGTCACCCGGACACACAGGTACTTGGTCATCACCATCAGAGGCTAGCACACCTAGAAACATCACCACTGACCAGACCCTCGCGAGCCAAGGTGCTGGTGAAGAGATGGCGGGACCTGGTCATACCCAGCGTGACGTCACCCGGACACACAGGTACTTGGTCATCACCATCAGAGGCTAGCACACCTAGAAACATCACCACTGACCAGACCCTCGCGAGCCAAGGTGCTGGTGAAGAGATGGCGGGACCTGGTCATACCCAGCGTGACGTCACCCGGACACACAGGTACTTGATCATCACCAGTACAGGCTAGCACACCTAGAGTCATTACCACAGACCAGACCCTCGAGAGCCAAGGTGCTGGTGAAGAGATGGCGGGACCTGGTCATACCCAGCGTGACGTCACCCGGACACACAGGTACTTGATCATCACCATCAGGTGCTAGCACACCTAGAGCCATCACCACAGACCAGACCCTCGAGAGCCAAGGTGCTGGTGAAGAGATGGCGGGACCTGGTCATACCCAGCGTGACGTCACCCGGACACACAGGTACTTGGTCATCACCATCAGAGGCTAGCACACCTAGAGACATCACCACAGACCAGACCCTCGCGAGCCAAGGGGCTGGTGAAGAGATGGCGGGACCTGGTCATACATAGCCCCCCCCCCCAGCATGCATAGTCCGCCACTGACCTCAGAAAAAAATCCTGGATCCGCCCTTGCTGGTGTAAGAGTCGCTAAAGGCTTTTATTTGGCAATGTTAGGAGTGGTTTGCCATTGCCTTATTACACATCCTAGCTGATAATTTCATCAACTAGAGGGCAGGTTTCCTTACGACTTTTACCTCCACTGGAAGCAAGGTCTATGAAAATGACCATGTACAAGTCAGATCTACAAACTTACACAAGTCGGTCTTCACCTGGGATTTGAACTTGCATCCTTATGGATGTGAGTCGAGCGCAATTCAACTGAGCCACCACCGCATTATTGTAATGTTCTGAATTTTGGCATCTGTTGCAGGTTCAAACCGTTCGTCAGCGGAGCGGGCGGTCCGAAGGCTCGGGGGGACTCCGCTCACCTCCCCAGCACTTTCACGGGTAAGCATCAGTTTACACTCTAGAAGGTTTTCCAAGATTATTCTATTGTACATACATATTATCACGCCTTTTTTCCCTGAGGGTAGGCAGAGACTAGCCATTTCCACATGCTACGATTTGCTCTTGCTTCCCTCTACACTCATCTCTCTCTTCATACATTAATATGTTAAATATTAAATTCCTTCACTATTCTATTATATATTATATATTGAATCAGTAATATTGAACGATATCATGTCAAGATTTACGGCGCGTTCACCTCAAATGTAATAATGAGACCATATAGGTTGAAAATGAACTAAATTTACTAGTTCAGAGTTAGGTGCATTGCAAACTAATGATATCGCGCATCGAATTCTAAACTTTATATATTCGTATACATGGTTTATTTTTCAATATTTAACACATACTGCTCGAGCATTTTCCAGCTAGGCGTGTGCTATGCCAAAATCGGAATAATAATTAACTAGAATCGCACTTGCTAACTTTTATCAATGATAAAATGTCGCCCTCTTAGACTGTGGATGAAACAACAAAAAACACGACATTTATTTGTGTTATTTAATTTTTTAGCAAGTGGTCAGCCCAGCGGTACCCAGTCCGCGACCTCCCTCGAGGCCAGGTGAGGTTTTTATTTAGATTTTTATTTGTTTTTTAATTGGTTTTGACTTTAACTGTCAGTTGAACAATGGGTACTACTACGTTCCCGTAGTACAACCGTTGGACATAGCGGTTGGTCCACGGGTTTTAGGGAATTTTGAATTTATTTTGTCTTTTTTTTCTTTGAAATAATTTTGAAAATGCCTTTTTTGAATTTGCAGCGTGGGGCGGCTACGAATCAGACTCCCAGGACGTGATTCTGGTGGACGACGACCCCCCCGCGCGCCCCCCACCCGCTGACACCCTCGCTGGTAAGTCATTATTTTGACCAGTCTTTGGGTCTTTCAATATACCTGGACTTCTTATCGAGTGTGTTATTACCTCAGACGAAGGAAAAAAGAATAGACATGACATACCTAATAAAATCGTGCATACCTAAAGCCGGCGCCGACAAAGGATTTGTCACAAAGATGGCGGCCAGCGCGTACTAATAATAGTGACAAAACATGGCGACCGGCCGCATAACTACTGTTTATATAGATTGTTATGCCGGGTCTATTCTTTTTTGCTAAGTTTATGGTTATTACTAACACTGGTGTCAGAATTTATTCAAGTCGCCTAAAGGCATCTGACATGACTTTTACGACTACCGCCGTCTAGTGACAGTAGCCGTATACATACTAGTAAACTAAATAGCCAATGTGCAGGTTTCCTCACGATGTTTTCCTTCACCGGAAGCAGGTGGTGGTCTATGAGAAAACTACCTTACATGAGTCAGATTGGTCTACAAACTCATGTGACACAGGTAGGATTTGAACCCGGGTCCTACCCGACCCCAGGCGGGTGTCATTACCACTTGGCCACCACGGCGTCAAAATTATTAGTGCTTATTTTATTTGAATACTAGCCTGTGCCCGCGACTTCGTCCGCGCGTAAATTACTATTGTTTATATCTCAGGTTTTAAGTGACGTATCAAGATGAACCTACGCCAGATTTTAAGTTGGATCTTCAACAATACAACAGTGAAAACCGCATCAAATTTGGTCCAGTAGTTTTTGTGTGATACTCGTACAAACATACAGACAGAAGGACAGACAAAAATTCTACAAAAAATGGTTTTGGATTCTAGGCCCTATCACTCAAAATCTGTGGGCCCTATGAAGACTCCTCATAGTTTCTTTTCTTATATATCTTCTATGTACAGACACAGACCAGTTACAGTTTTATTATATGTATTGATTTCCAGCTGCAAAGCGGCCGCCTTCTCCCACTCCTCCCCCTGATGAGAAGAAGGCGAAGCGAGACAAAAAACCTAAGAAAAAAAGGTAAACGAAATTTTTGTATTTCTTAAACTATTACATTTTGAACACGTAACTATGATTTAGAGAACTACTGAACCGATTTTAAATATTCTTTCACCAATAAAAGGTACATTATACCTGAGTGACATAGGCTGCAATTTATGTATGTACCTCCCGAGCGCAGCCGGGAAAAGTAGCAAAGTCAGAAATTGCTCTAAAAACAGTCATCAGCCATCTATAAAATGAAGTTTGGAGACCAGCAAACGGTAAAATCAAAAACAACTTGTATAGCTTGACCAGGAATATAAAAACCCTCGCCATGTTGCGGAAAAACACAATTAACAATCTAATTTCTTACACTGGCAACTAATTTAAAAACCTTTCTGTCATTTCTGCTGTCTAACTTTGACTTTCGATCAAGGGCGGATCCAGTATTGTTATTTCTACGGGAAGGGCGCCATTTTCTGTTCTCAAGAATATTTCCGAGATATTTATAAGGAAGTTTCAGCTTGTTCTTTGAAAATTTCGAGAACGGAACATCACTAATGGTGGCGGATTAATTTTTTGGAAATATTTTGTAAGAAACTATTACTACTAAATCCTGTTATTTTAACAACTCGAATCTTAATTTGATATGTACTGTTATGGAACCTGCCTTTACAGTACATATGTACACAAAATAGCAGTCGGGTATGTGGTGGGAGAGGGGGGGGGGGGCACGTGCCCCCGTGCTCCCACCCTATAGATCCGCTACTGCTTTCAATAATGTTGCAATATAAAACGCATAAGTGCTGCCTCTAATTCAGGGTTTTTATATTTCTGGTCAGGCTTTATATTATTATTGAATCTCATTTCTTATTGATTCCCAAAATTCCCATTTTTCCCAGGGGCTACAGCCGCGCGGGGTCGGGCGCGGAGGGGGGCGGGGAGGAGACGTGGCCCGCGCGGAACGGCACGGAACGGCGGCGGAACGGGTTCCGTAGGGACGATAGCAAGATAGACCCGTATGCCGCACTCGTTAATAAGATGCCGCCCGCTGGGGCTAAGAAGGTGAGTTGATGTCAATAAATAAATATAAATAATATGTCTTCGAATCTTTTTTACACGACTGACCAAAAAAGGAGTGTTATGTTTTCTGAGTTCATGTATAATAATAATAAATAATAATATGTATTTATTTCTCATCCACAATCTAAAATTACAATTTATTACAGCTTAAATTCAAAAATTTTGCACGAAAAAGTTTATGAACAGAAAATAAAAAGTGCGTGATTGTGGAGAACTATATATATTATTATTGTGTGTATATATGTATGTAAGTTTCTTTATTCCACCATAAGTCCTGAACGGCTTCACAGATTTTGATATGAGAGGTATTTTTAGATTCCTTGCATTTCTCCGAGTGACATAGGCTATGTGAGTTGTCAGTCGTGTTTTTATGTTTTACACAACTGACGAAAAACGGGAGTGTTATGTGTTCAGGTTTCATGTATGTGTATGTAAGTTTCTTTATTCCACAATAAGTCCTGAACGGCTTTATCAATGCGAAAGTGAGTTTGTTTGTTACCTCTTCACGCTTTATCTACTAAACCAATCTTCCTGAAATTACGCATACACATAGACGTACAGAGAAGGACAAAGGATACTTTTCAACTCGGGAACAAGCACCGTGGGAAATACACGCGAGCGAAGCCGCGGGCAAAAGCTAGTACACACACATACACACACACATTTTATTTTACTATTTCCCTTCCAGGTGAAGACGACCAAGGAGCTGCTGCAGGAGATCCAGCAGCGCGCGGGCCGGCCCCCCTCCCCCTCCCCCTCCCCGCGCTCGCCGCACTCCCCGCACTCGCCCGACGTGCAACTCATCGAGCCCGAGCGTTAGTATCATACTAATAATCCACTTTATTATCCGGTCCTTATAAAAGGATTTTTAAAACTTTTTTATTTAAGTTTTGCAATATTATGGGTATCGTTTTCGGGATTTTCGGGTATGCAGCTCACAAAAATGACGTTAATTTTGGGATCCAAAATGGCTGATAAATGTATTTAGACTAGAATAGAAATCATTTATTCCATAGAATTTTTATGTAAAACATCTATTGGCGCGGCTTGGCAGTAAAAATGTCGAATGCCGTGACGAAAAATGGCATGATGCATCGCGCGTCGTGCCGGCAGATATTAAGAAATGAGCGAATTGTTCGGCTCGTGCGTCAATATCGCCTCTTGTGCGTAATAAAATCTAACAGGCCCAACTTTTTAAAAATTTGTAATATGGGCATCGTTTTTGGGGTTTCTGGGTTTGCAGATCACGAAAATGAATTACAGTATGAACAATACATTTAGGTGGGCTTTGATACAACAATTATAACCAGAAAGTTTCAAGATTGTTACAAGTATCCCCATACAAGTAACCCATCGTAGGTTTTACTTCAGATCAATCCCTAAATAACATCTATTTGTAACTTCCAGCGAGTCAAACCAAAATGGAATCTCCTCTGCGCAACGGCAGCAGCGAGCCTCGAGTGCCCTCCCCCCTCCCCCCGCCCTCGCCCCCCTGGCAGCCTCTCGAGGACTACCGGGAACTGCGGGAGTGCACGTGCGGGGAGGGGGAGGGGGGGGAGGACGAGCACTGCGCAGCGCGGCTGGTGCGCATGCGCACCGCTGTGCTGCCTGCGCATGTGCGTGCGCTGCACAGTGCATACCTCCCCGGTATCAACGGCACCCGGGCCCCAGTGTTGCCACACCAGTACGCTGTGCGCAAAACCGAAGACCCCGAAAAACCTGGACTGTTCAATAGTGTTGTTCCCTTGTATAAATATTCCGATTACGCGGACGATTATTGCACGAAAAATATGGACAGTGTACCTTTGTGTTCGCATCTGCCGTGGACGGAGTTCGCGCCTGCCCCCCCCGACCCGCCCCCGCCGCCCTCCCCGCCCCCCCTCAGGCCGTATCCGATCGACGAGCCGGAGATACAGATTAAGACAGAAAAGGAAGAGAGTATGGATGTGGAAGACGAAATAGATAGGCCAGTTGAAGCGGAAATGGTCGGATTACCGCGACTGGAACCTAGTGAGAGGCTCAAAGCGCCGATTCTGACGCCCGAGGACGAGACTCAGTTCAGTGCAGAAAAGAGTGTCAAGAAGGTGGAGACGGAGGAGAAATTTGAATGTTCCTCGCCCGAGCATCGAACCGTGGAGCGAACGAAAGAGGTGGAGGGGGGGCAGGCGTTGTATGACGAGTGTTGTCGGATCAGAGACGCTGTGCCGTACGATTATGAGCAGTTCTCATCGGCGCCCGTGCTGACGTTGCCTGAGGAAAGTTCGGAAGTGGACGGAGCGGTGAGCGGGGCGTTGAGCGGAGCGGAGAGCGAGCGGGACTCGCTGGGCCGGCCCGCTCGCAGCGCTCGCTTCGCTGAGTGGCACGAGTGCGCTCGCCTCGGTTCCCTCGTTGCGCTCCCTTATGTTGTGATCGACTGACGCAGTGCCAAACCCTCGCCTCTGTGCGTTCAAGTGTCCTTATGTTTAGATGTAAGTGTACCCCGGTGTATATAGTGTGGGATCGGGCGTGGTGTGCGTATGTTGTCACGCAGTTTGTCACAATGCAGTTTGGTCACATTTGTGTTCTGTCACCTATTGAACTTGCCACTATTTATACGTTTATTAACATTTGTAACTATACGTCCACTAGCATTCTACAATTTACAAAGAAATTGTCAACTAGTTCTTCTAAAAGCTTCCTCGTGAATTATTCTATCCATTGGTTGATAAGCACCTCATAAAATTAAATTATTTTGATAGCTTATGAGCATTTCTATTAGACAAATTGTTTTATATTTAGAGGAAAGTTAAAAATTAGATAGATATTTTTCAATATGAACCCTTTACTCTTGTTTTAAATTTTTAATTAAAAAAAATTAGACAATAAAAAAAAATATTTAACCATTTTGTTTGAAAAAGACTTGCTTGTTGCAATTTGCAAACATGTTTTATTAAACTTTACGTGCTTCCACAAATCTGTGACGAATTGCGAATCGTGACCAAATGCTTGTGCCAAATTATGTGACGACATGCGACTATCGCGTTCGTTCCATCGGTCGGTATGAGAGCTCGAATATGTACATATAAGTTAGGAATGTTTCGTGAGAGCCGAGCTTTATTTTTAAATGATTATTTCGTTCATTGTCAATGATATCACTAAATTATTAACTGGATGGTGTATGGTTAACAAAATAGATTTTTGATTGACACAATTTCTTCATTTTAATAGCAAAAGTTTAATTTTAGTTGGGTTTCAGTTTGAATTCAAAATAAGCTTATCCTAACTAATATTATAAATGCGAAAGGAAACCAAGGAAATGGTGCGGGAAGTTTTTAGGTCGCTTGGGGAGTGATGTGATGAAAGGAAAATGTTTAATGAAAGGGAAATGCACTATACCTTGACTTCGAAGATTCTCTCTTGACCCTGGCGCCAGGGGATGTCTTCACAGTGGCACGTTTCACAGGATTACTTTCTTCGAAATATCACAGTATTATGCACTATAACATTTGTCCAAATGCAATTAGAAGTATATTGTCAATTTAGCACGAGATAGTCTGATTAAAGCGGGTTTTATAGCCAAAATGCTGAGATAATTGTTCGTTTGTAACCTCTACACGATTTATCTACTGAACCAATCTTCCTGAAATTTCGCATACACATAGCTGGAAGTATGGAGAAGGACATAGGGTACCTTTCATCCCGGGAAAAAGCACTGTTCCCCTGGGAAATTCACGTGGGCGAAGCCGCGGGCGAAAGCTAGTTGCTTTATAAAATATCAGTGTAACAGTAACTGTGTTAGCAAAGGAAAAAGATCTTTAAATGCATACCATTGGTGTCGAAATTAAATTGACAAGTCTCAAGGATTCCACAAATGTTAGAAACAGTAGTAACACATCCAACACGCGCATAATTTCTATGCAGACGTTTCGGCACGGGTTACACCAGCCGTGGTCACTGGCTATTAAATTTTATCAATTTCGCGCAGACAATATGGAGAAAATGTAGTTTTGTAAAAGTTATTATGTTAACTGTAGACCTATTGTTATATTATCTTTTCTCTTATTCATAAAAAGTTCACGAACCCGTTATACCTATTTTAGTTAAATATCTTCTGTCCCTTTCCTTCCCATAGTTGACATTGATAAAAAGTCAATCAAGGGAATGGTTTTTATACTGAAGATTGTTGTCATAGGCGATGGGCTAGCAACCTGTCACTATATCTGAATCTCCATTCCATAAGCCAATATTCAGCTAAGCGTAGCCTTCGAGTCTCACGACTCTTGGCTCTGTCTACCCCGTAAGGGATAAAGACGTGATACTGTACCTGACAAAACATTTTAACTAAAATAGGCTTGAACTGTTGGTTAACTATTTATAATTAAGGGTTTTAATTAATTGAGGGTTATACGATTATAGCCGATTATGGTCATGTCAATGGTACAATACTGTCATTTCAATTTGACACATCGACTTTGATAGCGTTTATCTGACAGATAGCATTTATCAGACAGTCTGTCCTTACTATGCGATTTAAATTCTATCGGTTTTTGATATTTTTGTTGTCAGTTTGTCATTCGAAACCATTTCAAACCATTCGAAACTAACTTCACTACATATACATTTGTCAAAGAGACCAGGGGGTCTAAAAAGGCCACTTTGCCTAATCAGAATATGATTCATTTCTCATTTCCTAAATATTTAAAAATGAACCTTGTTACATAAGTGAAAGTGGTTACATAAGTTTCATTTTTAAATATTTAGGAACTAAGTAATGAATCTTATTCCGATTCATCAAAATGGCCGTTTTAGACCCCCAGAGTGCAGTTGCTAAAGCCCGACCCAAGTTTAGATTCTAATTGGACTGTAGGTGCTGACATCTGGTGGAATATTTGAATGTGATATCCATTGACAGTGAACGATCTATCTGTATTTATAGACGAGTGTCGACCGATGTGTTTCAGTCATGTATTTATTTTACATCGTTCTAGGCGGAAACAAATTGTGGACGGTGGATCGAGAGTTGTGATATTATCATATTTGCGAGTGAATCTGGTGGGGTTTTCCTTTTAGCGCGGATGAGAACGCAAAGGGATTTTCGGACGGATTTTTAAACATTAAAATGTAAAAAATGTTTGTAATTCTTGACATAAATACGACAGTTTGTGATGTGAGTTTGCGAATATGTTTGCTGCTCAATCACGCAAAATCTACTGGACTGATTTTGATGAAGTTTGGTACACGGGTAGAAAAATGCCGGAATAATACATCGTGGGTACATTTTATCCCGAAATTACAAAAATTGGCGACTGAGAAAAAAAATTACATTGCGTTTAAAAATTTTGTATGGAAATTCCATTGCGTTTTTTTATCGCGTTTAGAGCTGCACTATCGGCTTCGGCACTTCCAAAGTTTCGGACGCGTTTGAGACCAAATATTTGTTTTTCATTGTAAAAAAGATGTATATTTTTGTACCTCAAGATTTTGTTCCTTGCCGTCGACGCTGATAGTTCGTGGCTTGTTACTCTTTGGACATTTTGCTCGGGCGCAAATGGTCAATTTCTCAAAAGGTCTAAAGAACCTTTCTCTCTCAAAATGTCCTTTTCTTGAAAGCATTTTATGACTTTCTGCGAAAGGGACATTATGAGATCAAAACCTTGGACATTTTGAAAAATGGACATTCTTCGCCCGATCGGGACCTTTGACCGATCCACCCTCGTTGTATAGGATGTTATTCCCAATTAAGACAAAAAAATCTCTAGACTGTCATAATGAGTTCTTGTTACCGAATGTGATTTATAAAAAAATGAAAAATTAGGTAATTAATAATAATAGGAGTTCCAATTGTATTATATACATATATATTGCTATATCATTCAGTCAGATATCAAATTACAAATATAAGTATGCGTCTCAATTGACCACTAACTATGATTGGTCCAAATATTCCTCAAAAGGAGATGCGTCATGAAAAAAACGACCCGGCCGTACCAAAACATATCTGAATTGTCATTATTTTTACATTAATTTAATCATTGGTATGAAATATTAAAAGGCTTAATATGTCCTAAACAATATAATATAATTTTTAGAACATACTAAGTCCTAAATAATATTAACATTAATGTCACCCTATTACCAAATTCAATGTGCTTTTTTTCGATTTATTTATCGTGATATCATTTTCTAATAAACATTTTTTTTACTCCAATTATAGTGAACAGTAGAAGTTACACGAAATATAACAATTGTTTCTATGTTTAATTCTCTGCCGTGTCATATGATGCATCTCCTTTAGTATTGTTTTATGGACGCCAATAATCATCTGTGAGTTGGTCTCCTGCGCCAAAGCTTAAAGCTTTACTATGAAGACAAATATAATACTCCCAAATTGATATAACATTCATATTACATAGTATATGCGGGCTAATGGTGGTGTACAAATATATTTTGCTTTTGTATAATATAATTTCTTTAATATTTATAGAACTAATTCTATAAATATTATATTCAGTCTTTGCACAGAAAGAGAAATCACATTTTCCTTTTTCACTGTATTTGACTGACCAAGCACATTTATAGATTTGCCAAATAGATTTTAGTAATGTAGATACAGTTTTAAGTTTATAGGTTAGGATAATTTGCCAATTTTCAAGTCGCCTAGTGCATTGCTCAAAATATAGACAGCATTTGGGCGATGACTACTTTTCTTTTACTTTTGTCGAAGATTTTTGACGTTATAACTAGTCATATAGCTCCAGTGTTTACTAAACAGCCTATTTAATGTAAAATTAAATAAAATACAACATTGCTTGTATAATATATGCATAAATATATCAAAATGATAGGCGTTGTATATTAAAATACTGGAGTAAAATTTTTATCTTCATATCAAAATCTTTCAAAGATTCTAAGTACACAATATACAGTACAAAAGTTTACTAACTTCCACGAAAATTGATTGTATTTATTATGGTATGACTTCGGATTTCATTCCCAACATTTGCCTCGAATGAAGCAAATATAAAAATGATTATGCGAAGTCAAAACAAATCATTTGTTTGTATTAAACTAGATTTTTTTCTCAGACGAATTATTTATTCTTATGAATTTTAAGTAGACTAATCTGAATGAGACTTGAAGACGTATTTACATAAAATCTTCGATGAACAATACACCTTAATAAATGATCTCATACAGAATCAAAGTGAAAAAACAGTGTGTGTTGATTGAATATATACCTTCGTTCAAAAATATATCTTAAGTCTAAGTAATAAATATCGTAATGCATTGGACCATACTGTTAGAGCTGTTGGCCGTTTTCAGAGCATTAATTTTTAGGTGTATCGTTTATCGAAGCATAAAATACTTATCAATATTCAAAGTCTGGTTCAAAAGGAGCCATATACACCAACTCACAGATGGCTGGCGTCGTCAAGTGTGGCGCGGCTTCGGTGGATCTGTCTGTTTATTTTTGTTTTTTTTTTAATAACTAAGCTGTCTTTAAAACGGGATTATTATCAGTGCTTATATTATATATGTTAAAATAGTAGTTGATATCACAAAATGATGGAGTTGTATTGTTGAATATATTATGGAAGTGATTGAAAAGGAATGTCGCAAAATGACTGTTGATTCCCCCCCCCCCTATTTCTGTGTGTAGTCTTTTCTATATTAATTCATAAACTTTTTGTGATATCAATTTCAAATACTGTTTTAGTACAAATGCTAAATTTGTGAATCAATGTAAGGAATTCAGAAAGGTGATTGTAAAAATCATAAATAGATGAACTCAATATCAATTTCGTACAAAAATTCAACATATCTATTTTGAATGTGGATATTTATCATATCGTGGCACTTGTGGCAATTATTTGTTTTTTTTTTTGTTGATTGGTTATTATGTGGTGAAACCACTGGGGCGTTGTTAGTTTTTACGATTTTTACGAGAGGGAACATGTCTTCTGTCAAATTAGTAAATTTCTCATATAGGCAAATTTATGTTATTATAAAAAGTTGGTTTTATAATATCCTATTTGATGTAAAACATCTTATGGCGCGGCGTGGCAGTAAAATCGATTGGAATGCCGGCAAATAGCTTGACTCTGTCGTGCCACGATATTCAGATGTTTTACATCTGCCGGGCGTCCGCATCTGCCTAAGACGGCCAACTTTTATTGGGTCATCGACTAAGTTATTCGGTGCCCTTTTCATAAACTTATTTGCTCTAAAGAGTTAATAGCTATTTTATCTTTCCAAATATATAAGTTTATAATAAAAAAATGTGCCAGTATTGTACAAAAGAAATGTTAATGATTGAAAATCTTTGCCAAAATAATGTGTCAGGAGTATATTTTTTAATTCGTTTTGATTTACTTTATATAAAGCTTAAAATTGATGATCGATGTGGACAAACCTTAAAATTTTATTTGATTTTGTATATAACTGTTATTCTTCAAAGTGCTTTTATGCTTTTTTGTAAGAAATTTATTTTATCTAACAAAATAAAGCCATGCTGTTGTTTTTGTCGCACATTTTAAGAATAGGGACAAGACCAAAGAGAATAATACTTTCATCATTGTCACTATAATTTGAACCGTATTGCCATCGACATATAGTTCTTATTCAAATAATATAAGCCCTGTGGCTAACTATATCCATTAAAATTAATTTGAGCATTTAAATTAAATAGGCAAGTATTTTTCCCTTTGATCTAAACAGATACTGGCGTTCCAACTAAACATTGCTAATTTGTCTAGTTTTAAAAGTTCAAAAAGTTGTAAATTTTGTTATTAAGCTCTCTTTTGTTAAAAGACAGATCCACAGAACGAGGCAATGAACCAAAAGGCCTTAGCGTAAGCGCGGAGAGCCGCGGGAGCTTGTTAGTTAGAGTTGACGGCCGCAGACTGCCTTCTTGGACTCGATCCAACATTTTGGTAATATAAAAGCAAAATATATGTGTTTTTATTACGATTTCATGTTTTATTTCGACGCCTTTAGGAATGCGGGATGTTAAGCTTTTGTTATTTTGGTCTTTATTTTCTTAAGGAGATCATCGGATCTTAAATTTGACGGATCGGAATTATCAATTTCCCATATTATTTAAAAATGAGCCTTATGACATCATAAATAAGATTCATTTTCAAGTATTTAAGAAATGGATTATTCTGATTCGTCAATGTAGCCATTTTAGGCTCTGTGGGAATGCTGGTTCGTAGACAGATGCAAACTGATGCGAATAGCTATTTCTGGATTCTTCATTTTAATGTAAAACTATAGAAGGAAGCTATATTTTTTTCGACTTTGTATAGAGTACAATTATTAAACTTATGTTGTCCCTCTCTCGCTTCCATTTACTGTCTACAGGTACCTATAAGAAGAGGTTAAAATAAATAAAGTCATACAAGTTAATATTTATTAATATTACAATTCTTTTTTACACAGTAAGGCACTTATATTCCGCTTATAATATCATAATTAATGGCACGTTTGTTAGTTGATGCATTACAAAATATTAACAGATTCTTAATATCAATACGGTATACATAAGTATTGGTTTTGAGATTCATTGTTAGAGATTATTCAGTTACTTGCAAGAATATATCGAAATTACATACCAATTATAATGGATACAGAGTTAAAATTAATAATAAATGAGCGCTATGTATAAACATTTTCTTACTTTGACTATAAACAACTATAACCAGTCAAAGTTGACCATAAAATAAACATTTTACAAAAGTCTGTATCCATGTCTTGCAAGTTCTCAAATACTATCTCAAAGAGAAGTATTGTAACTACTTGAAAATGGCACGGAATGGCAATTGAAATAAATAAAAAAATCTTATTGCACGAATCATACTATAGTATGTTCTAAGAACTTGATCGAGTTTTAATATAATTTAACAAAAGTCAAAAAACACCTGGTTTTTCTTAGTAACTAAAAATTATTGCCACATTATCTGATTTTGTGCGTATCTTGAGCTTTCTCTGGATAATCTGTCATAAAAGAATACATTACACATGTCAAATTAAAAAATAATTAAAAATTTGAATTCAAGATTACCCGGTCAAAGCTCACAACACTGTCGGACAAACTTAAAATTAAAATAATTTGTCTAAACTCCGTTTTATTCCTATTCGTGCATGTAAACAATCTTACCATATCTTTTTATGATTTTACAACAATATAAATTAAAACAATAAATATTTTTGAAATGCATCTCATGTGATTGTAAAACTATTTCTCTTGATATTCGTGTACTCATATAAACCTATAAGTGCAATATGAATACAATAAAGACAATTTATGTTCCGAAACTGGGGGAACTGTCAAAAAGCGAGAGCAAAGCACTTCGAGCTCGCGCTCGGGTGCTTTTTTAGGAAATTACTTTTGTGGTGAATAAATGTTTTAATAATGTTTAGGTTTGAATTAATTGATTTATTTTTAACAAAAAGTACTGTGAAGATTGTTTACATAACAGGATAAGTTACAAAAACGGCTAGTACAATGAATTACAAGATAACACAAGGCATAGCGCAGCAGAGCGGCAGACACACGGGCACTGCAGTTTTCTTTTCCGAATGCTTCTCCTTGCTGCGCGCGCCCGACTCGTATTCATACATACCGCGGCCTGATGCGTACGCGCCGCCGCCTTGCATTGCCTGGGAAATGTATATAAATAGGTCATAATGGGTATTATATACTACTAGGGTATTATATAATCTATGGTTATATTCAGTAGCGGATTTAGGGGGGGCACGGGGGCACGTGCCCCCCCCAGGCTGATTTTTTGTGTACCTACTGTGAAGGGAGATTCCATGACAGTGCATATCAAATTAAGAAATAACAGAATTTTTTCTGCCCATCTGGTTTATATCTTATTTTTTTTTGCAAATCTTTGCAGTGGCGTAATGAGAGAAAGTCTTTAACAGCATCAGGACGTATCTGCATAGTCCGACATGCATAGTCCGCCACGCCCCCCTCAGAAAAAAATCCTGGATCCGCCGTTGGTTATATTACTAACACTGGTGTCAGATTTTATTCAAGTCGTCTAAAGGCATCTGACATTACTTTTACGACTACCGCCATCTAGTGGCAGTAGCCGTATACACACTAGTAAACTAAACAGCCAATGTGCAGGTTTCCTCACGATGTTTTCCTTCACCGGAAGCAGGTGGTGGTCTATGAGAAAACTACCATACATGAGTGTCACATGAATTTGTAGACCAATCTGGTCTACAAACTCATGTGACACAGGTAGGATTTAAACCCGGGTCCTATCAGACCTCAGGCGGGTGTCATTACCACTTGGCCACCACCTATGGACGGAATTAACAAATTGTTACACCATATTATTATTATTCAGAACATAACTAGCCACGCCCCGGGGCTTCGCTCCCATGGGAATTTCGGGATATAAATACCTTGTGTGCTATTCCCGGTATTTTTCTACCCGTATACCAAATTTCATCGAAATCCGTCCAGGACATTTTGCGTGATTGAGTAACAAACATCCTGACAGACTCACATCCAAACTTTCGCATTTATAGTTATTATTAGATAGTAAAAAGTAATTATTTTCATAGTGTGCGTTACCCTGGCAGTAAAGTGTGTCCTGGAGTTAAGTGAATGGAACCAAAACGTTGTGCATAGTCTAGTGTACATGTGCCGCGAATAAAACTTTTGTGCGTCTTGTAGTTTAGGAAAAAAACGGAAATCTAGGATTCTGCTAGGGTAACGTCGTTCTAGCAGGAAAGTTCTAAACGAATGATCGGAGAGAGAAATATTCTGAGGGGGCAGAGAGCTTAGAGCTGTGCATTGACCTGAGCTGAAAAGATCATTTGTGCGTCTTCAGGTTTTCGGGATATTGCATTTCCTGCTGGAGTAACGTTTTGCAAAATCGTGGATCTCCTAGATCCATCGTATGTGCGCCTGTAAGATAAATATACATGAGTAGCTATTTATTTGTGCCCATCTGTGCCATAATTAGATTTAAGAAAATATTTATAATTTTTAAGTAATCGCGTTGTCTTTGAAATCACGAAAAAAAATCATAGCGCCTAAATGAAAAGACGTGTAAGCTCGCTGAAAACAGTATTCGATTCTTCTATACACCTATAATAACCACAAAAAGTTTCTGAAGTGCACATGTATTCATTATTGAATAATATTACAAAAAGACAAAATTAGGTGACTTAACTTTGACGTCAACATACAAGAAACCGGCTCAACCCAATAAGTGTGCGTGTGAACCAAAGATTAGTGTGTTCAGTCATAAGTTATCGTGGAAATTTTCAGTTCAAAATGTTAAGGATATAAGTAAATAAACACAAATCCAAAAACATATGAACAACGGCAGATTATCCGGCCAAATTAGAATGACTACAAAAAAGCGACGGTTTCATACATATCGATGACCTTCTCTATTGAACGTATTATACCTAAGCTGTTGGCCATACAGTCGCTATCAAACGTCTGTCGGCAATTCCCAACTGGGAATTCCCGACAAAGTTTGAGGAAATAATTAAAAATCCTAACTATCCTATCCTAACTAATATTATTAATGCGAAAGTGAGTTTTTTTGTTTATTTACTTGTTTGTTTGTTACCTCTTCATGCTTTATCTACTGAACCATTCTTCCTGATATTTCGCATACACATTGTTATAAGTACTGAGAAGAACATAAGATACCTGGGAAAAAGCACTGTTCCCGTGGGAAATTCACACGGGCGAAGCCGCGGGCAAAAGCTAGTATGGATATAAAATGCACAGGACATGCACATAGTGGCCATATAAAATAAAAAAAGAGGTTTTTGATTTGGAAATTATTATTTTTATTCTCTTATACATAGGTAATTTTAATAGTAAATATTATGGCATCAAATCACAGATCAAACTACTACTGTGGACACTGGGAACAGTGCTTTTTCCCGGGATGAAAGGTACCTTATGTCCTTCTCCAGTACTTCTAACTATGTGTATGCGAAATTTCAGGAAGACTATTCCAGTAGATAAAGCATGAAGAGGTAACAAACAAACGGATTTGACACCGTAGATGCCTCGGTGGTCCAGTTGTCAAAGCATAAAATATGTTTCATGATCTGGCTGGGTACTTTATATATCTACCAAGCATATTTTGCGGAAAGGATTTCCAGTCTTATTGGGATATTGCATTTTCAAATCAACTGCTTAGCCGAAAACAAAAATGACTCAATGACTTTGGACTGCACTTTTAGCTGTGGGTCTCGAACAATTAAATAATATTTCTTCTCTCAGCCGAAAGACGTCCACTGTTGGACAAAGGCCTCCCCCAAGGATTTCATCCATGGAGGGTTTTACCGTAATCGCCACGCTTGGCAGGCGGGTTGGCGATCGCAGTGTGATGGCATAGTACGCGGAAAGATGCTGCTGCCCATCCTCCGGTGTTTTAAACTCCTTAGTCGCCTCTTACGACACCCACGGGAAGAGATGGGTTGGTGCTATTCTAGGGCCACACCACAGGCCAAATAATATTTACTTACTGCTAAAGAAAACCAAATGCCTTCCTTTCTAACCATTGGTAACTTAAATATTTACTTACCATTGCAGATTATTCCATTCCAACTTCATAAACTTTTAACCAACATCTAATTAGTAAACAAACGCAACTGCGCAACAGGATCTCCATAGCGTCATAACATACATCATGCACGCGTGATGCACGCAACGCACCAAACTGTTTACCAAGAGAAAAGATGACTCACTTCTAGTAAAAAGCAAAATACATCGCATTATTGAAAATAGAATGACAATTATATATCTATCTCTGTCCCACTTATACCATTTTGCTTACTAGTTATCTCACTTTCTTCACGCTAGCTAGACAAAGCGACTCCCTCCCTGTTGTTTTTGTTATCCGTAGACAGAAAACTAATCCAACGTCATCGGGTGCCGCGCGGAGGAAGGAAACATCGGTCGGTGTGCAGAATTGTACGACTCGACATGGAAGAAGAAACAGTAGCCATAGCCATGTAGCTAGTTCATAATAGTGGTACCTAAATAAACTTTCACATTTAAAAAACACATTTTGTATTTTTATAGAAGGTACCTAATCTACCTATTTCGACAAATAAGGAACACGACTTTAACTTTTATACAAATCCCTATTTAACAACAATACATATTTTTTAATTACTTCCACTATTTCCCACAAATAAAGTTACAGGTTGGCATTTGCTAATAAACGTTTGAATGCGACTGTACGAACAGCTTAGGTATAATACGTTCAATAGAGAAGGTTATCGATATGTATGAAACCGTCGCTTTTTTGTAGTCATTCTAATTTGGCCGGATAATCTGCCGTTGTTCATATGTTTTTGGATTTGTGTTTATTTACTTATATCCTTAACATTTTGAACTGAAAATTTCCACGATAACTTATGACTGAACACACTAATCTTTGGTTCACGCGCACACTTATTGGGTTGAGCCGGTTTCTTGTATGTTGACGTCAAAGTTAAGTCACCTAATTTTGTCTTTTTGTAATATTATTCAATAATGAATACATGTGCACTTCAGAAACTTTTTGTGGTTATTATAGGTGTATAGAAGAATCGAATACTGTTTTCAGCGAGCTTACACGTCTTTTCATTTAGGCGCTATGATTTTTTTTCGTGATTTCAAAGACAACGCGATTACTTAAAAATTATAAATATTTTCTTAAATCTAATTATGGCACAGATGGGCACAAATAAATAGCTACTCATGTATATTTATCTTACAGGCGCACATACGATGGATCTAGGAGATCCACGATTTTGCAAAACGTTACTCCAGCAGGAAATGCAATATCCCGAAAACCTGAAGACGCACAAATGATCTTTTCAGCTCAGGTCAATGCACAGCTCTAAGCTCTCTGCCCCCTCAGAATATTTCTCTCTCCGATCATTCGTTTAGAACTTTCCTGCTAGAACGACGTTACCCTAGCAGAATCCTAGATTTCCGTTTTTTTCCTAAACTACAAGACGCACAAAAGTTTTATTCGCGGCACATGTACACTAGACTACGCACAACGTTTTGGTTCCATTCACTTAACTCCAGGACACACTTTCCTGCCAGGGTAACGCACACATTTTCATATGCTTGTCAGCAATAGCTTCGTCAAATCTTCACAAATATTCATCAGAAACATGCTTCATCAAAAATTCCGTACAAATATATCCGCAACAGGCTTCGTCAAAAAAAAATGTTAAGGTATACTATTCCATCAGAAAGCCCACTATTCAGCTAAGCGTGGCCTTCGAGTGTCTTGGCTCTGTCTACCCCATAAGTGATAAAGACGTGATTCTATGTATGTATGTACTATTCTATTAGACCCTGTGTCGAACCTGGCCCAGACCCTGCCATTTAAAAGTGGGAAAAGGAAGAAGACAAGACAAAAATACTCTTTCTAGACTTTTTTTTTTCTAGGCTTTTCTTTTTAAGAAGTGGTACTCACACTAGCCTGGTACCCCGCCACCTCCTTTTTCTGGAAGGGCGTGTGCCCCGGGGGGTAGTACACCGCTGGGCCAGCCACGTTCCTGCTGGAACCCACTGCTGGGGCAGGCTTGGCGGTGGAGCTCTCGTGGGTCACCTCCACTTTGCGTTGGCGTACAGCACCGTCGGGCTGCGTGGGGAATCGCTGGAAATGAATTTATTTTTATGTAAAATATGTACGGCTTTTATGGAAATATTAAGAAATACAAAGTCACCATTTTTTTAAAATTAGTATGATTTTTTAGAATCAAGCTTTTAGAAACTGTATTTATTTTCTATTTTCGTATTTTAATTTATTTATTTCAGGCAATTATTAATATTGCACATTTTATTTATTAAATTTTTAGTTAGGGATTTAGATAAAATTTGAACAAAAAGATTTCTCCTCACTTTGGGAATTGCTACTCACTTTGTATATTTTCCATTTTAGGCTGACATTTTTATGCACATTTTACCGCTTTTGTTAACAGTTATTATTAAAATTATCTAATAAAATTTTCATTTTTAACTAATAACCGTAAAAAATTAATCAATTTGTTTTTACTAGCCTTTAGGTGTAGTGTCCCACGGCTGGGCAAAGGCCTCCCCCTTTAAAAAAAATAATCAATACTTTTTAGAATAAAGTACTCTCATATAGAAATAAGATATGGTGAAAAAATTCCATGCGAGCAGGACTTGAACCCGCGACCAGGTCTTTATACGACCTTGCTCTTCCAACTGAGCTATCGCATTTCAATACTGCACATCGAAAATCTTCACCATATCCAATTTCTATTGAAACGCATTAGGCATGCGTAACCTAACACCAATACCCACTATACGAGTAAGGTATTTGATTTAACCCATATTCGATGAAGTTGAAAATCAATAATGCGTTTCAATAGAAATTGGATATGGTGAAGATTTTCGATGTGCAGGATTGAAATGCGATAGCTCAGTTGGAAGAGCAAGGTCGTATAAAGACCTGGTCGCGGGTTCAAGTCCTGCTCGCATGGAATTTTTTCACCATATCTTATTTCTATATGAGAGTACTTTAGTACTAATATTGCATCTGAGATGCTCAAAAATCCAAAAACTTTTTAGAATAGTTTCCATTACTCACAGCCTCAGGGAAGTCAGCCAACAAGTCATCCAACTTCTTAGGGGGTTGCTGGTTCCCGGGCGAGGGGGTGGTGGGGCGGGGGAAGGGGGCAGCTGACCCCAGGGTGTGCGGGCCGGGGGAGGGGGAGGGGGGGAAGCGCTGCGTCGTGTTGTGGGCCGAGTAGCTCGTCTCGCTGTACTTGTATGATGTTGGACCCTGGAATTGAAAAGGCAAAAATTCTATAACATTTATTTTGTATTCACAAACAATACAGCAGTTATTATTCAAGTAAATAATAGGAAAAAAGAAACTAAAACTAACTGAAAAATAAACTAAACTAACTAAACTATATCTGAATTTCCATTTCATCAGAAAGCCCACTGTTCAGCTAAGCGTGGCCTGAGTTTAACGATTCTTGGCACTGTCTACCCCGTAAGGGATAAATACGTGATTCTATGCAGTAGCGGATTTAGGGGGGGGGGGCACGTTGCCCTCCCCCCAGACTGCTTTTTTGTGTACCTACTGTGGAGGGAGATTCCATAACAAAAGCATATCAAATTAAGAAATACAGATTTTTTCTGCCCATCTGGTTTATTTCTTGATTTTTTGCAAATCTGGTCCTTCTGCAGTGGCGTAGTGAGAGCAAGTCTTTAGGATTCGTTTCAAGGCGGGCGGCAACAGCATCAGGAAGGATATCGATTTGTTGCACACCCCCCCCCCAACATGCATAGTCCGCCAAGGTCCTTTTGCCCTCCCCAGAAATAAATCCTGGAATGTCCTGGATCCACCGTTGATTCTATGTAAGTAAAATATTTTTTTATGTTATGTAACTTTAATAACCTTTGTTTGCCTAAGAACTAAGTGAGATATGTCAAATTAATAAAAATAAATAAGGAAGAGGAAAAACTTCTGATACATTGAATTAGACCGCGGCAAAGATTTGTGGTAGGTCCGTTATTTATTTTATTTAAATTCATTTTTTTATGACTTTAAAAATGATTGTTTCATATACGCGTGGTCCTACCGATATTTCCTAATAGTGGGACCACGGGTACCACCATGTGCCTGTTGTAGGACCATATTTATGTCGGTTTATTTTTCAGTTTTTTTTACTATTATTTTCTTAAGCAAATAAAATACTATTACTACTATTGACTAAGTCTACTATTGATAAAAAAGTAATAGAAATCCTACTAATATTATAAATGCGAAAGTTTGGATGTGGGTTTGTGAGGATGTTTGTTACTCAAAATCTACTGGACGGATTTTGAAGTGGAGTGACTTCTAACGGCCCGGGTCGGCCCCGGTGACGGGGCCGTTGGAAAAAAAATCCAAAGGCCCCGGCGGACCCGGATTTTGCGTTGACGGACCGTTGGAAAAAAAAAATTACCAACGGCCCCGGCGTGTTTTCTAAATGGGACGGATAGCATAAAAAATTATAGCATACGCTCCGGTAGTAGATGTTGAAAGCGGTGATTAATACGGTTTTTTAATTTCATTTCATATTTCAGGTCTACAAAATAATACACAATTAGTGTTTAAAAGTCCTTAAAACACTACCGGAACGTATGCTATAATTTTTTTATGCTATCCGTCCCATTTAAAAAACACGCCGGGGCCGTTGGAAGTCACTCGAAATTTGGTACCTATACGGGTAGAAAAATCCCGAATAACACATAGGGTACTTTTATACCGAAATTGCCACGGGAGTGCAGCCCCGGGGCGCGTATATGTATGTATAGTATATATCTTACATAGGGTGTGTGTCCATTGTGCGGCGGCGAGGCGGGCACGAGTTTGGTTTCGTTGGCGGGCGCGGGGTACACCATCCGTTCATTTGTGTGCTCTGGAAATATATATGTACAAGTATTTACATTTTTAACCGACTTCAAAAAGGAGGATTAAACTCCGCTTGAGATTTTTTCCTCAAAGTTAAATACAAATATACAAAAATATTTATTGACACAAAAGGTACATACATTTTAAGGACAACATGACGTAATTGTTAGGGAATTTTCCTAGACGTCTTATATGTATAACACATGGAACTAATGACAATTCTAACCTTATTTTTTCCATGGTATAACATAATATCTATAAAAATTCATCTTATCTATGAGACATCAGAACGCAATAAGTAAGGTATGAGACAATGTAATTTTATTGCAATTTCCACCGTTTGACGAAACCCTACCAATTTGTCCTGCTGTTAGGACCATGTGCCTGTAGTCCTACTGCATGTACTGGTAGGACCACCAGATATCATCATGCCAATATATGGTACTTGTACCCGTGGTCTTGGATTACTAGATATTTATCTCTGCTCACCATCGCTAGTGGTGACGTGTCGGTATTCCCTTACTCGGTTGTTACAGTGAGAGCAATACTGGCAACCCAACGCCGGCGATGGCGCGGGGGCCGCGTTCGTGGTGTGGTTTGTGGATCTGGAAACACACATTAAAACTATTAAAGTTAGTTAATAAATAAATTTATTACTAGCCGCGCCCCGGGGTCTCGCTCTCTTGGAAATTTCGGGATAAGTACCTTATGTGCTATTTCCGGTATTTTTCTACCCGAGTACCAAATTCCATCGAAATCCGTCCAGTAGATTTTGTGTGATTGAGTAACAAACATCCTCACATCCAAACTTTGGCATTTTTAATATTAGTAGGATTTAAAAAATTCTACATACAATTTTTAATATCACATCTTTTGCACAGACTAACTTGGCATTCACTACCACTTCAATACATACCATCTCCAATTCATATTTGGCATCAATTTCTCATATACCTACATTATACTAAATAATTGAAAAAAAAAAATGTTTTTTGAAAAAAAAAAAGGCTGTTTTTTTTCAACTAACGTCCGCAAGTTCTCGCTGGTGACGTAAGAGTGGTGCTCCGCGGTGGTGGGGATGGGGACGCTGGCCGGGTCCTGCAATGGAATGAAACATCATTTACTGGTTGCGCCCCGGGGCTCCGCTTCCGTGGAAATTTTGGGATTAAAAGTACCCTATGTCATTCTCAGTACTCCTAACTATGTGTATGCAAAATTTCAGGAAGATTGGTTCAGTAGACAAAGCGTGAAGAGGTAACAAAAAACAAACTCACTTTCGCATTTATAATGTTAGTTGGAATTCATCGAATATGATCTACAGAGGCGATGTCATGTAAACACTGTTAGCGAGATTTAGTTTTATCATATAATGCGATAATTATTCTTTGCGCCATCTATCTTAATCTTTTGAACTAGTGTTGGTTGCTGTGGCTCGGTAGGTGCCGCCACAAGTCTACTACTTATTACACCTATATTGGCGGTGAATAATTATTGATTTGATAGGATTTTATTTAACTAAATATGTCATCTAAACTCCATTTATTCTTACCAGTCCTATCATCTAAACAATCTTACCATGTCCTTTTTTGATTTTACAACAATATAAATTAAAATAGCCTTTTTAGGAAATTACTTTAGTAGTTAATAAATGTTTTACTTTAGAATGTTTAGGTTTGAACTAATATTTGATTTATTTTCAACAAAATTCAACAAAAAGTACTGTGAAGATTGTTTACATGATAGGACTGGTAAGAACAAATGGATTTTAGTTTTGTGCCCTCTGTATTTGCAAAGAGACGTATTTCTTTTCCTACCGGTTGACTGCATGGAAGAGATCCCTTCATGGCATAAGTCCGCCGTTGCAATCATTGCTCTGTTATTTGTTTCTATGTGTTTTATTTGTGCTATAAAGTGATTTCAAACAAACAAATAATGATTACCTGGTCCGCGGGGACCTCGTACGTGTAGGTCTTCACTGTGGTTGTCACTTTGTTCATGGGAGTGCTTGATCGGGACAGCTGGAATGGAATAATAATAAAAAATATTTTATTTTCAGACGACTAAGATCCATGACCTGTGGTGTGGCCCTAGAATAGCACCAACCCATCTCTTCCTGAGGGTGTCGTAAGAGTCGACTAAGGGATTTAAAACACCGGAGGATGGGCAGCAGCATCTTTCCGCGTACTATGCCATCACACTGCGATCGCCAACCCGCCTGCCAAGCGTGGCGATTACGGCAAAACCCGCTATGGATGAAATCCTTGGGGGAGGCCTTTGTCCAACAGTGGACGTCTTTCGGCTGAGAGAAGAGAAGATCCATGAAATGGATGGAAGGAAAGACATGATCAAATAAACATGACAGTAATTCGCTTGTGACGGTGCTTGTTGTTGAAAGGTCCCAGGTTCGATTTCTACTTGTGCTTCATTAGCAATTTGACCCACTAGAAGTTTATAGAGAGGAAAGACATGTGCCGATCCTAAATAATTGGACAAGCAAAGACAGGAATATAAATTTAATTGCCCCAGGACTACAAAATCAATCTTTTCACTCGACGATTTGTAAGCAGGAATCCATAAGGATAAACCCCTGGCTTTTTTATTTAAGAGGCCAGACCCTTGATTCTACAAATTACAAACGTAGATGTCGTGCCTCAGTTGTGTCTCAAAAGCCAAAGAAATCGTAATAAAACATAGAAGTCGAAGTCTTACAGAGATCTTGTCACTTTATTTCAATTTCTTTGGCTCTTGAGACACGATATCGACGTTTGTAAAGTGGAATCGGCCCCCAGTAGTGGAATTTGTAGTGCACATGAAAGTTAAAGTTACCGTGGATGTGGCGTGGTGGCAGTGGTTACAGACCGTGGGCGGGACCGGCTGCGGGGCCGCCGGGGACAGCTGCGACGGGACCACGCGGGACTCTGGACATTGATTAAAAAACGACTAAATTACTAGATAGATCAAACACTTTATTGCACCATTTACCAGAAATCTTATTAGTTACAAAGTTACTTATTCCTGGCGAAAGTAAATATCATATATATAAATGAGTCGCCTAAAAAGGCGGGCTTATCAAGTCAAATGTCAAAATTTCTTTCAGCCAACCTTTGGGTGGAAGGAAACATAGCTTTAAGTAATTTTATGACGTCAACTATTAACGACGATTTAAAAGTATACTATTTTTTTGCGCATTTAAATAAAATTATTTTCATTTCATTTCATTGATATCATAATAAAAACGACTAAATTAGTACCTCCATTTTTTTCAATTTTATCAGTTACTCTACACTTATTCCTTACTCTAGACTCTAGGATAAATATATAAATGGGGAAAGACAGGGTGCCAGGTTCAATCTCCAGGCAGGTCATTGATTTTTTCGTATAATTAATAAGTGTATGTACTAGCTTCTGCCGGCGACTTCGTCCACGCGTAATTAACTATTGTGCTATCAAGATGAAACCACGCCATATTTTAAGTTAGACCATCAACAATACAACAGTGAAAACCGCATTTAATTTGGTCCAGTAGTTTTTGCGTGATGCGCGTACAAACATATAGACAATAATTTAAAAAAAATGGTTTTGGCTTCTATTGGCCATGTAAGAACCCCTCATAGATTTTCTTAAATATTTTCTATCTACAGACACAGACCAGTTACAATTTTATTATATGTAATGAATGAATGAATGTTTATTTGCAGTAAAAGTGGTACAAGAAAATAAAGTTGTTAAATAATATGTGTGAATCTCACTTTTAACCTATCCAGGCATGCAAAATCTTTAAATCAATATCTAATATAGCAATTATAATGATATTCCATACCTGTCTTCTCCTCCCGATACACCTCCTGCCTGAGCTCCTGCGCGCGGGTGACGGTGGGGGGCGGGGGGGGACTGGAGCCCCAGGATGAACTCTCCACTCGCTCCTCTCGCTTCAGCGTAGAGTACCCGCTAGATGGCGCCTTTATGGGAGTCCTGAAGATTGCGTCAACCCATAATTATTCTCAAATATTAATAAAATTCACCCCCTCAGCACTTCATATTGGTCGAAAGAAATAAAATTGATAAGGACTTGACTCCAGAAAAAAAGAGTCCTAAAAGATCCCTCCAAAGAGCCGATTGGCAGGAAATAGCGCAGAACAGGAAGGAGTGAAAGCGTCTTGTATCGGAGGCCAAGATCCTCTTTGGGTCGTCGAGCCATCAAAGTAAGTAAGTAAGTAAGGACTTGACTTGAAGTCAAAGGAGGAGCTCCCAGCCTTTCTATTCTAACAAAGGTCTGTGGCAGCACATCATACCTACGCCACTGAGAGTATATGTGATGCAAACCAGGGTAGACCACCAGGCTAGCTAAAACGCCTCGTATCCAATAGGCAACAATTTACACGCAACATATCGCTCTATCTCGCTCCATACAATTTCCATGAGTGAGAACCACGATGTGATATTTCATTTGAGTGAATCGAAGTGAATAGCATACGAATATGTCATTGCCAAATGGATACACGGCTTCAAGCTTGGGAAATCTCACTTCTGTTATCGGAGGTTATCTCCAATTTTGAGAAACGTCCACCTCACTACGTTTTATACGGGTACATATCACATCTTGGAGCTCCTGAAAGTACCGTAGTAGTAAGTAGTGGAGTTTGTTGCGCCGCCTCTTCTCCACTTGCGCTTTGGAGGCGGTGGTAACCTTAGCTTTAAGTAATTTTATGACGTCAACTAACTAAAAAAACAAGAAGATTTAAAAGTGCTATTTTTAGCCTAAAACCATTTTAATTTCATTACCTATGCCCTGCATGGGACGAAAGGAAGATGGTAAGAGACTCACCCCCTCTTGTAGTCAAAGGAGGAGGTCTCAGCCGTGTCGGAGGTGTAGCCGCTCTTGTACAGCTGTCGCTCTTGGTCCTTCTGTAGGTCATCTAGCAGAGAGTCCAGCTCTTCTACGTTCTGACTCAGGTCTTTGGTCACCTTGGAGCTCTTCACTCTTGAGTAACCTGAAGGTATAACGACCATAGACTAGACATAGAAAAAAAATCATTCTTTAATTTAAAAAAATCTAGCTCTATGATACTGAAGGTTCCGGGAACTTTTTTCGGCAAATCATTAGTTTGGGTTCGTTTCTTGGCAGTATCATTGTCATCAGCCATTTTAATTTACTTTTACTTTTGGTACCAGCTGAAAATCAGCGCTTTGGCTTCTGCCTTACCACCAAGCTAAGCTGGTCGCCTTTTCGACAAATTAGTGTGTATATGTTACATGTTTTTTGTATTTAGAATATTTAGTTTTGTTACTTTTGTCGAATAAAGTTTTTTTCTTTCTTTCTTTCTAATGTCCCTAGTGCTGGGGCAATGGCCTTCCTTATAGATAAAGAGTTCTTGGCAGTATTACTCATTAAACTTATTTTTTATTTTATTTTATTTATTTAGGTCTACCATTGGTTGCTACAATATATCATTACAATAGATTCATGCTTATCTAATACATAAAGTAATAGTAGTTTACTTAAGCTAATTGTGCTAACCTTTTAAGGTAAACTCCGCTTGTACCATTATTTAGATGCAGGAGTAGGTGCAAAAACAATACCAAAACAGGTCCACAAAAAAAGCTAGTGTATATATAATTAGTGGCACTACTGAGCAGGCAGAGCGCCATTGATATTTCTACAAAATCTTGCCATAGAATCATGGTGTATATAAACTTGTAAAAAAAGCCCGTAAATCGTAAGTAAATATGAGCTACTGTTTGAACTAACCTGGAGTGGCGCTAGAGACAGTCTCGTAGTTGTATGTCCTGGTGCCTGAGCTGCCGTTGAGGACTGGTAGCTCACGCTCCTCCCTCTCGTAGTAATATGAGCTGCTTTCTGCTTTAGGCACAGGATGGGCTGGGATTGTGTATTCCTAGAATTGCAAATGGTTACGGAGATGTTTAATATCATTTCTTTAATGCTTTCATAGTCTAGTGTATAATAATTTAAATTTGAAGTTTAATCCATGCTAGGCATGCATATGTTTGGGTTACGATTTAGATCTATACTTTTGTGAACTCTAATTATTTATCGCTCTCTTGATTGTAACCTGTTTTGTGTGCTACTGAATCCATACTATCCATACTAATATTATAAATGCGAATGTTTGGATGTGAGTTTGTGAATTTGTGAGTTTGTGAATTTGTGAGTTTGTGAGGATGTTTGTTACTCAATCACGCAAAATCTACCGGACGGATTTCGATGAAATTTGGTACAGAGGTAGATAATGACCTGGAATAGCACATAGGCTACTTTTTATCCCGGGAAAAAGCACTGTTCCCGTGGGAAATTCACGCGGGCGAAGCCGCGGGCAAAAGCTAGTAAAGAAAAAAGTTACAATTAGCTCATGAGCGTTTAACGAAAAATTATGAATTGTTTTTGTATTCTTTTCTAAAATGATAAAGGCAGATGCAATTTCTTACAGACATTACATAGAAATTTAGATAGAAAAAGAAAAGGGCAACCTAATTTAAGGACCTAAATGCCCTAAATATCTCTTTGATTGAATGGCACCATAGTCACTTCTTTAGCCACAACTTATGACTTAGTTTTGTAGTCTTATAGTATTGTGGCTCTGTAGGTATGCCACATAACTCCATTAGTAAAATTTGGTTGTGTAGGGTTACGTACCTACATCACACTGTACCTTTATGTCATATGTATAGGTACTTATGTTTATTTTAATTGTTTATGTTACTTCAACGGAGCGGAGACTACATCAGTAGTTCTCCGGCGTCCATATTAAACGGTCAACTCAATCCAATATTTCAATCAGTGATCCTGCTAGTGCCCAAATGAACTATTTTTAAGACAGAACACGCTCAGACACTTCCAATTTTACAGTAATTATACAGAGACAATTTAATTATACTGCTCATAGACAATCACAGTATAGTTGCATATCGATGGATGAAGATGGTCTATGGAGATTTGAATAATTATTTCGCGCGCCATCTATCTTCATGTGGCGAACTAGTGCTATTGCTGTGGCTTGGTAGATGGCGCCACAGTACTATTAAACTTACCTCGACAGTATGAAGGTCCTTCCTGTCGTACTTCCCAGAAGGATGCTTCTCCTCCTTGTACTCGTAATGGTACTCCCGGGACCCCGCCCCTCGCCCCAGGGAGTCCAGCTTGCTGCCTTTCGGGAGTAGTTCGGATTTTATCATGTCTGGAACAGGTATTTGATAATATTTCATTTTGTTTATGTCAGTTTAGCTCACTGCACGCCTTGGGCAACTGCTAGTTCAGTGAGTTGTGTGTGCGTGTATTTCCCACGGGAACAGTCTCTTTGACCGGGATGAAAGGTGCTATGTCCTTCTTAGAACTTCTAACTAGGTATGGGTATGCGAAATTTTAGGAAAATTGGTTCACTGTATACTGCATATTTTGGGAAATTTTAGGAAATGCAATTTTAGGAAAATTGGTTCACTGTATACTGCATACTGTGTACAATGTATACTGCATTTAATATTAGTTGGGATGCGAAAGTTTGTGAGTATGTTTCTCGCAAAAACGCAAAGTCCGCAGGATGGATTTCGATAAATTTTGGTACACGGGTAGAAAAATACCCGGAAACGTAGTGTATGTTTTATCTCGAAATTCCCATGGGTCGTAGCTCGTAGCAAAGCAATAGTAAGTCAAGGGCGGATCCAGGATTTTTTTCTGGGAGGGGACGGGCACAAGACAGCTAGGTTCCCCCTTGCCCCCCCCTAAATCCGCTATGGTATAAGTCCTTTGTTTCCTCACCGAATTGTTCGTCGTTGTATGGCGCCACATTACTTCTGCTGCTGGAGTACTCTTTATACTCCTTCTGCTTGCTGTATGACTTTGTCGCCATCGTGCCCTGCTATCTGTAACAATAGAAACATGATTAAATATTTTAAAAATATCCACGACGATTCATTAAAGCAAATAAATCTAAAAGAAAAATATATTTTCAATTTGTTTTATGTTACTCTTTGAGCGATTTTTCTGACAGCTAATTAAGAAAAAAAAATCAGTACAAAAAAGTCTCAACAGATAGCGTTTTATGAAAGCCGAGTAGTAATAATGGCTGAACCTATATGGTGCGCTTTTACTTTTCAAAAAAATCACATAACAGTTTGACAGTTGCACAAATCACAATATAGATACTTTTTATTTTATTTTTTACTAAGTTTTATTTTTTTTTAATCCCGTGGATTTTTTGCTTTTTGTATGGAATTTTTTCTCTCGGCTTTTACTAAGCGCCATCTATGAAGTCATTTGGAACTATTTCTTTTTTTAATTTGTGTCACGGAAAATCCCTCATTGCTTGCACATGACATTAAATTGGAACATTTAAATGTACACAAACAAATAAACGCTGAAATAGTATATTATATAGGTACATACACCTACAGTACCTACGTGACTACGTGTAGCTATCTGTAACGTTCCTTCGTGTCGTGGGTAAAAAAAAAGTATGTGGATAACTATAACTATTCTATACTTAATAGTTTATTAAGATTTCAAAGTGATATAACTTATTGCCGATTTAAATAAAAAAATACTTTGACACCAAGCTGAATAGCATTAGAAGCTGGTGACTTCCCACGCACCTGCGCCTGCCCAGGCTCCGGTTTCACCGCCAAATATGGCGTCTTATCGCGTATAGTATGATCTCGGATCTAGACGTTCGATACAGTTGCATTGCACGTTAGTTTTCTTAGAAGTGTCGCTTGGAAAGAGAAAATTGCATGTTTAGGCGTGTGTTAGATGTGTGTGGATTACTAGGGAGGGATCCCAATACTGAAGTCGGCTTTCTAGGTATAGGTTTACCATCAGTCCTGATAAAATAATCATGGCTATAACATTTATCTATATTGACACACTATTGTTATAAAGAGGAAAAGTTTGTAGCAAATTAAATCAAAAACTACTGGACTTATTTCAAGATTTTTTTCACCACGTGCGAAACAAAAATATAGGCACAGGAATGGAAGAAGTCTGATCAATCCGAGCTTTTATAATTATAATACTTATAGGTATGGCACTATTGACACTACACATACTCATATGATCTATTTTTTTTCTAGTCGGAATGGCTATATCAGATGAGACCTATATGGCCACGGCAATTGCATTGACGTTGGACTCGTTGAGGTCCTCCATGGAGCACGAAATGGGGCAGTTGGGAAATGTCATTATATGACCTATTCTATTCTATTTTCAGCCTATATTAACCCACAGCTGGACATGGCGGCCCTTCTTTCACAACACTTACTACGGTCCTGTGCCAGTCTCATCCATCGCTTTCCCGTTACCTATAATCTATACATATAATAAAAAAACAGTAAAATATTTTGTCTGTACATTTAGTATTTTTGACTGAAATGGATAGAGGGACACTTAAAAGAATAATAGAAAGCAAAAAAATTTTTTGGAATTTCTTGTCTGTCTGTCTGTATGTATGTACGCGTTTCACGCAAAAACTACTGGACGGATTTGAATGAAACTTTTTGTTGTATAGCTATTAAGCCTGGGCAACATATAGGCTATTGATTTTGTAAACTGGAACACCTGATGAAGAACCTTAACAGAACGGCTAAACTATAAGAAATATGGAAATGGTCCATTTGCAAAAGTTTATCAATCTGACGAGCACTTTCTATCTACACTATTACATATATGGAAAGGGCGCCTTAGCAAAAGTCGTTCAACCTGATGAGCATTTTCTGCTGACGTATAAAAATTTAAGATTATGGAACATCTGATGAAGAACTCCAAGAGACCAGCTATAAAATAAATAGAAATGAGGCCTTAGCAAAAGTCGTTTAATCTGATGAGCATTTTTCACAGACGTAGGTATAAATAGACAGGACACGGGGTAGGACAAAGAGGGACTCGGGGTGGGAGTGGTGGTACACGGGAAATTGTAGATACCGAGCAGACGAAGATCGTTTATTGAATGAAATATCACTTTTGATTCATTTTTACACCGCGACTGTACTACGAGTATATAATATATTCCCGCGGGACACGGGATAACCAAATGGCTGAAATTTTAAGTACTGAATTTAGATTACTACAGTTTGGAACACAAGAAGATTTTTCATCTAAGCGAAACTCACGCGGGCGATGCCGCGGGCAACAGCTAGTATGATATATGACCTAATTACATAGAATATTTTGATCATAATAATAGGTATAGAATTACATAATTTGACATTTTTGACATTATTTATTATCGTTATTTTTTTTATGTAACATATTTTGTAGAGTGAAATTAAGAATTTGTATTTTAATTATATTGGTGTATACTTTTGCACGTCTGCTTGCAGACTGAAGACATGGAACTATTTTTCTGTATCATCTTTTGTACTGTTTTCTGGCAAATAAACATTTCTGATTTACATACAATTATTGTATACTAAAACATCAAAGGTTACTTAACTGGTCTCTAATCTAAATAAATTAGCAAAGTAACAAGTGACATTCACGCATAGAAAGCCGTGGGCGAAAGCTAGTGTTGAGGTAAATCGATCACAATGCGACAAGACAGTGTTGTAACAAGACTGGTTTGGCATTTACGTTAGCCCTGACACAGTGAGAACCTCCCAATTTGGCAGCAAGGATAAACTTGCATTCTTTATTAGTATTGTGCTACGTCTACTGTTATATATTTTTAATATATCGGCTGGGAATTTTTAAGACCTTAATTTCTCAATACAGAATGACTGTTCTACAATATCAGCTGTACCATGCGGCTTTGTTCCCGTGGGAATTTTCGGATTCCTTATCATACTATGGAATACTTTTTTTAAATCGGACCGGTAGTTCCAGAGATGAGCGCGTTCAAACATACAAACTCTTCAGTTATTAGTATAGATTGACGTATAAATTGGCAGTTGAGTTAGAAAATGTGGACCGATTTATTTGAAATTTGTTTCACTTAGAGAAATATACCTGGGGGCCAATTCCACTAATTACAAACGTCGGCATCGTGTCTCAGTTGTGTCTCAAGAGCCAAAGAAATTGAAATAATGTGACAAGATCTCTGTAAGACTTCTATGTTTTATTGCGATTTCTTTGGCTTTTGAGACACAACTGAAGCACGACATCTACGTTTGTAATTTGTAGAATCAAGGGCCTGGAATAAGAATCTTATTCTATTCGTGCATCTACAGATCTACTAGTGAAAAAATTGTTGCTTGCTTACCAAATACTGATGTTTAGTTTTCTTCAAAGATCACACAACTCAGCTCACATTTTTTTTTAAATATTAATCTTCATTATTTACTTATTTTTCCAGTGTTTTTGCAACAAAACGTGTGCCTTTGCGCCCCGGGGCGCCACACAACTTCACATAAGTCTGTTTATAAACTGACGACGAAAGCAAATCGCCACATTATGTTAATAGAAGGATTTATTGTAGGCATAATGCTTATCACAGATATTCACAGAATTCTAATTTTATTCCTTCCATGTAAACAGCACACACACTACACACTTTGAAATAAAGGTATCGACAATGAAATGTTCAAAGTGGTACCGATATGATATGAGTAGTATTCTCCATCACAAAACACATGGTTTTCCATAATTTTCAATAAAGAAATTATTTATTCAAGTGCACTTTATAAGACAACGTCTTCAAAACACAGGTTTTTCCATAATATCCAATAAAAAAATTATTTATTCAAGTGCTCTATAAGACAACGTCAACCTCAAATCAGACTGATATTCGATCAGAGGGTATTTTGATATTTTAACTCAAATGTTATTTTGGGGGTAGTTAGAAATGTAATTACAAAACAGGAACCACAACAAATACGCTGTCCTATTCTAAATAAGCTATCAACGATTTTTCTTATTTGTACATATTTAAATGAAATATTTTTAATTGCCTGATTTTTAGCACTATTACTGCTGGCAAAACTCTCATTCAAATTGTTAAAAAAATACATTCATGTTTATTTGCATGCATTCAATGAAATCCTGCATCGCGCTATCAAAGTTTTTTCGCCCGCAAGCATATCATCAAAATATTAGGCTGACCTTGTGGGGTCAATCGCTCCGAGGTAAGCCAGTCTGGTCAAGCTGGTCCAAGTTGACTACTCATTCAGATGTACCCCCCTTGGGAGTAATGTGAGCTCATGATGGAAATCATAACGACAAATGCCCTCTGGAGAGTGATGCAAACCCCTAACGGGGTAACTCGACTCCTTTTTGGCTCACAGTGATAAAGACGGTTCTCTGTGTAGCTTTTGTCGACAAGTTATCAAATATCAAAATAAAAGTTTTTTTTAGTTTTTTTTATTCATGGCAACAAACAGTCATGTACAGATATAAATATACAGCTTTATATTTACTTTGGCTGACTATTTGCCATCCAAAATTGGGTATGTTGAAAATACCCACAGAATCGAAGCCAGGGGGCACAGATTACTAAAAACTATATTTTAACTACTCATGTGCAGGGGGGTTAAATATGTAATGATTGTGATATTAAGTTTGACTTGTGCTGCTATTAAATTAATCTTTAAAATATAAATAATGATAAAAGGAAAAAAAATTGTACAAATGTAATTTTATAGGCCTATTTCTTACACGATCCGTAATAGCCCGGGAAGTAGTGTCATCCAATGTATGGAACCTGCAAATTTTGGTATCGGAAGAATTCACTTGGCACAGGTGTTATATACATGAAGTTAAGCTAATTTAGCCCGGTAGCCTTCCACCCCCCCCTGGTGGGTAGGTAGGGGGGCATTCAAAGGTACACGCCGCCGCGCTTTAGTTAAAAAATCATATCAGCTTCTATTTACCTACCACCTCGAGTTTGGTGTCATTTTCTAGTAAATCAGGCATGAGGAATTCATTTTTGAGACATTTAGTATATAGTTTAATAGAAAAAAAGGAAAATATTGACGAAAATATCAAAATCGGTTTGTTATTTTTTTTATTCAACTGTCAATATTTTTGAAAATCCTGAATTTCGTGCAAATAAAAAAATACTATATTAAAGGATATTTATCTAGCTTTTAAAAAATATATACTTTAATATATAAAGTTATCATAGATGTTTCTGAAAAAATCGGACATGGTACGCGGCGGTGCCTAGGAACTTTTACAGTAGTCTAGTTTCTCATCCTTTTGTTGACATATTAATTTGGTTTTATATGCAAAATATACAGAATATGTACTTTACTTAGTTATTGACTGTCTCTTATGGTCTGATGAATAAATAATAGTATTTTTAGGGTTCCGAAGTAAACATGGAACCCTTATAGTTTCGTCATGTCTGTCCGTTTGGCTGTCCGTCCGTCTGTCCGAGACTTAGCTCAGAGACTATTAATGCTATCAAGTTGTAATTTGGTATAGATATACATATTAATTACGCGGATAGAAATGTAGAATAAAATAATGAAAAAAAATTTTTTTTAGGATGGTTCCCCTACGGCTAAAGAGGGGATGATTTTTTTTTATCTCGATTATACCATCGTGTGGGGTATCATTTAATAGGTTTTTCAAAAATATTATGAGTGTGTGAACATCATATTTTGATTTAGGGTACCGTTTGTGAAATATTTGACTTTAAAGTGCAAAATTTTGTTACGAGTCAAGTGTCCCCCCTTTCGAATAGGAAAATAGTTGTCGGTGGATACGGGAAAAAGTCATGATACGTAGGAAAGATAATGAATTTAAAAGGAAAACTATCACTATTATGTAGGCTTTACACTTTAACTAGTAATAGACGATAAACTTACAAAATCGATTTTAGTATGAAAAATATTTGTAGGAACATATTTCATTGAATATGATGGTATGGTATATATACATTGTATTATAGTCATTAGTTAAATAAAGCTGGGAGTTAATTTGAGTTGATGTATCCACATTTGTACAGAGTAGGCAGGCAGGCACCTTCGGAACTCTACAATGGTGGTCCGATACGGACTTGACCAATTATTTTATTATATTACCGACATTTTCCACCACAGTGGCATAATTTGGTTTATTTTAATTGAATTTTGACAGCTGCACCTAACACCGCACCGTGGCTTGCACCGAATCAGTTCACGACAAGCGGTAGCAGCAACTGGTGCAATAGTCCACTTTGTTTTCCATTTCCTATCCCAAATCCGCAAGTGCGCTGTTCTCTAAAAAAGACTGACAGCTAGAGAATGTTCCGCCGACGGAAGCCAGTTCTCGGCTGCATCTCCTAAGAGCTGTTTACTAGGGTGTGCATGTAGAGTGTGCTGTGCATTGTGGACTCCTACTTGTCAGAAAGGCACGTCGAGTACCCAGGGAAAGACGGATGGCGATGCTGGGAAATGTCATGTGGCGTTCCGCATCCCATGGCCTATGTTTTTATCGTCCTAGACATGCACCGCCAGAAAATGCGAGCATAGTGGTAGGTGGGGTCAATATCGTTATTGGTGGAACTATGAAGTACCTCGCCTGAATGAACCCTATATAGAACTATGAAGCCTAATCCTGGATGCCAAATGGAAGTTCTCCGATCAGTTCAAGAATATGGCTCCGAAACTCTTGAAATCGGCATCTGCATCGTTCAGGATACTGCCTAATAGGACCCAATACACCCGCGCGACGCCTCATACTGGTATCGTACGGTCGATGGCATTATATGGAGTCCCAATATGCGCAGATGATTTAAAAAAGGAGAGCATAATGTTGTTGCGTAGACCCCAAAGGGCTATCTGTACAATACGAGGATATCGCACAGTTTCTGCAGACGCTACTTGTATTCTTGTTGGGTCCTTGCCATGGGATCTAGAGGCAAAAATTCTTTCTGGGGCTTTTTATGGCGAAGAAAATCGCGCCCTAGGTCACAATAAAGCATAGATATTCAGCGAGACTATAATGCCAAAGAAAAGAAGAGGCAGAGCAACAACGAGAAGCTCTGTTGGCCGGGCCGGAGAAGAAGGGCCTATGCCCATCTTATGCCCCCTTGATAATGGCTGGCGATGGACCTGGTAATCGGTCCATCGTCCGCGTATTTAAGAGGCTATTATTTAAGGCAGGCGGAGTAATTATACTCGATGCAGGGTGACATTTGAAGGTCACTGCCGTGGCTGGAGAATGTGGAAGATTGGTGGTAACTCCACCGTTCCCACCTCTTCAGTATTGGTATGTAGAGGCACCGGGGTGTTTTTAGTGGGTCCAAGTCCCACATGCCACTTCACTGCTCGACTGTCGAGAAGTGAAGCGGTATGCGAAGGTATTTTCATATAGCATTTTCACCACATTGACAAAATTTTGCACTTTAAAGTCAAATATTTCACAAACGGATCCCTAAATCAAAATATAATGCTCACATACTCATAATATATTTGAAAAACTTATCAAATGATACCCCACACGATGGTATAATAGAGATAAAAAAAAATCATCCCCTCTTTAGCCGTAGGGGAACCGCCCTAAAAAATTTTTTTTTTCATTATTTTATTCTACATTTCTATCCGCGTAATTAATATGTATATCTATACCAAATTACAACTTGATAGCATTAATAGTCTCTGAGCTAATTCTCGGACAGACGGACGGACAGCCAAACGGACTGACATGACGAAACTATAAGGGTTCCATGTTTACTTCGGAACCCTAAAAATACTATTATTTATTCATCAGACCATAAGAGACAGTCAATAACTAAGTAAAGTACATATTCTGTATATTTTGCATATAAAACCAAATTAATATGTCAACAAAAGGATGAGAAACTAGACTACTGTAAAAGTTCCTAGGCACCGCCGCGTACCATGTCCGATTTTTTTCAGAAACATCTATGATAACTTTATATATTAAAGTATATATTTTTTAAAAGCTAGATAAATATCCTTTAATATAGTAATTTTTTATTTGCACGAAATTCAGGATTTTCAAAAATATTGACAGTTGAATAAAAAAAATAACAAACCGATTTTGATATTTTCGTCAATATTTTCCTTTTTTTCTATTAAACTATATACTAAATGTCTCAAAAATGAATTCCTCATGCCTGATTTACTAGAAAATGACACCAAACTCGAGGTGGTAGGTAAATAGAAGCTGATATGATTTTTTAACTCAAGCGCGGCGGCGTGTACATTTGAATGCCCCCCCTACCTACCCACCAAGGGGGGGTAGATGGCTACCGGGCTAAATTAGCTTAACTTTATGTATATAACAACTGTGCCAAGTGAATTCTTCCGATACCAAAATTTGCACGTCATGACACTACTTCCCGGGCTATAATATTTCTGGGAATTATTATCCTGAACGTGACTCGATCGGTGAACGGTGGAAATGGCATCATCTGGCCTGTGACTCAACAGTTAGGAAAGAGAGAAACATGGTCTCATATTTGTAAATCAATTTGTTGAGAAAAATGATGCTAACTACTAGGAATATTGTCTAGTTCAAACAGCGTTATTTGAAGACCTTTGTGGTGTGGTGAGTAAACATTTGCGTTCATCGTCTTCAGGAGGAGTTTGGGTTCGATTTCCAGCGTAGGTATTATTGAAAAATAAGGGGGGAAATGCAGTTTTACAGACTCTCGTATTGCATTCTCGGAGTGCATTTCGACAAACAATACAAGAATGTAAATTAATGAAAATACTGACGTGTTTATGGACGTTCTCTCGGTCTTTCCAATTAAAAAACTGTGTATTTCGTTTTTCTTTTCTAATTAATTTAATTAAATTACCCCTAATTAAACGATCAAAGCAAATCACAACAGCTTCCTATAGCGATTCAACTGACCGCATCTATTTCAGACCCTAATGAACACTGCATGTTAAAATTAATAATTAGGGCAACTCTTTGAAGCGGGCTCACAGGGCACCACTATCGTGGTTATTTTGGTTTCTGTGCATAAAATAATGTTATTGTAGAGGTATAACCCAACGCGACTTGAGCCCGCATAATGCCCTATATATCCTCTTTATTCATCAGTGAAAATTGCCTAAAATTATTTTTTTGTAAAATACAGATTTTAAAATTTCGTTTGAGAAAGTCGTGCGTATACGTAATAGCATAGCCTAATGTTGCAAAGTATATGTCTGTTAAAATGTTCGGTTTTTACAAAATAGAAAAGGACTCGAAATAAGAGTTTTAAGAACAAGAAGTATTTAGGAGCAAGAAATTCCGAAAAATATTTAATTTCTTTTATTCAGGTCAGGTCACATTCCGGATTTTTTTAGGGTAACTTCAATCAGTGTAGATCATGTAGATTTTATTATTATTTACTTTTTGGGGTCGCCAACGCAAGCACCAGACAGGTGATCAGATCAGTCCTCTCATACTGGAGACTGGACCATTTCACTCAAGATCAAGGAGATAGAAGTAGAACCACCTCTGTATTTTCTTTATTTTTGCGTCTGCTCGAACAAATTACAGGTACCACAGCTATTAATAAACGTAGATAAATCAGTTTTAGATCTTATCACATAGCTTTAAAGTTCACTTCTCATCTACTGACAATTCTGTAGGCGTGAAGGACTGGTTAGTTGGCCTGTGAATTGCATGCGCACACAGCTTTACGGCGAATAAACATTGGAAATGATTCGGGCTCCGTTTATGGGCATTTGAATTCGATGTCGTCATCGTTAGGAAACGGAAACGAAGTGACCAGCTAGCTTATTAGCCCGGTCAACAATAAAATATTACTGGTTATAAAAAACGTATTTTTCATTGTTCTTGTAAGATGGCAATTTACATTATAATAATTAACGCAAAAAAAAAAACTAAACGCGCGGACGAACTCGTGGACAAAAGCTAGTAACTTAATAGTACATGGTACCTCTGGGCTCTGACTGAACCTATAATGGTCACCATGGTCATGGAGAGAACATATAGAGAACCTTAAAGTATTCATCCAAATTGGTAGGGAACACCTCAGTCAAAGAAATTTTATAACAATATAATTTAATAATAATAACTCAAAAAGACCAGATTTATTGATTTGTATGCACATAATGCATCAGTCCTGTGGTGTGGCCCTAGAATAGCACCAACCCATCTCTTCCCGTGGGTGTCGTAAGAGGCGACTAAGGGATTTAAAACACCGGAGGATGGGCAGCAGCATCTTTCCGCGTACTATGCCATCACACTGCGATCGCCAACCCGCCTGCCAAGCGTGGCGATTACGGCAAAACCCCCCCATGGATAAAATCTTTGGGGAGGCCTTTGTCCAGCAGTGGACGTCTTTAGGCTGAGAGAGAGAATGCATCAGTCATTACTATAGAATATGCAACAATCGATCTTCGGTTGTAATTAAGTTAACGATAATAGTAAAGTTATTGTACCGAGATTTGTCTCTAACTAAAGATTTTGATAGGTTTTGGTAGAAAAAAAAAAAGTATGTACCTTCTTCTTCTTCTTCTAAAGGTGCCTCTCCAACTAGTGAAGGTTAGCGATTAACATGCTCAAGTCCTTCTTGTCCTTAGCTACAAGTAGAATATTACAAAAACTTTAGCTCAGCTGTTTTGATAATATTGTTAATTTAATGTTTTGATAATTTTGATTATTCGAACATTTATTGATTATTTAATTATAACAGCAATCATATAGATATATTTTATGATATTTAATGCATGTCTATGTGTGTTAGCAGTCATCACCTCATATCTTATTATGGTGAGATGTTTGTATTATGAGCACGATCTCATCGCAGTGGCACATGTCATGTCATGTCACACTAGATATAACTTTATCTATTTTTCCTCTCTTGTATGGAGTGGTGCCTTATCAGGTGCCCTGTTATTAGAAGGAATGTATCTGGTAAGGTACCGTGGCGTGCACCACAAGTCAACCTGCGTGCATGGACCCTATGTGTCAGTAATAGGAGCGAATTTGCAATGAATTTTTGGCATGGTCTCTCTTGCGTTCGTTTTGTAGAAAATATTTTTATGACATAAACATCGGTAAATAGAGCTTAGACCATAAGTTAGAACACAGTATAGATTCCAGTTGATAAACAGAGGTATTGTAAATGGCACAATATGTTTATTTCTAACAGTTATTGTGGATGTTTTTGCCCATCAGCCCCTGGAAAAAATCCTGGATCCGCCCTTGATATTCCTTATTACACGGGTGAACACGAATTATCGTCAGCTTGTTACTAATTCATCTATTCTCATTGAACCTGACTAACGGTAGTCCCAATCCCAATGTCACCATATTTCTATGTTATCGGTATTACCATATGTCACCGCCATGACACAGGCCCCTTAAGGCTTAAGGCTCTATGCGTGGGCGCATGTTGCGTCACCCATTCACTACTACGCCTACGCAAGATCATAAACTTTGTTGATGGTTATTAGTTTAGTGGATTTACGGATATCTTCCCGCCGTGCTGGGATATTAAATTCTTTTTTTATTTTTTCTCTCGGAAGCTATTAACTTTCATGAATAGTATTTTTTTTAGGTTCACTTACATACTTCACTTCTTACTTGAAACTATAAGTTATATAGAACCTAAAAGTACCAAACAATCGATAGGTTTGTATTGTACCTCTTTTCAAATAATCAATTGTTTTGTTACTCAATCATCATATTCACCATTATTTAAATTTGACCCAAATTAGTAACCAAATATTCGAATATTTTTTAATTCAACTTTCTCTTCACAAGTTATATTTTCCAATCAGCAAAATAGTTATAAATTAGCATTTATTTTGATTTATTTTATTTTAATTATGTTTATTTGTATTTTAAAGCAGATATTCATCACACGTTGTAGTTTTTTTATATAGGTACTTCATACAAAAAATGGCCTTAAATATTTGTTACCAGCTGTTACATAACGACTGTATAAGGTAAAGGTATGTATTAATTTACATAATGAGTCTAGTTATGGAGAACCTTGAAAACTGTGTCTGTGATGCAAATATAAGCATATAAGGAGAAAGACAATGAATGACATTTATCAAGGAAGAAAATATTAAGTATCGTTATCGTAAGTCGATGTGCTTGAAGGAAAACGTAGATAAAAATATTATTCACACTCCTTTTTTGGTCAGTCGTATAAAAATGAGCTACAAAAAGCACTCCTAGCTCTCATAGCATAGCTGACACAGTTATCAATGTGTGTCCACCGCAAGCTATGCCAGGCCAGGTAAGCTCGTAACACAGAAAAATGGCTCAGCTATTGCTATGCGAGCTAAGTTAAACTAAGTCACAACTTAGCTCACGGTGGACGTTCGGCCTAATGCTTTTAACTGTTAACGTTTTGCAAGTTATTATTGTAATTGTTGGTTATAAAATGGTCATAAAACAGTACAAAAATAAAAGAATACATAAATCAAACACAAACATGATGTGACATAAAATTTTAAAATGTTGCAGCGACAGTCTCTAGCAAGGACGAATTAAGGGGGGGGGGGTATGCCTCCCCTCAGGTACCTTCGAGGTATATAAGTATTTTTTTATATAATCAAAATAGAGCCCGCGACTGTTCCAGGGCTTCTTTTGAATATAGACCACGCACTCGACCTGACCCCCCCCCCCCCCTTGCACGAAGGCTGGATCCGCCCTTGATCTCTATTATTGGAGAGTTGATGAGGATTCTTTGATGCATAAACATAAACTGATGAAGCAACGTGTTATGTAACAAGACTGTTATCTGATAAGAGGCACAGTCATTTGCATAGCAATGAAATCATCGATATGCAAGGTCTTATGCAAACTAGGAACAACACGTCTCAGGAAAATTGAGGAAAAATGGGAAATTTACACAAACACGTAGTAGACAACCCGAGACCAACCGACTCGGCATAAATGGCATACAAATGGTAAAGTAGAAGATATGAGCATGAGTTTATTCCAAGTCTCCATGTGCCACATGTGCGTGCAGACGGCCTCACATTCATATGACATCTCAATTTATATTCGTAGACACAAGTTGAAAAGTGACGTCTTTGGAGAAAATGCAGTTTGTTGCGCCGCCTCTTCTCCACTTGCGCTTTGGAGGCGGTAGTAACCTTTTTCTGATGTCAACTAACTAATCTAGTTTAAGTAAGTATATGACGATTTAAAAGTGCTATTTAACAAAAACAATTGCCTTTGCCTTATCCAATATTCGTTCCAACCGCAGAATCCGCAGATGCACCCTTGACCGCTATTCGCCTTACAGCATGACATCATCCATTCGGGCCTGCTCGCCTTTTCGTTTATTTTCGCGCATTCCTCTCTTTTACTCTTTGTTTGCGGTTTCTCAAACACAAATTAATAATAAAACGTATTCAACAAAGGCTTATTAGTTTTTTAATTGGGTTATTAATAAACTGACGTTTCTTTGCATTGTAACCAAAAATGCCTTGTATTTTTTATATGTAAAATTTTTTATATGTTGGTTGTGCCCAGTTGTGCCTATATTATTTTTCTTTTGATTAGACAAACATAGATAACTTTAAGGTTAATAAAGTATATAAGGATAAATAGTGCAGTTAGAAAAAAAATAAGTGATAATAAAATCAGAAAATCAGTTCAAGTTCAATACATCTTCAATAAAGTGTTTCAAAAACAGCCTCACTATCGCATTTACAAGAATTATGGCTTTTTAAGGGATCTATTATGGCACCCGCTGATTTATTTAGCGTTAAAAAGGGGATATATTGGCAACACATGGGGCTAATAAAATTTGAAATTCGAAGTGATCCAAGATGGCGATGAGGCCATCGACTGCCCATTAGCATCTCACAATCGCTCTTTCATCGCTAATGAATTACTCACCCCTCCGCGAGAAATACTTCGCCTGCGGTCGAGTTTATGCGATGAGAGGTGGATGAGAACAAAAAGTAATTTCAGAATAAGGGGCAATCTTTTATTAAAATTGATGTGTAATTTCAGCTAGGGGTGTATCTTCCTTCCTTAATATCACTATAAAATTTCGTTAGCTCTTAACGGGGTCGTAAGTTCATTCATTTGTTTCAGCCTATCTACATTTTTATAGCCTTCACTTGTTTATTTTTGCTCTCAATCCTCCTCAAGTTTATCGCAGAATATGGAATACGTAAGTAATCTGTTATTTTTATGTTAAATAGCTTTAGACCGTGAATGAGATGGCGAGATTACACTGAATGTTATCTGTGGGAGTGGAAGTGGACTTCTCTCGACAGAGAATTGAGGAAAGAGAAAGGCGGAGGCCTTTTCCCAGCAGTGGGCCTTAATAGGCTAAGGAAAAAAACCTTATTTCAACCACCAGACTTCAAACATGCAAATAATCTAATCTATACTAAGGCTTTGTTATCTTTGACAGGCAGAGAATAATAAATGTAGATCTTCCAGGAATCTTGGCAGAATCTAAGCCGGGCTGACAAACGACTTCCTATTAAGTCTGAGGACATAGACTGGTTTCCTCGATCGTTAGCGAGCGACCGACCGGTCTAGGCTATAAAAACCAATACATAGATATTACTGTTTAAGCCATTTTGTTTTTAATAAAAATAGCATGTGTATTAATCTTAAAATGTCAGACATCTGAGATTAAAGTACCTTTCAATTTAATAAGTACTTTGTTGGTTTATCTCTGTCCCGAACACAGAAGTATGTTGCAAAAATAAATTATTTTAACCTTCTTCGTTAACAACACAAATTAAGCACCATTTATTCACAATTTAATCAGCAGTGACATGATGATGTCATGTGGAGACAGGTCCACTTAAACTGGTATATTTTGGGGTCAAGTTCATACTATATGTTATCTGACGCGAATATAACCAGCTTGTTATGATCTGGCTAAGAAGGCTAGAACTGCAGATTATTGTGACAATCATTGAGCAACATGGACTCCTTGTCCTTGTTGCTCGAAGCTGACAATATTAACATTGTTATATAATCATTTAGTCATACAGGGTCGTTTAATTAATGGGTAGATTTATGTGGCAAATGCAATACCTATTCTGTTCAAAAAATAAATAATAATATTTATTTTTAGAAATCTCAAACTTTTGGAAAAGTGCCTATTATGAACATGTCTTGCAAACATAAAAATAATTTTAATTAAATCTTTTTTTTAATCCAACAAGCAGTTCCAGAGACTAGCACGTACAAACAAACAACCTCTTCAGCTTTATACAGATACAATTTATTGTACTGTACCACCTTTAAATGAAAGTAAATAGTAGATACTGCAAAAAACTACGTTAGTATAAAATATGCATGTTTATTTTTACACAATACGCAATCTGTCAGTAATTCATTTGCACAATCATTGCCTACACCTACACCACTTAAAGTTGTCCTCGCGGCCACAAATCCTAACGAGGTATCAGTAGTTTTAACTGTGGATCCATTCTGTTGAACTATTTTAGTAAAACTATGCCGAAACCGAAGAGCTTGTCTTCCATGATAATTATCCAGCGGAGTGACTCTTTCACCAATTTTTTCTATTTATCGTTAAGTCCAAAATTGCCATATTTATATGGAACAAAAATTAACTTTTAGATATACCTAAAAAAATCTCTTGATTACATTTAGTTTTATAAGAGTCGTAATTTAGCAGCGAATAAGTTCTTAGCCATATTTGTATCTGAAAATATTAATACTTTGAACTTAAGATCAACAAACTGACAAACCTAATTGAATAATGTTCTTCCTTAAGTCCATGGTTCGTTAAAACACTAATCGACCTATATTAGTCTTATTAGACTCTTGACTACGCCGGAAATCAGTAACGCATTCCAGCAATAGAAGTCTTAATTGGAGATAACCCCAATACATCTTGTTATTTGGGATTAATATCCACCTTATTAGAATCAACGTTACTTCTTGGCTGTGCGATTTTATAAGATTAGATAGATAGATAAAAAACTTTATTTGTAGCCACAACAACACATACAGTTTCATACAACAAACAACGAAAAATAATCAAACGAAGAAAAAATTGTGTGTTGCAGCCATCGCGATATTATGTGTTGCAGCAATACAAAAAGGTCACACATCAGTGGCACTATTAAACCCGGGGGGCAATACACTACAAGATTATGGTAAATATTTATTCGTGTGCAAAATTTCACCAGAATCAGTCCTATAAACTTTACGTCCAGGTGTGATGTAGGTAATCTCTTTTACTGCTGTGTTTGAGTTTGACAGAATAGCAATGGTAATAAAAAAATAATGGTAATAAAATAGGAAACACAGTTACTGTTCCCGTGGGCGGTTGAGTTTAAAGCCGCCCACCACTGAACTACCGTGGCCTAAATTCAAAGCGATACGTAAAATATTTACTAGTCAGCAAAGTCTCTATGACCATGAGTTTTGGGCAATTTAGTAAAAGTTTATTTATTTGGTTTGTCATTTAGCCGACCGATTCGCATCTTACTCGTATACGATAGCGAACACAATTTCAGATTAGGTTCCCAGGTATATTTACCGCTGGACGCAATCTGGCATATATACCTTCGTTCCCGGGAACGGCACATCACTACTTATATATAAGTAGTTTGGCTCGCATATTAGGACAAATTTTAAAAGTTTTAGTGAATAAACTGCTCCTGTATTAGGTATATTTAGCTACTGCATCAATGTAGCTCTGTCATAAAGTATGTACCCTCCATTTATTCTTACCAGTCCTATCGTGTAAGCAATCTTACTATGTCTTTTTATGATTTTACAACAATATAAATTAAAATAGACTTTTTAGGAAATTACTTTCGTGGTTAATAAATGTTTTACTTTAGAATGTTTAGGGTTTGAACTAATATTTGATTTATTTTCAACAAAATTCAACTAAAAGTACTATGAAGATTGTTTACATGATAGGACTGGTAAGAATAAATGGATTTTACACGTATTCTTTTGATAACCTCAAAAGTACGACCGGTATGCACAAAACGCTCCAGATTTTAAATGTGCGAAGGACGCAAACGCAATATAAATAGTTTTATGTTCGGAAAAGCAATGAACATACATTGTAGATCACGAAATTATTTTTTATGGTATAGGTGTGTTAAATAACTTACCTAAGTATTTTAAAGTTTTCAAATAAAGTTTTTCGTTGTCGGAATTATTTTACATATAAAAAAATCTATTAAAACTCCTATAAAGTCGTTATACGACTATAACAACTTGCAACATTCTTACTTTGGTTCTTTGGTGTAATTCTTACAAGAGCTTGTATAGTTATAGAAATGCGTCAATATGTCGTAATCGTAATAAAATTAATTATTTGACTACGTCACGACTTAGTGTTTATCACCAATTAAATGAATTAATTTAATACTTATTGCTACACACAGCTATTGGTAATAATGGCCAGTCCAGTTTTATATTATAAAGTATAATAAACAATATCAGAAATTTTACATTTCAGAATTTTCTCAGAATAAGTGAGTCAAGAACTCTGTTGGTGACTTATTCGCTTAGGATGAGGTAATTTTAGCATCTTGGTCAACAAGGACTTAAAGATGATCCATAACCGCAACATATAAATGAAAAATTTAAAACTCTGTCGTTCAAAGCGAATACTTGCAATTTTTCCAAAAATAAACTGATTTTGATTATAAACAGTGAATGATGAGTATACGGTTTATAATATTTGACAAGCTTTATAATGTTGCGGGAATAGTATAAGAGTAATAATGCATTATTTATAATACTACTAAACTGATTCGACCAAAAATAGTTTTCACGTTTTCCGTTTCTATAGTTAGCTGCCATAGTATTTGTGCCATTAGTTACTATGATTTTTTCGCTGAAAATAAACATGAATAATAGTGTTACGTGTGTTCGTCTGTCTGTCACGTCGCGGTCATTAAAACTTAATCAGTTGCCAACCGGACCGGTCCAACCCGACAGAAATAGTCTAGCGGATGTGCGAACTAACAAACCTACACACCTTTAACGTAAAGCCATACGTCGTACACGTATCGCTGTACAGGAAGAAAAACAAACCAGAACGTAAACTTCCTAAAAACCATTTATAGTCTCGCTGTAACCGGAGACTCTACTCTTTGGGCAATAAAGTTTAAAAAATCTAGACGTATTATTTCAGCAATGAACCGCTGTAAATATATTTCGATATAAGTATCTATAGGTACTAATATAGAAGAAAAAAAATACAAATTCAAATATAATATCTAAATTTTTCACATTGAGAACGATAGGTTTTTGTTTTGAATGTATCCATCCATCAAAAAATGTATGAAGAGTTTTCATAGGGTTCCTAAGAATCAGAAATATTAACTATATTCAGCTGATAAATATTAAAACTTAATGGAAAAACCAAAAACATTAGGAATATATTACAAAATATAGCGTGAACGTTTATCCGAACTAGATTCATTAAAAATGCACTCTCAATGCATCCAATAGAAACAAAAGCAAATCCAATCGCGCATGCGCGATTGACATAGCGGTAATCCATTTGCCGCCAAAATCAACGTCACGGTCGTGATCTCTATGTGTGTCCATGAGCGAGCAGCCCATAGAAGACAGAGTTTTCTTTTTTTTCTGTGCATAGAGGTTCATCAGCTAATTCGGCCGTTCCTGATACCGGTGCGTCCTCGCCCGCTTCAGCATCAACAGCAAAAGGTGATGGCTCAGCTTGAACCTCTACAGCATATAATGGCCTACAAATAACATTGTCAGTATTAAGGACACAGTTAAAACTTTCTATTTTATAAATCTGAAACAACTGGTAGTGCCGAAGGAAATAGTAGTTCCCCAAGGCACCACTGGCATCGCATAGTTGTGCCACTGGGAATGTAAACGTTCCCATGGCCCAACTGGTAGTGCAGAAGGGAATAGCAGTTCCCCAAAGCACCGCAACCTGTCCTCTATTTACTTTGTGGGCACTACTAAACTGGTAGTGGTACTATACTGGTAGTGTCACGCGATTAAGTATGCTTCGGGTAAGAAACGGAAATAAGTTCATCATGAATTGACAGAGAACTCCTCGGGTTATCTTTGTTAGGCATGATGATTTTATTTCAATTTTTTTAAGGAACTCAATAGTCATAGACCTAATGTATACTGCGCCGGTATATAGCAAGTCCATGGCACTATTAGGGCAGATTACTAAGTGTAGTGCAGAGCCCTCAGGATGCACACAACACATGATCGATCCATATCTCAGTTCACTCCCTCCGAAACGATCACAAGGTGTAGAGCGTAGAGCCCTCAGGATACACACAATTGTCTGCGACGAAACCTTCAAGTTAGTTTCGAACCAGACCTGGCAGAGCCCTCAGGTTGCCATCCACAATAATGATGTAATATGCAGCGTTACACATTACATCAATTCACAGCACAGAGCCCTCAGGATGTGCAACAAATCTCAATTAGTAGAGCCCTCAGGATGCTATCAACTTTCTAGCGCAGAGCCCTCAGGGTACGCATTACAATGTCGTTTACTCAAGCATCCTGTTTCTTTCGGTTCTTGTCCAGCAATTCACTAGCACGCTGCCCGGCAAGATCCCGACTCTCGATTAGGGCCAGTTCCCTCCATCGCAACGTGGCGAACCACCAGCGAACTGTTCGGTTCGGATGACAGGCGCCACATCATCACTGCCAAATTAAAGAATCATGTGTGAATATTGAGTTGATTCCTGTTGGGTAATACCCAAGGTGAGCTGTATTTTGCAAATAATACTACACCAACATTCGCGAAGTAAGTTTGTTTCTTCGCGAACCACATTTATATCATAACAACGGTAAACGAAAGAATACGACAACTCCGCTCAACCTCCTGACCATTACTTTCTTTGATCAGGTACTTTGCTGCACGCCCAAGCCACCCCTGTATGCGGCGCACACAGGTAACAAACCTATGGGGGCGCCGAATAAAGTGTCAGTGATTTTCCCTCGGACCTGTGGTCCATCCGCTGTAATTTATTTTTACGTTACACAACACAACATTAATGAGTTAGGTTTGCCATACGTCCCGTATAGGGGCTATCACCGTATTTGACCATCCTGTCCCGTACCGTACGCGAAGGCGTACCGTCCTGTACCAAATACTAATAACAATAAACAATTCGTAAGTAACGCACACAGGTACTGCTAGGGGTTGGCGCGGCCCGACATTGGTGCGTTTCTGATTTTTGATGTAAAAAAAGGTGAATATCACTTCCCAATTCTTTAATTACAAAACAAGGTACTTTCTGCATACCTCTATCAGTACTATTACGAAGAAAAGGTATCAATTAACGATATTGCGTTTTCAAATAAAAGTTTCAATTGACAAAAGCTGTCTTGCTTGGTGATCGAACACTATCGAACTTATTAGTCCGTCAACCACTAACGTATAGGGTATTGCCTCTATTGTTAAACAATTGTTACCAAAAACACCGTGATTTACGGATTAAGAAAACAAAACACTAATTTACACTATTCTCAAATAATAAGTATTTTTTTTATTTATTTATTTATGCAGAAAAGATATTTTAAAAATGCACAGTGGCAACACGGAGTTAGTTCAGGGTTGACACAAAACCATCTAAGGAGTGTAGGGATAGCTACCCTACATAACACATGCGTAGATATTCACATTTCTATGTACCATTTATTACACTTTTATTGTACCGCGTATTCACATTTCTATGTTATGCATATATAGACTTTCTATAATTAAGACAGAACCATAGAAGAATAGTAGTTCTATGGACACATGTTAGTACGTACTAATAGTAGCATAGCACCCACATAAGCAATGTGTGAGCTACGCAAATCACACCGAGAAACAGGCCCTTGATTCTACAACTTACAAACGTAGACGTCGTGCCTCAGTTGTGTCTCAAAAGCCAAAGAAATCGAAATAAAACATAGAAGTCTTACAGAGATCTTGTCTTTTTATTTCAATTTCTTAGGCTCCCGAGACACAATTGAGACACGATATCGACGTTTGTAATTAGTGGAATCGGCCCCCCAGATCTCTGGCTTTCTCTGTCCCAACATAAAATAAATTAGTCTCAGTCTGAGACTCTCAGACGGTGGCCCTTTGGAACAAAACGTAACAAACAGACGAGATTGTTCTCTTGTAACATCGAGCTTAACGGTTCCGTCTCGTTCACCATCACTAAATTTCTGCAGCAGAGACTCGTCTCCTCGTCAGCGGCCTATGCGCGCCAAGTACACAATCATCACACTGATTTATAGTACGCAATATAGATTTGGTTTGATCTCACCTGATATGGCTTTGATCGAAGATCGCAGCAATCCTGTTACCTCACTCATAACATTTTCCGTTTTCCGCACACGAAAACGCTGTACTCGGAAGCCCAAATACAGGGCACGCTGCACATGCGGCGACAACATATGCATCGGCGGCGTCGCCAGCGAGGAAGAAGCTCCAGCCAACATCCCGCGTAGCGTATATCTCGCATCAAGCGCGCAATTATAGTTTGGAAGTTATTGAACCATCCCAGGATCGGAAGAACGTTCACGCTACCGAGATCTACTTTTAGACTCAGATATATCTATTTCTAGCAGCAAAACAGCGCAATTAAGTACATCTAATTATCACAAATATTTAAGTACTTAAGTACTTTAAAATTGAAAATCAACAAAAAACTTGAAACAGTCATGATGGCTCAGAAAGTGGTCTTGGAATCAATCGCACTTCTGAATTCAGCTGATAAATATTAAAACTTAATGGAAAAACCAAAAACATTAGGAATATATTACAAAATATAGCGTGAACGTTTATCCGAACTAGATTCATTAAAAATGCACTCTCAATGCATCCAATAGAAACAAAAGCAAATCCAATCGCGCATGCGCGATTGACATAGCGGTAATCCATTTGCCGCCAAAATCAACGTCACGGTCGTGATCTCTATGTGTGTCCATGAGCGAGCAGCCCATAGAAGACAGAGTTTTCTTTTTTTTCTGTGCATAGAGGTTCATCAGCTAATTCTATAGTAAATTCCGCGTACAAGAAGTAGCGAGCAAAAGCTAATCTAGTAATATCTAATAATCTAGTAATCTAGTAAATTACCTTGTTACCATCTGCATATTATAGGTATTTTGCACGTGATCTCGCTATGTAGTAACGTATTTGTTTAGGCCGACACCTACACAGGCAAACTCAAGGAGATTTGCTTCGTAAAATCATGAATGGATGACTGTATGTCCATTTAAATAATATTTATTATGAATAAGTACTATTAGTATACTTTACCTAGCTGCGATACCTACTTTAACTGACTAGGTCAAAGGATTACTATCAAAATTTTCTCAACCTTGTTCTGTTATAAAAGGTGAAAAGTAAGACCTATCAAATTTCTAAATTTTTGTCAAATATATTTTAAATATCCAAATATTGGTTAACAAAACCAGAAATCCTATTTCTATAAGTACAATTTTTTTCTATAATAATACGAAAGAGTGTGCGTTACCCTGGCAGGAAAGTGTGTCCTGGAGTTATGTGAATGGAACCAAAACGTTGTGCGTAGTCTAGTGTACATGTGCCGCGAATAAAACTTTTGTGCGTCTTGTAGTTTAGGAAAAAAACGGAAATCTAGGATTCTGCTAGGGTAACGTCGTTCTAGCAGGAAAGTTCTAAACGAATGATCGGAGAGAGAAATATTCTGAGGGGGCAGAGAGCTTAGAGCTGTGCATTGACTTGGGCCGAAAAGATCATTTGTGCGTCTTCAGGTTTTCGGGATATTGCATTTCCTGCTAGAGTAACGTTTTGCAAAATCGTGGATCTCCTAGATCCATCGTATGTGCGCCTGTAAGATAAATATACATGAGTAGCTATTCATTTGTGCCCATCTGTGCCATAATTAGATTTAAGAAAATATTTATAATTTTTAAGTAATCGCGTTGTCTTTGAAATCACGAAAAAAAATTATAGCGCCTAAATGAAAAGACGTGTAAGCTCGCTGAAAACTGTATTCGATTCTTCTATACACCTATAATAACCACAAAAAGTTTCTGAAGTGCACATGTATTCATTATTGAATAATATTACAAAAAGACAAAATTAGGTGACTTAACTTTGACGTCAACATACAAGAAACCGGCTCAACCCAATAAGTGTGCGTGTGAATCAAAGATTAGTGTGTTCAGTCATAAGTTATCGTGGAAATTTTCAGTTCAAAATGTTAAGGATATAAGTAAATAAACACAAATCCAAAAACATATGAACAACGGCAGATTATCCGGCCAAATTAGAATGACTACAAAAAGCGACGGTTTCATACATATCGATGACCTTCTCTATTGAACGTATTATACCTGAGCTGTTGGCCGTACAGTCGCTATCAAACGTCTGTCGGCAATTCCCAACTGGGAATTCCCGACAAAGTTTGAGGAAATAATTAAAAAATCCTAACTATCCTATCCTAACTAATATTATTAATGCGGAAGTGAGTTTTTTTGTTTATTTACTTGTTTGTTTGGTACCTCTTCATGCTTTATCTACTGAACCATTCTTCTTGATATTTCGCATACACATTGTTATAAGTACTGAGAAGAACATAAGATACCTGGGAAAAAGCACTGTTCCCGTGGGAAATGCACACGGGCGAAGCCGCGGGCAAAAGCTAGTATGGATATAAAATGCACAGGACATGCACATAGTGGCTATATAAAATAAAAAAGATGTTTTTGATTTGGAAATTATTATTTTTATTCTCTTATACATAGGTAATTTTAATAGTAAATATTATGGCATCAAATCACAGATCAAACTACTACTGTGGACACTGGGAACATTGCTTTTTCCCGGGATGAAAGGTACCTTATGTCCTTCTCCAGTACTTCTAACTATGTGTATGCGAAATTTCAGGAAGACTATATCAGTAGATAAAGCGTGAAGAGGTAACAAACAAACGGATTTGACACCGTAGATGCCTCGGTGGTCCAGTAGTCAAAGCATAAAATATGTCTCATGATCTGGCTGGGTACTTTATATATCTACCAAGCATATTTTGCGGAAAGGATTTCCAGTCTTATTGGGATATTGCATTTTCAAATCAACTGCTTAGCCGAAAACAAAAATGACTCAATGACTTTGGACTGCACTTTTAGCTGTGGGTCTCGAACAATAAAATAATATTTACTTACTGCTAAAGAAAACCAAATGCCTTCCTTTCTAACCATTGGTAACTTAAATATTTACTTACCATTGCAGATTATTCCATTCCAACTTCATAAACTTTTAACCAACATCTAATTAGCAAACAAACGCAACTGCGCAACAGGATCTCCATAGCGTCATAACATACAACATGCACGCGTGATGCACGCAACGCACCAAACTGTTTACCAAGAGAAAAGATGACTCACTTCTAGTAAAAAGCAAAATACATCGCATTATTGAAAATAGAATGACGATTATATATCTATCTCTGTCCCACTTATACCATTTTGCTTACTAGTTATCTCACTTTCTTCACGCTAGCTAGACAAAGCGACTCCCTCCCTATTGTTTTTGTTATCCGTAGACAGAAAACTAATCCAACGTCATCGGGTGCCGCGCGCGGCGCGGAGGAAGGAAACATCGGTCGGTGTGCAGAATTGTACGACTCGACATGGAAGAAGAAATAGTAGCCATAGCCATGTAGCTAGTTCATAATAGTGGTACCTAAATAAACTTTCACATTTAAAAAACACATTTTGTATTTTTATAGAAGGTACCTAATCTACCTATTTCGACAAATAAGGAACACGACCTTAACTTTTATACAAATCCCTATTTAACAACAATACATATTTTTTAATTACTTCCACTATTTCCCACAAATAAAGTTACAGGTTGGCATTTGCTAATAAACGTTTGAATGCGACTGTACGAACAGCTTAGGTATAATACGTTCAATAGAGAAGGGTATCGATATGTATGAAACCGTCGCTTTTTTGTAGTCATTCTAATTTGGCCGGATAATCTGCCGTTGTTCATATGTTTTTGGATTTGTGTTTATTTACTTATATCCTTAACATTTTGAGCTGAAAATTTCCACGATAACTTATGACTGGACACACTAATCTTTGGTTCACACGCACACTTATTGGGTTGAGCCGGTTTCTTGTATGTTGACGTCAAAGTTAAGTCACCTAATTTTGTCTTTTAGTAATATTATTCAATAATGAATACATGTGCACTTCAGAAACTTTTTGTGGTTATTATAGGTGTATAGAAGAATCGAATACAGTTTTCAGCGGGCTTACACGTCTTTTCATTTAGGCGCTATGATTTTTTTCGTGATTTCAAAGACAACGCGATTACTTAAAAATTATAAATATTTTCTTAAATCTAATTATGGCACAGATGGGCACAAATGAATAGCTACTCATGTATATTTATCTTACAGGCGCACATACGATGGATCTAGGAGATCCACGATTTTGCAAAACGTTACTCTAGCAGGAAATGCAATATCCCGAAAACCTGAAGACGCACAAATGATCTTTTCGGCCCAAGTCAATGCACAGCTCTAAGCTCTCTGCCCCCTCAGAATATTTCTCTCTCCGATCATTCGTTTAGAACTTTCCTGCTAGAACGACGTTACCCTAGCAGAATCCTAGATTTCCGTTTTTTTCCTAAACTACAAGACGCACAAAAGTTTTATTCGCGGCACATGTACACTAGACTACGCACAACGTTTTGGTTCCATTCACTTAACTCTAGGACACACTTTCCTGCCAGGGTAACGCACACTACGAAAGAGTTAAATTCATCGTGGTGTTGTGTGTGTTCAACTCACAAAGTTAAAAGTTGCCCAGGAGATTTAAGCTAAAAAAGGTATCTAATAAGATTAGAAAGCTGTTATATGACTTGTATTGTAGTAATGGCTGTATTAGGCAGTAGGCGAAGACTTGTAATTTTGTTTGATATTTTTATTTAATTTTTGTAACATATTTTTACAACAATAAATCCATAGCGTATTTACGTCTTGTTATTTCAAGCAATCGATTCATACATTTGGCAAGGAAACAATCGCAGCGCAGCACACGTTTCGTGGAAGTGTGAAGGCAGTGATTCGGTCTTGGCAAATGTCAACCATTAATACTACAAAGTACTAGCTATTGTCCCCGGCTTTCGATGCCGTGGGAAATCGAAATCAATACATCACTATCACTTCATTATCGCATAGTATAAATTAAACCGCTTTCCGGTTCTTTCTGTCTGTCTGTATGTAAACTCTTCTTACCAGTCCTATCATGTAAACAATCTTCACAGTACTTTTTGTTGAATTTTGTTGAAAATAAATCAAATATTAGTTCAAATTCAAACCTAAACATTCTAAAGTAAAACATTTATTAACCACGAAAGTAATTTCCTAAAAAGTCTATTTTGGGTGTTTGTTTATCTATATATGTATTTGTTATAAAATATAGTATCGTTGAGTTAGTATCCCATAACACAAGTCTCGAACTTACTTTGGGGCTAGCTCAATCTGTGTGATTTGTCCGTAATCCGTATATATTTATTTATTTATTTATTTATTTTAATTTTTATTGTTGTAAAATCGTAAAAAGACATGGTAAGATTGCTTACATGATAGCACTGGTAAGAATAAATGGAGTTTAGATACGCTAGTAGGTATTTTAAACTATGTTTGCATTGCAACGAATTTTGATGCGGTTTGACTATGATTTAGGTAGTTTCTTTTAGATGGTTTAAAGTTATAATATACAACTCTGCAAAGCCCGGTGTGTGTGCGGGTCGCTAAAGATTTTGTTTTATACTACCACTAACTATTTGATATTTTGTGCTAGGTATAACTTGTGTTCTACGACATAATCAACAACTCAAGAGACCGAGAATAGCCGAAGCAAAGCAATTAAAATAGTAATAAAGAATACTAAGAATACCTAACAGATACAGTAAATAGAGGCAAGGTTATCTGAACGTCTGGCCTCAACAAAATAAAGACACATAACATGACACGAATGACTGGTTTATTAACATATATTTTGGAGTCTCTTGGAGACTGGCTAAAAATAATCTCAGAATCGGCGAAATTCCTTGGGTAAACGTTTATATTTTTAAAAATATTGTTTTATATATCCGGCGTAGGCTCTAATACGAGATCTTGTTGAACTCCACTTACAATTTTAAAAAGAGAATTCCATACATACTTACTTACTTAGTTACCTACCTATAGTTTCTAAAATAAAAATAAATCCATTCTAAGAGTAAAATAAAATACAAAAACTATATTTGGTATAGAATAAGAAATGTTTGCCAGATGGTTGGTAAAGTTGATCCGAGACATTAAATTCATATCACGTAGGCCACGTAATAAACTTGTTCGTTCAGTGTAACACCTTTTTACTCTTCTATTTAGTATTCTGCACAAACAGTTTGAAAAGCAAACTTTAAATCATACAAAAAAGTAACACCAAAAACTAGCAAGAAGCATAAACAAATATTTTTTCCTTCTAACTGACAGGTATGTATGAAGAGAGTGATGATAGAGAACAGATCTGTGCAGATCTAATATGCAATACTTGGAAAACGCATCTACTACTAATAACACATAACGAAATCCATTAGACAGCGGTAATGGACCTAAAGCATCCAAGTGAAGAACTTCAAAAGAAATGTTAGGTTTTTCCCATGAGTGGATAGCAGAGGTTCCCAAAGTGGGCGATAACGCCCCCTTGTGGGCGCTGCAGGTCTCAAGGGGGGCGGTAAGAGACCCAGAAAGAAAATGTTTTTTTTTTTTTGCTAGGAGCTTTATTTAGCTAGGAGGCCTCTTAAACAACGACTGCAAGAGCTCTCGACTCTCAACAACAACTTGTGAACATCAACTAATATAAATTAGAAGATTGCTCAAACTCGGTTCTATATTTTTCTCCGCGTAGTTCATATATCTGTCCTATTTTATTGAATATAAAAAAAATAAAATCATGTCAATCGGTCGCTCCGTTTCGTAATTAAAGTAGACACAAACAAACAAATAAAAAGGCAACAGACACACTTTCGCATTTTAATAGTTATTAGTACTCGTAGATATCTATCATGTTTTAACAAGTTTTTGTTAAATAACCCGAATTGTGCATTCCTGTATCAGTTTGCTGGTTCATTGAATACTTGTTCGGACTTGTTGAGTACGATTGAGCGTCGAATGAGATAAGGTCACAATAATTAATTAATTTAATTTGAAGTTATAGTGGTTTTTAAAAAGGTGAAAAAATGGGGGCGCTAAAAAAATATTTATTCTCAAAGTGGGCAGTAGACAAAATAAGTTTGGGAACCGCTGGGATAGGCTGAAGTGGGTATCGTAGCAAGTGGAAATCCGTGGTCTCTGCCACTGTTACAGAAAATAAGCGTAATAAAAGTATAAATACGAATCTTTATATGTATAAGTGAACTAAATATTTTTACGTGTATCATGATGATATCATTAGAAAGTATCACTTTATAAGCATAACAAGAGCAGTTGTGTAACAAGCGGAAAAGGAGTAAGATCGAAAGCAGCAGTCTAGACCAGGTAGGTACAGTAAAAAGCTCATCAATCAAAATCATTGCAAATTCGGCTTTATTGCAGCAACATAGAGTTGCTTGATTAAATTGACTTGGAGTTGACTGTACCGGCGCTTCCTGGCTGACTCAGGGAAGCCCAGTTGGCACCGGCACCAGGTAGACCGAAATAGATATAGTAGCAGATATAGGTAACACGTCAGTCAGGGCAGGTAATGTTTGGCAAGGTGTTACGTCGACTGTGGGTTGTGTTGTGTGAACTGCTGCTGACATAAGATGTATCAGACATATCTTGCAAATGTTGTTGATAACAAACATGGTGATGACTATTTACTTACTTAATTTTAATGAAGTTATATCTACTAATAAAAAGTTATATCGGAAGTATCAAAATTAAATCGATAACGATTATGCAAACACTACACTTCCTAAACAATACATAATAAAAATTAGATTTGTCAATTACTTAATCAACAAATTGTAATTAATCACGATGAAAAGTCAAAGGAGGTTAAAAAAATTATAATAACTACTACCTATGAGAATTTGTAACACAACATTTACTACGAGTATTATAGATTTGTCATCACGCAAAGCAAAGTGGCTTAATCGACCAATTTAAAGGCTAATCCATCACCAAGGCTGTCAAACAATTGAATACGAAATGTATCATTACTGACACATTTCGTAGTCCAAGAGCAAAATCTATAAGTGATGTAGTGTGTGGTAGTGTTACAGTAATGACCTTAAAAGTCGCTGATCTAAATTTGGAGGCCTTGACTTGTAGCCAAATAATAAGGAAAAGATCTTGAGAATCTAGAATTTTGCACACCTGCAAATCTAATCCAGGCAAATGACTTTAGACAGTTTTAAAAATCTGACATCAATATTGACCACACAAGAGGTCCGATTTGAGAAATTCTTTCAGTAACTTACAAATATTAGTTTAACTTACAAATATTACAACAATTAACCTAAATCCCGAAATTCCAAAGGGAACCCGCGAAGCACAGCTGATAAAATATAAACTCAATGACGATGATCATAGAAAATTGTTTTAAAAAAGAAAATATCAATAGATTAATCACAGGTCTTCGCGCTTTTCGGGAGCTATAATGCAAATAGAGGCTTAGCCTAGTAACAGCTAGGTATCATAATAGACCGTTGTCTGAGCCGTTGACCTAAGCATTTTCATTTTGAGCAAGATGATTTTTGAGTATTCCTATGATCCATGTCGATGGACGAGGCATGGACGTTCGCCAAGTTTTAATATTAGCGCCAGACCTGATGTCATCGCTCGCTGCACTGTTTACACTCGGAATCGGAATCATATTGTTTTTACAAGTATTTGTGGATTGCTGAATGGCTGGAAGGAATGCTGCTTGTTTTACTGGGATGGCATTTTGGGCCATATTTTGGCCAGAATCGAAACAATTTGAACAAAAACACATCGGTTCATTATGGATTGTCTCAATACTTCGATCAGAATTCCCAAAATGTACTTATTTCTTTATGATAGCTACTTATATCTGTAAGATTAAACATTTTCTTCATGTATCTTTTGTTATATACTTTTTACATAATATACAAATGCAGAAATTACATCATCGAGATAGGTACATCAAATTCAAATGAACTTCGTAAGTCCTTTCAAACCAAATAAAGTTGTTTAAAATGTATGTTTGGTTATAAAAAATAACAAAATACGTGGGAACTAACTGAAACAGTTGAGACATTACTCAAGAAAGTTTATTGGGTGACTAAGCGCATCTTGCAAAACAAGTAAAAACCTTACAATGACTGCATCGAATATTATATGATGGTATTATGCGCTGACGCACGCCTTGTGGTTCTCTTCAGAAATCCACAGAAATAGCCGTGAGCTGTGTAAAAGAGAACAAGGTCTTAGCCAGATTCCGAATCCAGCATTTGATTACCTCGATACATATTATGTTATTCATCAATACTCAGTAAAACAACTAATTTTCCTTTTATTGCGTACTTATAAGGTTTTATTGATACGGGATTATGACCCATCTTAGAATATGCAAACAAAAATTTGTTTCCAAGCTTCAACTTCCCGGCTTTGCTCTCTTGAAGCCTTCAAGAATTTCGGGATACTGATAAGCCCATAGCCTTCCTTCTTGAAAATGGCTGTAAGTCATAAACATAGAATTTTTCAAATCGGAACTGTAAGCACTGTAGTGTTTTTGTTATTTCCAGACTGTGCTAATACATACATGAACTAAAAACATGCTAAACTATATATATATATTTATTCGAATAGATAGAGTAAATAAGAAAATCTTCATAAAGTCAGACATCACAAGAATCCTTATTGTATGAAACAAACCACTGACGATATATCAAGTTGATTTTCTCTATTATCGAATAAATAAAGGAAAATCAACAAAACATTAGTGCATTGACATAGGTACACAATGCATAATTAAAAACCTATGCAGATAGCTAGTTCATGCTTGGCCAATGAGCGATTTTTCTGACAACTAATTAATAAAAAAAAACAGTATAAAAAGTCTCAACAGGTAGCGTTTTTTTATGAAAGCCAAGTCGTAATAATGGCTAAACCTTTATGGTTAAGTAATATGTGTTTATGGTGCGCTTATTCTTGTCAACCAGATGCAGAAAAAAAATCACTTTGTGCGCCATCTATGAAGTCATCTCATCATCTGGAACTATTTTTTTATTTAATTTGGGTCTCGGAAAATCCCTCATTAATTTCACTCAGTGATTTCTTGCTAGAAAAAATATTGGAGGAAGATTTAAACACATCTAAAGTCATAATAACACATATAACTTCAGCAATTGCACCATTTAACCTCTTCAATTAAACTATCTGTGAACGTGATGTGATTCTAGATAATGCAATACAGAATCTCGCAATGGTCTTAAAGTACAACTGTACTGCCTACATTGATTATCCTGAGAAAAATAATAATTCAATCATCATCATCATCATTACAACCGCAAAATATCCACTGCTGGATAAAGGTCTCCCCCAAGATTTTGGGGGTATTTGCCATACTCACCACGCTTGGCAGGCGGGTTGGCGAGCGCAGTTTTTTTTTGCTTTGTGAGCTTCCGACGCTGCTGCCCATCGGAAGCATTTCCCAATAATTCAATATCTCCTCATAATAGAGTAGATGGCTATAGAAAGAAGATATCGGATACATTCAGAGGAGTATCATCATTTTGGCAATCTTAGAATTTTGTTATTTTTACAAAAATTAAATAAAAGTAGCTACGTTAGAACTTTAGATTTAGGTGAATATTTCTACTCCTACGTTCCTTTTTTACACGACTGACCAAAAAAGGAGTGTTATGTTTTCAGGGTTCATGTATGTATGTATGTATGTATGTATGTATGTATGTATGTATTTATGTAATTTCTTTATTCCACCATAAGTCCTGAACGGCTTAACAGATTTTGATGTGAGAGGTATTGTTAGATTCCTTGCATTAGCCCGAATGACATAGGCTATGTAAGATGTCAGTCGTGTTTTTTATTTTTAAATAATTAGCTTGTTAATGTTTTGGCATTAGGTACGTAGTTAGATTGTCATCTAAGTAAAATAAGTGATCAATAATCTCGAACCTTACTAGATTGTTACACAGTTCCGTGGGTTGGAGACTGGTATCTGGTAGTTACCAATAACGACCTCAAGATCTCACCTCACCCACACACAACCACACCGGAGCCCTGCACCGTAGGAGTGACCACAAAGAATTTTAGTGTAGGTCGTACAATAAAATTAATATTGCTTTTGAATATTAAACATGTTGTAATAGGGCAGCACGTTCGACTTGGTTTTGGCCATGTATAGGCTGCAATATTAATATCTAAATAAATAAATATATTGATCCATAAATCTAGATGAAAAATTTCCTTCTTTTACCACGTATTTACCACTCATAGCAAATAAGCTGCTGTTGTAGAGCCATATGTAAGTCGTGTAAAAGTCATAGCAGTCCTAAGATCTTACAATGCCGGATAGTTAATTCAAAACAATGTGGTATTATCAAAGATTTTACAGAATAACAACATATTTAAATATATATTTTATCTGTCAGCTTCATTGAATTAGAAAAATATAGTCAGCTTGCAAGCAGGTGCGTATCAGCAAGTAGAACTAAACGGCCTTAATTGATCTAGGTAAGTGGAATTAATGGAATAAAAAATAAGGTGAAATGAAAACATGGGTTTTTGTTACCATTTTGTTGATAAAAATATGTTTGAGATGTGTAAAAGCACGTAAAAGTACCTAGACAAAGAAAAAATACTTACAAAGTAACTTACCTAGTAGGAAAAAAGTATTAGAACTTTTGTACAGCAGCTGTGGAATAGAACAAATTCAAAATATGATTTCCAAGAAAAATCTTCAATGTCACACCGGCGACATTATTCTTGAAATACGAAAATACTCCCAAAAAAATACATACCGCTTATATGTACAGATCCTTCAAAGAAAACAGATAACACAACACCAAACACACTGTAAAATAAACACTAATATCGATTTATTTCATTCTAAAGCACTTTCATAGAATTATTTAATTTATTTTACGATTTATCGAGTTTGAAAGTGGTTTACGTACGCGCAAAACGTTCGCGCACGAAAGGCTATGGCGCGCTCTTGACTTGAAAAGTTGAAACAGCGCGGGAAAAACACGAACGGAAATATCATATATCGTATGCGAATGGCGAGACATATATTTTTCTCTTTCGCTCTATATCGCCTGTGTAACAAGACGCGAGACAGAAAACTGACAGCAAGTTCTTCAATGAACTTTCAAATCTGTGTCTTCTTTTCTGATAAAATTTTAAAAAGCTATTTATAATAATAATAATCAATTACCTACATAGGTACGTAGTCTCTCCACAAAAGCTAATATTGCCAAAAGTCAGTACCAATGTAATTTTATATTCTATCAAATGATCGAAGAAGGTAATTTCTTGATAAAGGGTCTTGTCTTGCGCGCTACGATTTAATTATCTTGCAACTCTACTACCACAGATTACTAAAAACTTTTTTTTTTTTTATTAAATATGGGTTTGCTCTTGACCACAATCTTGCTTCTTTTAACTACTTTGTGCTACTACCTACTACTACTAACTATCCACTATCTTGCAAAAATACTTTTGTTTCTTTTCTATTCTAGTAGTGTAATTAATTACTTACTCAGAGAAAATATAGGTACTCGTATTTATATTATTACTAGCCGCGCCCCGGGGTTCGCTCCCGTGGGAATTCCAGGTAAAAGGTACATTATGTGTTATTCCCGTTATTTTTCTACCCGTATACCAAATTTCATCGAAATCCGTCCAGTAGATTTTGCGTGATTCAGTAACAAACATCCTCACAAACTCACATTCAAACTTTCGCATTTATAATATTAGTAAGATAATCAAATTTCCCTGTACATATTTAATAACAAACAATATCCTAGGAGGCCTTTGTCCAGCAGTGGACGTCTTTCGACTGAGAGATAGAGAAATATCATTGAGATTGAAAAATTCATCACTTTAATCGCCAACGTCCATACCACGTTGAAAACACCGGTTCTCGTCCGATCACCGAAGTTAAGCAACGTCGGGCGCAGTCAGTACTTGGATGGGTGACCGCCTGGGAACACTGCGTGATGTTGGCTTTTTGCCTGCGTTCGTTATTTTAAATTTACATTTTTGTTTACTTTTAATAATGAGGGTCTGATCTGTGTGAGGGTCAAATCGATTTTCCGCTCACTAGTTGGCGCTACTGACGAGTGAGGTCAGACGACCGGTACAATGTACAATACTGTCATTTGAGTGACAGATTGTACCATCTATGCTATGACAGATGACAGACAAGACAACTGATGACAGTGTTGAAGATGACAGACAAGACAACTGATGAGTATGACAGTGTTGTACCAAATAGTACTAGCTTTTGCCCGCGGCTTCGCCCACCCACGGGATGAAAGGTACCTTCTCAGTACTTCTAACTATGTATGAATATGCGAAATTTCAGGAAGATTGGTTCAGTAGATAAAGCGTAAAGAGGTAAAAACTTACTTTCGCATTTATAATATTAGTTCGGATTAGGATTTGGTGTATCTGATTATCTGACAGCAGACCTCACTCGCCAGTAGCGCCAACTAGTGAGCGGAAAAACGACCCTCATAGAGAAAGAAAATATTCCTTGTTTTTTGGGCAAAAGCATACTAAACTACGTTGCTTGCATTGCATTGCTTGGCTAGTTGAAGCAAAAACCAAAAGCATTGTGTGTACATGGGAACTGCTGCGTGCGCCTGCCGTGCTTCCTAACTTGGTGAGTTTTAGTTAACAACATTTACGCTAGATGTCAGTAAAAAAATATATAGTATGGTTTTTAATTGAAAGAAAATAAACTCCTACGAAAAGTAATAAGACTGATGGCCATATACTGTGTTGATGATTGGTTTATGGTCAGACAGATCCCTCTTTTCCTTGGGCACTTTGTCACCTGGGATCCTTCCTTCCTCTAAGGTGGCACCACACCAGCCAGTGTCAGCCAGCCATGCCTAGTGAAGTATAATATTCTAGGTAAATGTAAGAAGTAAGTAGGTATGGTAGAGAGAAAAGATAGGGATGTTAGGGATAGAGATCTCTATCTTTTCTTTCTACTTTCTACCCCCGCAGCCCTACCTACCTAAAGTCCATTTATCCATAATTGTCCTATTATGTAAACAATCTTACCATGTCTTTTTGAATTTACAACAATATAAATTAAAATAGACTTTTTAGGAAATTGCTTTTGTGGTTAATAAATGTTTTACTTTAGAATGTTTAGGTTTGAACTAATATTTGATTTATTTTCTACAAAATTCAAAAAAAGTACTGTGAAGATTGTTTACATAATAAGACAATTAAGAAAAAATGGAGTATAATTATCTATCCTCTGCTCTGGGGTTGCGGGCGGTCTGCGGTGAGGTGAGGTGGCGGCGCGCAGCGACCGTTGCTGTGCTGTGCTGCCGCCGCGCCGCGCGGCGCCACCCTTTGCCGTTGAATGGAGCAGTGCGTGCTGCAATCGCATATCGATAGTCCATTTTCGATGCCCAATCGATAGTTATGAACCTTATGAACATAGTTATTTATAATTAATCATTAATCTGTTCTTATGTTATAAATAATCCTAATTAATATTATAAATGCGGAAGTGAGTTTGTTTGTTTGTTTATTTGTTTGTTACCTCTTCACGCTTCATCTAATTTTTCCTGAAATTTCGCATACACATAGCTGGAAGTAGCTTTCATCCCGGGAAAAAGGACTGTTCCCGTGGGAAATTCACGCGGGCGAAGCCGCGGGCGAAAGTTAGTTAATAATAAAATTATCTAAAACATTCTTAATTATTTTGTTTTGATTGACGATATCATAAACCATACTAATAATTAAATGCGAAAGTGAGTTTGTTTGTTTATTTGTTTGTTTGTTTGTTTGTTACCTCTTCACGCTTCATCTACTGAACCAATCTTCCTGAAATTCCGCATACACATAGCTGGAAGTACGGAGAAGGACATAGGGTACCTTTCATTTACGGATCTCAGTCATGGCCACTAACTGTAGAGCAGAAGTCCAAACTCAAAGTTTGCCAAAAAGCAATAGAACGAAGTGTTCTTGGAATTAAAAGAGTGGTTAGAGTCCCGAACACAACGCTTCGTTGCAGACAGGAATCACGGATGTGGGGCATAAAGCAGCGAAACTAAAATAGCAGTGGGCGGGCCACGTTAGCAGGATGCATCGCGATAAATGGGCACTAGGGCATTACGCATTACACCCTGGGTAGGACTTACCTTCAGGAGAAGGTGGTCGATGTCAGAGAGGAATCCCAAGAAAAAGATGGCGCGACGACCTTGACGCTTTCCAGTCCGATTGGTCGATCATTGCTATGGACAGGGATAGGTGGAAGCAAGTGGGGAAGACCTTTACCCAGCAGTGGGACAATTCATCACAATTTCACATGTATCGAATGTATCGACATTATTTTACAGATGTATCGTCTTCGTGTGCAGTAACACACTTTCAGGTACATATTAGGTATCAAAGATTACAAATTACAATTAAAAATCAAGAATTATCTGCTTGGGTTTTTAGTGATCGGATAGTTATGATTTGATTTATGATCGACATAATCGGTATAAATGAAATCTTAATTTCTGCGATTTAAGTACAGTCCATTTAAAGATGGGAAGAATCTTAACGAATTAAAGTATTTAAAGATTACATTGTTGTCGAATTATCGATAAATTAAGAGATGCACAGCACTACAATTGAATGAATCACCAACCCACATATTCCCGCAATGGTGATATAATGCAGCTTTGACCTTATTGGTTGATCCACCCATGCGGCAGTACGGCTGACCAATCACGAGACAGAATTCAAAGCGTCGCACCCCCGTGACGCCGGTGGTATATAAACGTCGTCAACGGAATTTTTGCCGTTATTATTCGTTCGGCAAGCCTCTTTACCGGTCGCGCTGAACGACGACTGACATTTATTTAATTAACTTATTTGTACGTTAAGTTCAACAAATCTCAATCCAAAATGGTAAGTAACAAAGATTTATCTATTCTAGTAATGTATTCATGTAAATTATCATTATTTTCATAGTAATACGCAGAAAGATCTTGGTTTATAAACCAGGTGGCCACGCCACCATTTTGTCGGCACATTATCCGGCCGGTTCCAACTTTCCGCTATATGGAACTGTTAAAACTTTGCGTTGGGCATTTTATATTTAGCCGCTTTATTTGTAATATCTTAATTTTTGCTATTCTTATGTTTTTCTTCTGTGTTAAATTCATAAAAATGTCATTACTCATCGATTAGCACTACATAGGTACTTGGTTGATGCTATTTTGTTTTTTCTTATCTCAACTCTTGAGAGTTGGTTTTTGTTTGACCTCATCAAGGCTACCGCGCCGGTTGCCACGCCCGTTGCGCCCGGCATTGTATTGATTATTTCCACTTTTTTATTAATGCTAATCATATCCTAGACTAGAAATAAGGAATGATTGTTCTGACGCGAGCATACTTATTTCACCGAATGGTATCTGCCTTTTGGGCTACATAGCGGTGAGCGGTGACGTGTACCGACCTCATTCAAGGCGTGCGGTGCGGTGATCTCATCTTGTTTGTCACTCAGCTCGGACGGAAGTCGATATTCTAACTATTACTTTATATTCCTACTTTTAGTTATTTGTTACAAATAACTATTAGGTATTTATATCAAGATTAAAATTATCTTGTCTTTATTGCCAGTTTTTAGATGATCATCCTATCAAAATAGATAATATATTATCTCTAGAACGAATCTTTGTTTTCGCCGTACATAAGTCAATAATTTTTTGAGGCGAACCACAATAGGCATTCATAACACCCAGTAATTGCAATGTTCCCACCGGTGGGCATTCTCCAAGCTTTCACCTTTCACTTTCATGTCAAGTCGTCTGGTGCCGCCGTCTCTGGTACTTGATGTAATGTAGGTCATGGCAAAAAGCCTCGCGATGTCCATAAAAGGAAGATTGGCTGACTACTACTATAAATGGAATTAGGTACTTACAGTATCACAAGTTGTCTTTACACAATTTAGGTTGCTAGCTAATGTTTTTGAATTATTGCATATTTAGGTGCATAAAATAAAGCTAGGTATTAAATGAAATATATCTTACATAGAAGTCTATAGGTTCCTATGTATTGTTACTGTTATATAGGTACTAAAATAAAACAGAACAGCAGTCTCTTTTCATCATACTAATGATAATCTTTTTGTCTAACAGCGTGAGTGCATCTCAGTTCATGTTGGCCAAGCCGGAGTCCAGATCGGAAATGCCTGCTGGGAGCTCTACTGCCTTGAGCACGGCATCCAGCCTGATGGCCAGATGCCCACAGACAAGACCATCGGAGGCGGAGACGACTCCTTCAACACCTTCTTCAGTGAGACTGGAGCGGGGAAGCACGTGCCCAGAGCCGTGTTTGTTGACTTGGAACCCACAGTAGTCGGTACGTATATCATTCATCATCATTCATTTTCTTTACTATTTAACAGAAAAATTATTCAGTTTTCTGCCTCTTAAAATATTTGGATCATCTAACATGAGAAAATTCTAATTTTTAATTTGTGTTTGTCAACAGATGAGGTCCGCACAGGCACATACAGACAGTTGTTTCATCCAGAACAACTTATCACTGGTAAGGAGGATGCCGCGAACAACTACGCCCGTGGCCACTACACCATTGGCAAGGAAATCGTAGACCTAGTCCTGGACCGCATCCGCAAGCTTGCCGACCAGTGCACAGGTCTCCAAGGGTTCCTCATCTTCCACTCCTTCGGAGGAGGCACCGGTTCCGGTTTCACCTCTCTCCTCATGGAGCGTCTCTCTGTGGACTACGGAAAGAAGTCCAAGCTCGAATTCGCCATCTACCCCGCTCCCCAGGTGTCCACCGCCGTCGTCGAACCCTACAACTCCATCCTGACCACCCACACCACTCTTGAGCACTCCGACTGCGCGTTCATGGTTGACAACGAAGCCATCTACGACATCTGCCGCCGCAACCTGGACATTGAACGCCCAACATACACCAACCTGAACAGGCTCATTGGTCAGATCGTCTCGTCCATCACCGCCTCCCTGCGTTTCGACGGCGCACTCAACGTCGATCTAACAGAGTTCCAGACCAACTTGGTCCCATACCCCCGCATCCACTTCCCCCTGGTCACATACGCCCCTGTCATCTCCGCCGAGAAGGCGTACCACGAGCAGCTGTCAGTCGCTGAGATCACCAACGCTTGCTTCGAGCCCGCCAACCAGATGGTGAAATGCGACCCCCGTCACGGCAAATACATGGCCTGCTGCATGTTGTACCGTGGAGACGTCGTTCCCAAGGATGTGAACGCGGCGATTGCCACCATCAAGACGAAGAGGACCATCCAGTTCGTGGACTGGTGTCCTACCGGTTTCAAGGTCGGCATCAACTACCAGCCCCCGACTGTGGTGCCAGGTGGTGACTTGGCTAAGGTGCAGCGTGCCGTGTGCATGTTGTCCAACACCACAGCCATCGCCGAAGCCTGGGCTCGCCTGGACCACAAGTTCGACCTTATGTACGCCAAGCGTGCCTTCGTGCACTGGTACGTCGGTGAGGGTATGGAGGAGGGAGAGTTCTCCGAGGCCCGCGAGGACTTGGCGGCTCTGGAGAAGGACTACGAAGAGGTCGGCATGGACTCCGCTGATGGTGAAGGAGAAGGCGCCGAGGAATATTAAACGGATAAAGAAGCTTGCCGGCTCACGCGCATACATTCCGCGGTAATGAAATAAAAGAAATTATGTTGACTTTTTTGTTTAATTTTTATTTTCCCAATCCATTCGGTCTAGATTTTGAGACAATAGAATGACTTAGCTTACACAGCTGCAAGTATATAGCACAGATAGACATACCTACCGGGCTGGCTTATGCTCACAATGTCTCTTTCTTTCGCAAAGTCTCGTCTGGGACTTGGAATAAAATTTCGAGTCCCAGACGACATTATAGCGAAAGATTCATTCTGCAAAAAAGAGACATTTTAGGACTAGCGGAGACAGCCCGTATAAGCTACCTACCTATGTATAGGAATATACGTACCAATTTTATCTGTATTTAATGTGTGTGTATGCCTATGTCTGTGCCTATGTTTAGGTACCTTACTCGCGACCTATGTACATACCTAGGTTTATTTTTGTATTGTAGCAGCACTACATTAAATGTGGTGAGCGAAGTGGGGGGGTTTTTAGGTGAGCTTGGAACATCTAAGTGGATTTTGAGGAGTTAGCCTCGTCACAAAAATCCGTTCAGGTCCATAATGTCCCTTTCTCAAAATGTTCCTTTCCCTAAATGTCCCTTCCCTAAAATGTCCCTTCCCCATAATGTCCCTTTCCCAAAATGTCCCTTCCCTAAAATGTCCCTTCCCCAAAATGTCCCTTCTCCATAATGTCCCTTTTCCAAAATGACTAGGTACCCTGCTCTAGCTTCATAAGACGAGGATAGCTGTAGCTGAATCCTGCTTCTAGGCATATTTTTCTTTATTCTAGGTGATGTGTCAAAAAACTTTATGTACCTGATTAAAAAGTAAATTAATAAACAGAGAAGTAAAGTTTAGGTAAATAAGCGCCCTACTATTTTAAATCACGACATTTAAACACAGCCCTAATAAATTTTGTATGGATTTTTTTTAAATCTTTTTTAACTCATGCTTATGCATGCTCTTTAAATCATGCTTTGATAAATGTTAAGATTCATGCTCTTAAAAATATTTTATTGAATAACTGTTTCATGGTTTATTAGAACTCACCTCCTAAGGGTGCAAAATAGGGGTTGTAAGTTAGTAGTGGTAGTTTGTATGGAAAAACCTGCGCTTTCCATGAAATTTGTTACTATAGCTCCTAAATACAAATAATCTTACACATGTATATTCCGGTTTTATAAAATTCATCCTTTATCAGAAAGCTAGTTTTAAAAATTATAATACTCCACCTAGTAGCTGGTTTAGGTACCCGTGCGAAGTCCGGGGTCACTAGTTCATTAATAATATTGTTAGATAGGAATATTTGGGGAGGGGACTTTTTGGGAACGGGACATTTTGGGGAAGGGACATTTTGGGAACGGGACATTTTGGGGAAGGGACATTTTGGGAAAGGGACATTTTGGGAAAGGGACATTTTAGCGAAGGGACATTTTGAAACCAGGGGACATTTTGAGAAAGGGACATTATGGACCTGAACGCAGAAATCCCCTGCCTCGATGCAAAGGGGATTTTTGAAACAAGTATTCCCTTTGCTTCAAGGCAGGAGATTCTGGACTAAGTCTACAAATTCCCTAACCAAACCAATATTAACAGAATAATCTAAGGGGATTTGTATCAAATTCCTTAAGCTAAGGGGATTTTGGGAATAAGCAGGCAGCCCCCCATGTGTGAGCGGGACAAACTCATACAGTGAGAGACGTCGCAACTTCAGAGTAAGGCCTGCATGCAACACTTAGTTCGATCGACCCTGAAGAAATGCCTCTACGCCCTCAAACTGTGACTGCTTTATGATGTCACTCCACCTACGGCATCCGTCGCTTAGTTCTTGGTCGTTTACTTTCAATCTAGCGTGGGTTACGTCAGCCATGTAGGAGGTCCAATCCAACCAGTCGTCGGCGCCGGATGACCTCAGTTTGTCGCGCCAGCTGTTGTTTTCGCATAGTGTTGTTTTCGCGCTTTTAGTGGGCATGTGTGACATAATACCAAAGTTGTTATGATTGTTGGTACTTATTATTGACTAGCTGTCGCCCGCGTGAGTTTCGCTTAGATGAAAAATCTCTCCTGAAGCTTTTCATCAGATACTTATTCCAGAACTTCAATTTCTATACGTCATGCGACAACAGAAAATGCTCATCAGGTTGAACGACTTTTACTAAGTCGCCATTTCCATATGTTATAGTTTAGCTGATCTCTTGGAGTTATTCATCCGAAGAAGTTTCCAGATCTTCAATTTTTATACGTCAGTAGAAAATGCTCATCAGGTTGAACGACGTTGAGGCACCATTTCCATATATCTTATAGTTTAACTGTTCTGTTTTGGTTCTTCACCAAGTGCTCCAGTTTTCAAAATCAATTATAGCCTAAATGTTGCCTAGGCTAATAGCTATACAACAAAAAAAGTTTCATTCAAATCGGTTCAGTAATTTCGGAGATTAGCGTGATCATACATACAGACAGACAGACACAAAAAATAAGTGTCCCTCTATCCATTTCAGTCAAAAATACTAAATGTACAGACAAAATATTTTTACAGTTTTATTATATGTATAGATTTGATTTTAGCATAGCTTACCTATGTATATAACCACCTACTGAATAACTTACTTAGGGGATGATTCATAAGGCTGCACCTTGCCAGTTTTAGAATTTGGCAAAACTAAATCTTTAATGTAAGCAATTATCTGATTTAGCAGTGGGACCACTGTACCTACTGGGAAACCCTATTTTAGACCCACCGTTTGTATACCCCTACTGTGGCGAGAACTTGACTAATCCATTTGCCTGCCGTAATAAATATATAGGCCCCAGCTTTTTCTTGACTTCCAAGCTGAGTAAGGAAGTGCGGCACGTACGTTCTATTTCAAGCGGGTCGATGAACCGCGGGCTATTTCGCCGCGTGTCGTCGCGTCTGGTATGGTGGGTACTGCGCTCGATAAACTTCATAGGCAAGTTACCCTGCTGATACCGTCATTCGGGTCATTGAAACTAGTTTAGTATGAAAACTACCATAACCCGCGGATCTCCAGAAATAATTTTTCTTTCAACTTTGTTTTTCGTTTTTTTATAGGTAAGTAGGTACCTACCTACTTACCTTGACATGTATAAAGTTATCGTGGTGTAGCTAGGTAACCATGCCCTGGTGCAAAAAAGATTTGGAGGCCTAATCCATCTGTTATATAATAAAACTTTTATTAGGTAAGCAAATGAGTGTTCCACGATAAAAGCAAGTTGGTCAGGGTTCGGGTCTCTTAGCTGGAGTGCCCCGATGCTCAGTTGGAACAGTCTACTAGTCTCGAAAGTTAGAAAAAAAAACATAGCTATTTTTTGTCAATGTCTATGGTCAGTATCCTATCCCTTCTATATTTAGAACTACGCTTCTGACCTATAAATATATATAATTGTAGCATAGCGTTCATTTAAGATAACGACAGAACGTGCAACAAAGACAACATCTCAGTATAATACAATTTATTCATAAGAACTCAATATTCAAAATATACATTATACACACAGGGAGCGACCAATCAACGCTCGCAAACTAAATATAGAGAACAGAACATGGTGTGTCTGTACCTAGCGATTGACATTGTTCTATGTTTTAATATATAAGTTAGAATGTTAGTTCTGTGTTAGTTCTATAGAAATAAATGTAACTCGTCATTTGTTCCGCTTTTTTTTTTAAAGATTTTCGCCCCGAACTGTCGTCGTCAGCCAGCGATGTACTTTTTTATTACGCGTTGTAGAAATATAAAACTGATGTCAGCCGTTAGTTCTATGAGAGGTCTCACTATTTATGTAATTTTATTTAATAAAATCTATAACATTACAAGAATAAAAGTTTGAAAAGAAATGTTGTGCTCAGCGATGTATTTCTAAAATTCGTAAAAAATATAACCAAATTAGACTTTATACCATAGTTCTTTATCAGATCAGTCTAAATAATTTAGTTTTGCATAGTTATATACATAAAATAAATAAATAAACCACTGCGAAACATATTCCTTATTCATTTGTTAACAAAACGTAAGAAAGTTAACATAAATTTAGCTCTTATTATGCATATACATTGGGGCGAAAATAGACTGGCAATGATACTTGCTTTGACCGATCAAAGTTTTGCCTAGGACACTTTTTGAGAGGGACAGGCCGTCTATTTGTTTATGATAGGTACGTCAAAAATTACACCACCGTATTGTGAATATCTGGTTTATTCCATGTTAAAGCATATATAATCAAGCAAGTATCATTCTATTTTCGCCCCTATTTATATGCTTAATAAGAGCTAAATTTAAGTGAACTTTCTTACGTTTTGTTAACAAATGAGTTAGGAATATGTTTCGCAGTGGTTTATTTATTTATTTTATGTATATAACTACGCAAAACTAAATTATTTAGACTGCTCTGATAAAGAACCATGGTATAAAGTCTAATTTGGTTATATTTTTTACGAATTTTAGAAATACATCGCTGAGCACAACATTTCTTTTCAAACTTTTATTCTTGTAATGTTATAGATTTTATTAAATAAAATTACATAAATAGTGAGACCTCTCATAGAACTAACGGCTGACATCAGTTTTATATTTCTACAACGCGTAATAAAAAAGTACATCGCTGGCTGACGACGACAGTTCGGGGCGAAAATCTTTAAAAAAAAAGCGGAACAAATGACGAGTTACATTTATTTCTATAGAACTAACACAGAACTAACATTCTAACTTATATATTAAAACATAGAACAATGTCAATCGCTAGGTACAGACACACCAGAACATGCGCCTTATTTGGTTAAGCTTATACTTAACTCGGACACCCACACAATATTTTACGAGCTTCATTAGTCATTCTAAAGTCAGCTAGAAGAACTAACATGGTAAAGAAATCGGCGAACATACATAAAAAAAAAACATACATATATCGAAACATATAACCTCCTCCTTTTTTGGGAAGTCGGTTGAAAATGGAATATGTTGTCATAAAAATATTGTGTTTGCGTTTCCATCAGTTGTTCACAGTCAAGCTTTTTAAAATTAAAGAATAGAAAATAATAAAAAAAGTAAGAATCATACTGGCTGCCAGTAATAAGTTTTTTTTCTTAATTCAAACACAGTTATTTTATATCTGTCAATCAGTATGTTTCTCCCTTTGTGGTAACAGGGAACCGGACAACTGTTTTTTATGCTTTCTTTTAATATCTCACAATAATAGAATCATCAGTAAAATAATCACATCAGAAACCAAAGTATTTCCCAAGATATAACGAAAAACAATTCACATTTTTAAGCCATGTTTGGATGATACCAAAACACCCCATACTAAACATACATTCATATGACGTCACGTGTAGAAAATGGACTTTCCCAAAAAGTTCTGGCTCTAATAAATTACCTCAGGAGAATAAACTGGTGCTGAAAATTCGCAAAATGTGTTTAATAATATTTATTCTATCATAAAATTACATATATTGAACAATTCTCATACCTTGTCCGGTCCCCTATTCAATTAGAGTTATCGTTTTTTCCTGTTTTTTCCACTAGTTCGCGCTTCTGACGAGTAAGGTCTGTCAGATAGTACGTTCTGTCATCAGTTGTCAAAATGACAGTATATTGTACCAACTGACAGAACTCACTCGCTAACTAGTGAGCGAAAAATCTATAAACATCATATGCAATAATAGAATAGAAAAATCAATAACGTAAATAAATCTCTCGTACATTATAAATGGAAGCTTAAGTTAATTAATTTTCATTATTCATAGAAACACGAGCCTGGGTACGACCAATTTTATTCATTTATATCTATTTCATTTCTCCATACATCAATTAAAAAGTTTGGGTATTCACAAAACACCTTTTAAAACCAATCTATTAGGTAGGTACAATTAACTTAGCTCAAATAAATACAATTTGAATTAAAATCTATTAAATGCACCTTCTCAAATACTAATCAAAGATTAAAATAAAATATTTTAATATCTCTATTTCTAAACATAGCCAATGAAATACTAAAAATTTCGGTATTTTTTTCATAAAGAAACAGGAACCCAACATATTTTTTACACGACTGACCAAAAAAGAAGTGTTATGTTTTCAGGGTTCATGTATGTAAATTCTTTATTCCACAATAAGTCCTGAACGGCTTAACATATTTTGATGTGAGAGGTATTTTTAGATTCCTTGCATTAGCCCGAATGACATAGGCTATGTGAGTTGTCAGTCGTGTTTTTATTTTTTAATAATTAGCTTGTTTACATTTTTGCCATGTGATGTAATCTAGACAGTCAACCGCGACGGAAAGACAATCTTTCGGCCCAAGATCATGTTTCTATGAAACGTAATAAAGCTACAGTATGGCTATTAATACAAACATTGCACATATTTATGTGATTCGTCGTGTTAAATTAATAACAAGAATAGTCATTCAGCTGTCACCGCGTATTGCAAATAACAATTCGGAGAAAACAGGTGTTATTCAAGATTATATATATTTGTTATTGTATGAGTATACTATACAAAAAAGTATTTATTTAACTCCACAAAAATGTTTTAAACTAGATACCTCCCAAATATAACTTTTATTTAAGCATATTTGCAAAATTTGTAGCTTTCAAACAAATGTAAAGCAAGAATTTGGAGGTGAATTAATGAGGATAGTTTGTGATTTTTATAATTTATTAATTCAAATACAATGTCAGATACACAATCATTAATTTAAACAAAAATAAATGTCAAGTCATATAACAAAAGAAGTTTAAAAACAAAACATTAGTCAAAGAGTTTGTAACTGATATTTGAATTTACAACATATCAGGTTTTGGACCTATTATATTAGTAATTTGCCGTTTATCAGTTCATCATAAATTAATTCTAATCAGTAGAAGACATACACATAAGTACAATACGAAATACTATCAAAAAATAGGTGACAGCCTGAAATGCGAGTATTGCTTATCATTAGCTAAAGTAACAAAAGTACAGGGTTAAAAAAACGGTCACTCATGATCTATTTCTCATTTCCTAAATATTTAAAATGTACCTTATATAGGTATAAATAAGGTTCATTTTTAAATATCCCGATCAATTTAAGTGGCCGTTTTCCCCCAGCTACGCTCAATACAAACGCTACAGCAAACAGTGGGAACGCCCATAGCCTGTCACGCTATGCCTCCATAACTATATACCATAAAAGTAGCGATGACGTGTCTGTTTGATATTCAAATGAGGACATATTTAGTATTGATCCTATTTTGTTGCCAACTGCGACGCGGTTACGCTCTGTGTCATATTCTCATTCTCTCTCTCAGCCGAAAGACGTCCACTGCTGGACAAAGGCCTCCCCCAAGGATTTCCATAACGACCGGTCCTGCGCTGCCCGCATCCATGCGCATCCCGCGACCTTCACCAGGTCGTCGGTCCACCGAGTGGGAGGCCTGCCAACACTACGTTTTCCGGTTCGTGGTCGCCACTCGAGAACTTTTCTGCCCCAGCGGCTATCTGTTCTACGAGCTATGTGCCCCGCCCACTGCCACTTAAGTTTCGCGATTCTGCGGGCTATGTCGGTTACTTTAGTTCTCCTACGGATCTCCTCATTTCTGATTCGATCACGCAGAGAAACTCCGAGCATAGCGCGCTCCATCGCCCTTTGGGTGACCTTGAGCCTTCTTATGAGGCCCATAGTAAGCGACCACGTCTCTGTTCCGTATGTCATTACTGGCAACACACACTGGTCAAAGACCTTAGTCTTGAGACACTGCGGTATTTTGGACGAGAAGATATCGCGAAGCTTCCCGAACGCTGCCCAGCCGAGTTGGATTCGACGGTTGACCTCTTTCTCGAAGTTGGACTTACCTAACTGAACTGTTTGTCCCAAGTATAGATAATTGTCAACAACTTCGAGTGTAGAGTCTCCAACCTTCAGAGGAGTGGGTGCGACACGGATATTAAACATAATTTTCGTCTTGTCCATGTTCATTTTTAGACCCACTTGTTGATAGGCTCTACAGAGGCCATCGAGCATTGTGCCTAGGTCTTCCAAGGTCTCAGCCATGACTACGATATCGTCAGCGAATCGAAGGTGAGTGAGGTACTCGCCGTTGATATTGATGCCGAGTCCGCTCCAGTCCAGAAGCTTGAAAACATCTTCCAGGGCGGCGGTGAACAGTTTCGGAGATATCACGTCTCCCTGTCTCACCCCTCGCTGCAACTGGATAGGTTTGGAGCCTTGATCCTGGAGACGGACCGACATGGTGGCGTTTTCGTACAAACACTTCAGCGCTTCGATATATCGATAGTCAATTTGGCACCGTTGGAGAGACTGTAGCACAGCCCAGGTCTCGATCGAATCGAAGGCTTTCTCGTAGTCCACAAACGCCAAGCATAATGGCTGATTATACTCCTCAGTCTTCTGTATAATCTGCCGCAGCGTATGTATGTGGTCTACGGTACTAAAGCCTTTTCGGAAACCGGCTTGTTCGGGAGGCTGGAAGTCGTCAAACCTGCGAGCGAGACGATTCGTAATGACTCTCGAAAACAGTTTGTAGACATGGCTCAGAAGTGAGATAGGCCTATAATTCTTCAATAGGGTTTTGTCACCTTTTTTGAAGAAAAGTATCACCACACTTCTGTGCCATGCCGTAGGCGTTTGTCCCTCGAGTATGACGGAATCAAATAGCTTCTGAAGAGCTCTTAATACCGGCGTTCCACCTGCTTTCAGAAGCTCAGCCGTGATTCCATCATCACCCGGTGCCTTATTGTTTTTTAACTGTTTGAGAGCCATTCTAATCTCATAAAGGCTGACGTCCGGGATATCTTCGGTGTAGTGTCGGGTCAATCTGACTCTTGGATCTTTGGCCAGATTACTGACAGGTGTGCGTACGCTGGTGTATAATTGTCCGTAGAACTTCTCAACCTCTTCCAACAGCTCTGGCTTCGACGAAATGATTCTGCCATCCTCAGTCTTCAGCTTGGTCAGTTGGCTTTGACCAACAGACAGATCCCTTGCAAACACTTTTGAGCCCTTATTTCGCTTGATCGCCTCTTCAATACGGTCAGTATTGAATTGGCGTAAATCACGAGTTAAGGACTTGGAGATCTGTCTGTTTAGACGCCGATACTGAGCAGCATCGTCAGAGGACTGCAGAACCAAGTTTCTTCTTTCTTCCATGAGTTTGTTGGTGAGGTCCGAGATCTTTTTGGTTCCTTTTGAACGGCGGGTTTTGAAAGCCTTAGACCCAGCTGTTTGGACAATTTGCACAAACCTGTCATTATAATCGTCCAGATTTTCGCAGTCTCCCAGGCATTCGAAGCGATTCTGCAATTCGAGCTGAAAGCTCTCGGGGTTTTGGAGCTGGATAGGCGCTGGTCGGAGCGTAGACTTCATCAGTCGACACCTTTCGAGTTTTATTCTAAGATTCAATGTGCCTCTTACCAATCGGTGATCGCTTCCTGTTTTTACGGCATTGATCACAGAGACATCATTGAATATGTGCCTCTTCGTCGACAAGATGAAGTCAATCTCATTTTTTGTAACGCCATTAGGATGCAACCATGTCCACTTTCGCTGTTTTGGCTTTTTGAAGAAGGAGTTCATCATAAAGAGGCCCTCCTTCTCCATAAAGCCGGCCAGCAGATGACCACGTGCATTCCTCCTTCCATATCCAAAATTCCCCACCCTCAGCTCATCATCGCTTCGTTTGCCCAGTTTCGCGTTAAAGTCCCCCATCACAACGGTATAGTGGGCCTGGGAGCTATGTATGGCTCTAGAAATATCCTCATACATAGTCTCTACCTCGTCGTCGGAGCGATATGAGGGCGGTGCGTATACTTGTATTACCTTCAACGAATACCGTTTGGTAATTCTGAGTACAAGGTACGCTACCCTCGCCGAAACACTCTCGACCTGGACCACGTTGTTGACGAGGGACCTGTGGACGATAAACCCGACACCACCCTGGGACAGTTGGTCGCCCTCCCGGAAATAGAGCAGGTTTCCGGACTTGAGGATCATGGTGTCCTCCCCTCTCTTCGGACTTCACATAATCCTACAATATCCCATCGTAACCTGCTCAATTCTTCCTCCAGTTCAGCGAGCTTCTCGTCGGTCCGCAGTGTGCACGTGTTATAAGTTGCCAGGGCCAAAGGTCGTCGGGGTTGGTAGCCTGGCATCTGCCGGGGATTCTTAGCACCCCCTGCCCCGCCGTTACCGTGACCGCTACCAGAGTCCGGGATAGCGGGGCCGCCGGGGACTAGGGGCCGTGTTATGGGTGTAACAACCATAGGGGGGTTTTGCCGTAATCGCCACGCTTGGCAGGCGGGTTGGCGATCGCAGTGTGATGTCATAGTACGCGGAAAGATGCTGCTGCCCATCCTCCGGTGTTTTAGATCCCTTAGTCGCCTCTTACGACACCCACGGGAAGAGATGGGTTGGTGCTATTCTAGGGCCACACCACAGGCCACTAGACATATTCTCATTACTAATATTGAATTTTTGTATGATAGAATATGTATTCAGATATCCAGAATGGTCCCATACAAATTTTATCAATTTGTACATAATTAAACATGTATTCAATGCATGATTTATAATATTAAAATTATAGAAAATTAATATGATCCATTTTAAATTTTTATAGAAATACTAGCTTTTGCCCGCGGCTTCGCCCGCGTGAATTTCCCACGGGAACAGTGCTTTTTCCCGGGATAAAAAGTGGCCTATGTTCTATTCCAGGTCATTATCTACCTCTGTACCAAATTTCATCGAAATCCGTCCAGTAGATTTTGCGTGATTGAGTAACAAACATCCTCACAAACTCACAAATTCACAAACTCACATCCAAACTTTCGCATTTATAATATTAGTATGGATTTAGACAGAAGATTTTTATAAGGCTGAATTGACTCGGCAAATTAAAATTATATCAAGCCACTATTAAGCACTCAATCAACTTTAGATTATGCGTAGGCGTCCCCGCTACACTATCCTCTCACACAGTATCACTAATTTCATAATTCTATCTAGTCTATTTTCGGCACTACACAAAATTCGATCTCTAAGTACGAGTACATACTATCAAACAAGTACAGTGCTATAGGCAGGGGATGCTAGCGATGGGTTGAATCCGCATTCACAAACAGATATACCAAAATAGGTACCTACAGTTGGTTTCAGCTTGAAAAGTCATTGTATTGGGGAGCTATTTTCAAATGTGTGACGCACTGAAAACAGTGTCATACCGGTTTATTTTTTTGATCGGAATTGAATTTGATTTCGAATTAAATTTACTCGGCTTTTGGCCTCACGCGTACGTTCCGAAAATAGATCTTCTGAATATAACATTAGGGCTATTCTGTACAAAGCCCTTACCAAAGGGAAGGTGTCAAACGATATTTAGCCACGAGAGACCACTGGGTAGACTAGATATTGTCATATAGCGGACTATACGTCGCGGTACTATATAGCGGATATAATGGCGGACCATTTACATGTTTTTAAAGAAGTTAAATAAATAAATATTAAACTTCACAGTTTTTATATTTTTTTTTATAAAAGATGGGTTTGCTCTTGGCCACAATCTTGCCCGAGGACAGAGATGAGGTCTACGGTGTAGCGAGCTTACCCCGAAGCAGCCTATTCACTTTGGCATAAACGAAGAAAGTAGGTACCTCAAAAAAAAAGATTATAATGCTATTTACTGTAACCAACGCAATTTGTATTATTACAACTATTTCTATTAATGTAAAATAAACTGGTGTAAATACGGATTACCGTCTATTTCTTTTAGTTAAAACTAACATCATCCGCTGGATTTGTTTGTATTAAGATATTTAATATTTTACTTCACTACACCTATCTAATGGATAAAATTTCATAATACGTAGACGTATACGGCATCAGTTTTTTTTCAATCCAAGATTTTTGATATATTTTTGTCTGTTTGTTCAACTATTATAAAAGACAAGTTAACTTTAGAACTGTTTTTGTTGTAATAAATCCCGTAAATATACAGAAAAAACAGATGATCACTAAGTAAAGGCCCATTTAGACGGTGCAAGTTTCTTGTACATACAAGAGCAATAATTGCATGCAATAATTGCAGTGCAAAAATTGACTATGAATAATTGCAAGCAACTGTTGTTTAGACCATTCAAGTATTTACTTGCCTCAATTTAATTGTATGCAACAGGCAAGAAACTTGCACCGTCTTAATGTGCCTTAATGATCGTTTTTGTGTTTCTGCGTGTGTGTAATGTGTGTTACACTAATGACAGCTAGGTCCATGCCAAGAATGCACGTATTTGCAAAATCCACACCGAGATGTAATTATGAATCATAAGTCGATGAGTTTACAAATATTTATTTGTTACAATTTCTTTCATCTCACTTAAAATGACTATACAAAATGTGCTTCATGAGATTACCATGAATTTTATGATACACATACAATAATTATTAATTTTATATACAAATAATCTTATAAAAACAACAATAGGGAATAATTCAATAATTATTTAATGTATTAAATAATTAAATTTAAAACTTCAATCCTATTTAGTAATAATGTGTTCAATATCAAATATTTCTTAAATATTTGACATTGAAAGAACGAGACAAAACATTCACATTTTTCTAAAATATGCTCAAAAATGTTCGTTAACTTTTACAAAGACTGAAATACCTCAGAATGATAAAATTATGACAGTTAAACAATATTTTCAACGTTTTTTACATAATAACATAAGACGTCAAAAGTGAACAAGAAATAAATATTTAAGAATAATGTCAACAGAATACTCGTATAATCATGGTCAACATTCCCTATAAAACACTATTTATATTTGCTATTTATTGGCGTATTAAGAGCCGCTGTAGTTGCCACTGTAAGAAAGGAATTAGTGTCAGAAAGCTTATTTATAGTGTGAACTTAGATCTAACTGAGGGCTTAAAATGGCCGTTTTGATGAATTGGAATATGGCCAGTTTCTCATTTCCTAAATATTTACAAATGAACCTTATAATTGGTGTCATAAGGTTCATTTTTAAGTGTTTAGGAAAAGAGAAATGGATCGTATTCTAATTCATCAAAGTAGCCGTTTTAGACCCTAGAATCTTCATGTTCTATAATTCTCACTAAAATTAGATAAATCTAAGATAATGGGACATAGTAAGAATTATGATGATACATACATATTACAGTAGTGAAAAGGCCCAGCAGTGGATCACAAAATGGGCTTATATCTACTAGTATTCGAGTTTATCGGGTTCATGCGGCACTTTGATAATTTGGGCGTAACTAAGTGGTTTTGAACGAAAATCACTTTTATGTTTCATGTCGTACACAAATTTGGATGGTTGTAGCGGTGCTGGTCGGGTGGTAATGACACCCGCCCTAAGGTCGGATAGGACCCAGGTTTAAATCCTACCTGTGCCACATGAGTTTGTAGACCAATCTGACTCATGTATGGTAGTTTTCATAGACCACAATTGGAAGCAAGTGGTGGTCTATGAAAACAACCATACAAATTACCATACAATTACCATAACAACTACCAAAGGTGAAGGAAAACAGTGAAAAAACCTGCACATTGGTTGACTGTTTAGATTTTAGTGTGTATATGGCTACTGCCACTAGATGGCGGTAGTCGTAAAGTGATGTCAGATGCCTTTAGGCGACTTGAATAAAATCTGACACCAGTGTTAGTAATAACACACTCGATAAGAAGAAGAAGACAAAGGACAATGCAACCAATTGGCCCAAAAAAATTAAACTTGTTGTGCATAATTGAGACCGAAGCCAAACGCTAGTCCTAATCATTCATAACAACTTTTACTATGGGGCCAAACAAATCTACTGAAAAAATGTGGATTTTTTATATTATTTAATTATAGGTTTTGTTTATTTTAAACAGGTTTTTCCTAAGTCCTAATCATACATGGGGCCCAATAAATCTATCCTAAGAAAAAAATAAGGTATAGATAGGGTAGAAACTAGACTAGCGATAAACCTGTTTAAAACAAACAAAACCTATATCTAATTATGTGATACAAAAATCCACAATTTTTCAAAACTTTGTTACCCTATATCTTTTTTTTCCTAGGGTAGATTTATTTGGCTCCATAATAAAAGTTGTTATGAATGATTAGGACTAGCGTTTGGCATCGGTGTCTAATATGTACAACAGATTTCATTTTTTAGGGCCAGCAGTCAAAGGAAGAGTTGCATTGTTGTGACAGGCACATACCGTGCTGCAAACTAGAGAGGCAATGGTAATTTAATGTAATTAATAAATTATTTAATTCTAAATCAATTTAATATATTTAATACTCGTAATTTTTGGAATCTTGACATTATAATTTTATCTCGAGCGACTGTATTCAATTAATGTATTTTTATGGGTCATTGTAACCTGAAATAAATGGATTTTATTTTATTTTTATTTATTATTGTCTTTTGGATTGCGCACATGGGTAGAGGAATTTATTTTTTATTTATCGTGTATAAGTAGTGATACTGACCGACACTAGATGTGTATGGTGTAGACGGTGCGCTAGAGCGGCGGCGACAGCAGCGACGAGTACTGCAGCAGCGCGTCACGCAACGCCGGCGCCGCACCAGCTGCGCGCGCGCATACAGACAGACGCACCAGCCGCGGATACAGCTCTAAGGGGGGAGGGGAGAATATTAAGGCCCATTTGGATGGTGCAAGTTTCTTGTACATTAGAGCCCAAGACGGTGCAAGTTTCTTGTACATATAAGAGCAATAATTGCAGTGCAAGAATTGACTTTCAATAATTGCATGCAAATCTTGACATACAATTATTATCAATGTGTTTTGTTTACACGAAGAATTGCACGTTGTTAAATTTTTCATGCAATAATTGAATGAAATTGAATGTAAGTAAATTATTGCTTTAATTTAATTATATGCAACAGGCAAGAAACTTGCACCGTCCAAATGGCCCTTAATGCAATAATTGCAATGCAACAATTGACTATCAATAATTGCAAGCAACTGTTGTTTAGACCATGCAAGTAAATTATTGCTTCAATTTAATTTAATGCAACGGGCAAGAAACTTGTACCGTCTAAATGGGCCTTTACACTACATTGACACAGAATAAATACTAACGTACAGAACGGCCATTCACCGCCCCGCACTCATTTCCAATACCGCACCCCACCCCGCACTTCGTTGTAGAAATTAGAGATCACTGGCCTTCACGCACACATTTGAGCGTGTACAAACGATATTTGTTTATGTAGTAGTCAATTTGCGAGCGTTGTATGGAGTGTCCGAGGAGTCACATTGACGTATCATATACAAATAGATGGCCAGTCCCGCTCAAACAGTGTCCGAAGCAAAACTGATCGGTCAAAATTCAATGCCAGTCTAATTTGGTAACTATGTGCATGCTGAATAAGAGCTAAATTTAAGTAAACTTTTTTCACGTCATTTTGTCTATACGGAATACAACCACGTCCAGACGATTTTTGTATCGATATTACCAGAGTGTGTGTAACTTGTTTTTAAAATTTATTCCTGTTCTAGAAAGGGAATAAAAGGTATGAAACTTTCTCGACCAAGAATGGGATAAATCAGCAAATGTCTTGAATATGAATACAATATTAAGTACCCATAATTTCTACCATAGTCTACTTTCCCCGCTGTACAATCAACTAGCTATTTATTAGTGTGACTGTTGAGTATGTGTGGTGTGAATAAAAGTGTCACTGCGTAGTAGTGTTCTGTTCTGTAATAGCTAGCTAACTGTACATGAAACTATAACTAAAGGGATGACTGTAACTAACAAACAACCCTAGCACCTAACACCTAACACCCTAGCCCTAGTCATAAACTAAGAATAAATACGTATATAAATAGTGAGGGAAGTCTAATACCGTGCGACCTAAGGTATTAGACGGAAAGTGGGAAGGAATATAGGGTTAGTGCACGGGGTGCAATGTGCACTGGACAGGATTTTCCTACCACCAGTCAAGCAGACTCACAAGACTGATCAGTAAACTGACGGCGAAAGGTGTCTTAGCCGCAGTAGGAGGTATGGATCCGTGAAGATCCCAGACAATAATACACGACGATTGTCTGAATACCAAAGAGAATTTATTTATAAGTTTACAAAGTACTTAACTTACTTACTAAATTTAATTACATTTGTGTGTATAAAAATCTGTAATGTATATTGTAGTGTTAACTAAAAATAATGATGGCGTTGCACGTATGCATTTTTGGCCGGTCACTGTCCGCTGAATGCAATTCAGCATCGCGATGGTATGTTCATGTATACTTGAACACCCGCCATCGTGTCGTATCAATTGTCCAATCATTCTCCCTTCTTCATTTTCCATTTATTTTATTTTATTTATTATCAAGCAAGACCAACAGCCATTTATACAACAATAGGTTAACACTTAAGAACTAAAGAAGCCAATTATTATAGGTCCTCACAAATAGAAAATATAATAAAAAACAAATAAAAATAATAAAAAACAACGAAGTTGAACATTTTTTTTTGTTTACACTACTTAAAACAAATACGAAGGGTATGAATGTCAAAATTACAAAAAGAAGTATTTCACTGAGTAGACTCCGTTTTTCATTTTGTTATGTAATAATAACAGATTTTTAAGAGAAATTAATATTTAATTTAAATTAATAAAAAATACAATTTAAAATATAAAAATACACCACACGGGCACGGACAGAGTTCCAAAGAAATCACGGATACGGCACAGACACGGATAGAGTTCCAAATAAAATTACGGTTACGGCACGGACAGGATAGTCGGGGAAATCCCGACAGGGGGTAAAGTTTGTCCGGCGGCACAATAGGGTTGAAGATGTACTGGCGGTACAGTAGGGATGGCAGGCGAAAGTGAGTACCTTTAATCCAGGCTTCGGCCACAGGTCACAGCAGCACAGCAGGGGTGGCAGGCGATAGTGTGTGCCTTTATTCCAGACTTCAATCCACAGGTCACAGCAACTTCTTCGTGTTAGATATTGATTAACGACGCGAAGGCTTGCAGGGTCCCGGGGTCAGCAGGCCCCGAGACAAGACCTTTATAGTTCGTACCGTTCTGTTTCTCAGAAGATCAAGACTGACCCGGACTGACATTCAGTGTCTTTATATAGGCCTCGATTTAGAATTTCGTATTGCTTCATAATTTTCAAATAAAATACGAAATTAGAACATTTGTGAAGAGGTTCGCATAGAAATTTATAGAATTTTAGAAAAATAAAATCTGACTTGTCACAATCCTTGACAATCAAAATTGTTTATAATAAGGAAAGACATAAATAATTTTAATAAAATTTAAAGAAGTGATCATCGAAAAGTGTAGAAAAGTACATTAAATATGTTGGAAAAACATATATACTATAAAACAACCAAAAATGAAGATATAACGGTAAGTTTAAAGAAATATTCCTTAGCAACGTAGAAATTTTACAATAGAAAGTGTAAAAAAGAACATTTTTGAGCTAAATAAGTAATCATAATAGTAAAATAGACAAGAATAAAAGTAAAATAAACATGAATACACTACATTTCCCCCAAAACCCCTGAAAATTTTTACACTAAGTGAAAATTTTGAAGGTTAATAGACAACACTTTCATACCAGCCTATCATACCAAATCTTACATATTACAATAAACCTTTCATACTAAAATCGATCAAACTTAGGGGTAGGGCTCACAGTCAATGGCTCCTACTCCAAAATAAGTACCTGCCTAGTAGTACTACGTAACAGTTGGCTTATTTAAGGAGTTGTAATCCGCTCACGCTGAAATCCCATTGATGATGAATGATATATGAATATGATATGACTGAAGGCTTATTTTATGAGTAGTCAGCCGCTCATCAGTAAGAAAGTAATGTAATAAAGATATAATGAAAATATTTACAAGTAAGAATGAATGTATGTAAGTATAGTACTTCTTATATATTTCTTATGTATAACAAGGGCTTATTTTACGAGTTGTCAACCGCTCAAAGGAAGAAATAGATAAATAAGTACGCAAAGCAACTTGCGTAAAGAGAGTAGTGCACAATAGAAATGCAAGGTAAAGACTCAACACAAGATTGTGTAGAGAGATGTAGAAGAACATTTTTAGTTTAGTTCTTTAGAGGCTTAAGAGCCGATGATAGCAATGAAAATGAAAGGAAATGAGAAAATGCCAAAAATGTAACTAGTAATTGAAGATGGGAACAAACAAAAATAAAGTATATACATTAGTCAAGTAAAAGTAAAATTAAAATAAATTCTAAGTCTTGATATCCTTTATGTGCCATTTTGCACGAGAACCGCTAGCGTCCTCAAGGATATATACCAGTGGAGAGAGTTTTTGTATAACTTTACACCGAACGAATTTAGGTGCTAATTTGGCACTAAAGTAAGAACCGGCATTACTGAGCACATAGTTCTTACGCCAAACATAATCGTCGACATTAAATTCTTTTATAGTATGTCGTAAATTATATCGAATACTATTTTTAGTATGGGAGTCAAATAGAGCTACTTGTACTTTGTCAAAAATTGTCGCAAGTAATCCTATATTAGTAGCATAAATATCACGAGGTAAAAAAGTAAATTCGTCAAGGTTATTCGTAGGAGTATAAACAGAACCACAGCTGATAGTTTCCCTGCCAAAAACTAGAAATGCTGGGGAATAACCCGTAACTGCATTAACTGTACTGTTCATAGCATATTGGATTTTTGGAAGAAAAATGTCCCAGGATCTATGATCATCACCTACAAGAGACGCTAAAGCCGTAACAATAGTTCTGTTATACCTTTCAGTGGGATTGACTTGCGGGCAATAATGAGGTGAATAAAAGATAAAAGGTATTTTATAGTTATCCAGAAGTTTTTTGAATTCTCTAGATTGAAATTGAGAACCATTGTCCATAATAATAGTTTGAGGTACACCATGTATAAGAAATACAAAGTTTTCTAGGCATTCGATAATATCTTTAGCGATAGCACGTTTAAGGGGAAAGATTAAAGTATATTTAGTAAAACAACAATTCACAACTAGGATGTGTTGATTGCGTTTTTCTTGTCATGGGAAGAGGACCCATTAAATCAAGAGAAATACATTGGAAGGGTCTTGAGCAAACTTTAGGTTTACCCATGGGACCATAAGGTGAATGATTAGGATGCTTATAAGCAAGACAAGACTCACATTCACTTATTAATTGAGCAATGTCTTTGAACATTCCTGTCCAATAATATAAAAGAGAAAGTTTTTTATAGGTTTTAAAAATTCCAAGGTGAGGTTCACCAGGCAAACCATGATTACTTTTAATCAGATTTTCTCTATCACCAGGATGAGGAACTTCTTTCCATACGAAGTCATCCGTTATAGTATGAAGGGAACGAGAAAAACGATAAAGCTTATTGTCCTTAATAGTATAGTTTGGAAAACTATCAGGATTGTTTTGACAGCCTTGTAAAACTTTATTATACTGTTCTTCCACCGTTAAAACTGAAACATTTAAGTTAGTTTTATTATCCGATAGATTTTTTGAACGAGATAACAAATCCGGTACTACATTTTCTTTACCTTTTTTATGTTTTAGAATGAAGTTAAAAGAAGATAGACGTACAGTCCATCGAGCAAGTCTGCCAGAAGGATTTGACAGATTTAGAAACCACTTTAGAGCAGCATGATCCGTGTAAATGACAAATTGTCTGCCATTGTCTAAATAACAACGCCAATGTTCGAGAGCAGTGATAACAGCAAGGGTTTCTCTCTCTGTAGTAGAATAGTTTTGTTCATTTTTATTAAGGGATTTACTCATATAAGCTATGACAACTTCTTTGTCTTCTTTTATTTGAGTAAGCATAGCTCCTATACCAAAATTTGATGCATCAGTGTGCACTGAAAAAGGGAGATTGAAATCAGGACAAGAAAGTACTGGTGTAGTTACTAAAGCTTCTTTTAATTTCAGGAAAGCTTGATTAGCTTCAGAGTTCCAAATAAATTTAGCAGCATTTTTACCACCACTATTTAGTTTATTAAGCGGAGCAGCAATAGTGCTAAAATTAGGAATAAATCGACGGAACCAGCTACATGTTCCTAAAAATCGACGAACTTCTTTACGAGAAGATGGAATAGGGTATTCCAGAATAGAATCAATTTTTTAGGATCAGCACAAAGACCGTGTTCATTTACCACGTATCCTAAGTATTTTAATTCGTTTTTAAAGAATACACTCTTTTCAAAGTTAATAGTTAGACCGGCATAAGATAGTTTTTCAAATACTTTGATTAGAAGCGATATATGTTCCTCGAATGATTCGCTAATAATAACTATATCATCAAGATAACAAAAGACTTTATTATCAAATTCAGGAGTAAATAACGTATCCATAAGACGTTGTTGAGTAGCTGGAGCATTAGTAAGTCCGAAGGGCATGACAACAAATCTGTACATTCCTCTACCAGGCACATAAAATGCTGTTTTATCTCTGTCAGCAGGATTTAGGGGAATTTCCCAAAAAGCTTTAGCAATATCAATGCTAGAAAGGAATTTAGCATTTTTTAAATGATCCAGTATTTCATTAATTAAAGGGAGACTATAAGCATCTTTTCGAGTAATTGAGTTAAGTTTTCTGCTATCGACGCAGAATCGCCATTCGCCATTCTTTTTAGGAGTTATTAAAACGGGAGATAACCAAGGACTCTCACATTTTTCAATAACTTTCCATTCAAGCATCTTATCAACTTCGTTGATTAGCGCATGTTGTTTTACAGGAGAAAGTCTATACGAGCGTTGTTTAATGGGAGGATTATCGCCAGTATCGATTTTATGACAAATTAGGTTAGTTCGACCTAACTCACCCTTTTCTTCAAAAGAAATACTTTTAAAACGATTAATGATATCATCAGCGATATCCTTCTGAGATTTAGAAAGATTATCGTAAGGTAAAATTTTTTTATCGTCTGAAATTGCAAGACAATTATTATTAAATATTGTAGAAAATAAGTTAGGTACTAAGTTAAACTTTTTCCAAAAATCTACCCCAAGGATTAGTGAGGGAGTTATTTCTGGGAAAACGAAAGCTCTAATTAAGTGAGTTTGACCATTAAAAGTAATAGGAAGATCAAAGTGACCTAGAGATTTGAGTTTATGATTATTAGCAGTAGACACAACAACCGACTTAGACTTGGATAACGAGAAACCCAATTTCAGAATTTCAAGATGTGAATTTTTTCCTAAAATAGTTAAAGAACTGCCACTATCTAAAAGTCCTGATAATGAAACATTATCAATTGATACATTGATAAAAGGACGATTAGAATCCTTTTCATTCTCATAGAGAACAGAAGAAGTTCTATAACAGAGGAAAAAGTTTTTTATTGTTAATAACCAATCATTCCAATCTTTATGATTAAATTTATTATCCAAGTCACATTTTAGTTTTTTGAATTAGTTGAAGATTTGCCTGCATTGCATTTAGGGCAATCAGGAGTTTTAACATCCTTTGTACCACATTTAAAACATATTAAAAATCTAGGTTGAGGGCATTCGTTAAGAGAATGACCATTGGTACGACAGCGTACGCAATAGATATTAGGATTAGGAGATACACTAGCAGACTTATTAATTGTATTTACAGATTGCTTCGATTGAGGCTGAGAGTTATTTTTATTAAAGTAAGTATGTTTTTGAAACTGAGACTGAAAATTATTTTTGTTGAAGAATTGTTTAGCATTCGAAGTAGAAGGGGAAGGTAATTTATAATTAAATTCTGAGCTAAAAGAATTATTTTCATTATCAGGTTCCTTAAAGTTTTTATCTCTATCTAGAATTTTCTCATAACTTTGACAGGTATTGATCAAAGAAACGACAGAGTCAACATCTTTTAAGGCTACGAACATCGAATAACAAGGTCTTATGTTCCTTAGTAAAATTTCGAGTTTCTCAGACTCGGAAAGTTTTTTGGTAAGACGTGAGAACATACCGAACATAAGTGAGACATAAATTACAATGGATTCATTGTCACCTTGGGTTCGATTCCTGATGGCATTTAGTAGTTTATAGTCGTAGTCAGGTTCACCGAAGTCTCTTATCAAAAGATTAGTAACTTCGTCCCAAGTTAAGTTAGAATTTAGTTCTTTTTGAAATCTAAACCAATGTAAAGCATTGTCAGTAAAAATTTCGAAAGCTTTGTTTAGAAGTTTCTCTTTCGAAATATTACGAGAAATTCGAAATTCTTCTATTTTTTGAAGAAAAGATTTCGGACAGGTTTTACCATCATAGCAAATCTTTTTTAGGTCGTTTAAGGAAGAAGGAAGTACCAAATTTTGTAGGATTTCAGGATTGAAACTACTGAGAACAGAAGAAGATTGAGGAAGAGGTGAAGTTGTAATTTGAGGAAGGGGTGGAGTGGGCGTGGAAACATTTTGCTCTGCGTTTAGAAAAGTAAAAGGTTCAAATCGTTTTTCAAGTTCGACAAATTTATTTTTGAGGACATCAAATTCTTCTTTTTTATCATTGTGTAAATCTAAATCAATTCTATCTAAGCGATAGTGTAGATGATTTAAATAAGTCTCTATTTTAGGGAGAATTTTTGAGTTACCCGACTCAAGTGAGACTAATTTTAATTCAGTGTAAGTTAATGTAGCTTCAATCCCGTTGAGATCATCCTCAATTGGCAAAGGAGAATCTATAATGTCATCGCTCAATATAGATTGCGTAAGCGAAACGACTTGTTTTTTTAATTGAGGGAGCTTATCAGCTGGTTCCTCCAGTCTAACCTTGACTTCGTATTCTAACTCGGCTTTATTGAGCAGACTATATGCAATTGGACGAGACATTTTAGTAGAAGTTTAGGAGTACTTGTACAAAGTAAAGCACCTAAGTATAGTACCTTAGTTTAGTAAAGAGTTAAAGTCAAGTTATAGAGTCTAAGTCCAAGTCAAGTTAGTCAATAAAATAAATATTTATTGAATAAATATTTAGTATGAATGAGTTCTATGTGAAAAAGAGACCAGTGTGAAGTTAATTTAGTGTTTAAGGTCGAGAATCTAAGCCAAAATTAAGAGAACGTGTAGGTGTGTTTTTTAGAATTTAGAAGAGAGACAGAGCCAAAAGATGCGATGGGCGCCAACTGTTATGTAATAATAACAGATTTTTAAGAGAAATTAATATTTAATTTAAATTAATAAAAAATACAATTTAAAATATAAAAATACACCACACGGGCACGGACAGAGTTCCAAAGAAATCACGGATACGGCACAGACACGGATAGAGTTCCAAATAAAATTACGGTTACGGCACGGACAGGATAGTCGGGGAAATCCCGACAGGGGGTAAAGTTTGTCCGGCGGCACAATAGGGTTGAAGATGTACTGGCGGTACAGTAGGGATGGCAGGCGAAAGTGAGTACCTTTAATCCAGGCTTCGGCCACAGGTCACAGCAGCACAGCAGGGGTGGCAGGCGATAGTGTGTGCCTTTATTCCAGACTTCAATCCACAGGTCACAGCAACTTCTTCGTGTTAGATATTGATTAACGACGCGAAGGCTTGCAGGGTCCCGGGGTCAGCAGGCCCCGAGACAAGACCTTTATAGTTCGTACCGTTCTGTTTCTCAGAAGATCAAGACTGACCCGGACTGACATTCAGTGTCTTTATATAGGCCTCGATTTAGAATTTCGTATTGCTTCATAATTTTCAAATAAAATACGAAATTAGAACATTTGTGAAGAGGTTCGCATAGAAATTTATAGAATTTTAGAAAAATAAAATCTGACTTGTCACAATCCTTGACAATCAAAATTGTTTATAATAAGGAAAGACATAAATAATTTTAATAAAATTTAAAGAAGTGATCATCGAAAAGTGTAGAAAAGTACATTAAATATGTTGGAAAAACATATATACTATAAAACAACCAAAAATGAAGATATAACGGTAAGTTTAAAGAAATATTCCTTAGCAACGTAGAAATTTTACAATAGAAAGTGTAAAAAAGAACATTTTTGAGCTAAATAAGTAATCATAATAGTAAAATAGACAAGAATAAAAGTAAAATAAACATGAATACACTACAATTTACAATCTATTCAGCACTTTCGTTAGTTTTCCTTTCTATCCAACTGATTTTCTCCATCCTTCTCCAGCACCACATCTCAAACGCTTCTAATCTATTGGTGTAAACAATATAAACAATAAATAAATACCTATTAATTTCTGCCACGCCACAGCGTCCACTTTGCCAGGGGGGGCCTTCTTCATGGACTCTGTCAGCGTCGCCACGGCCTTCAGCACGAACGAGATTTCGGATAGCTGGTGCCTGTCAACAACATATGGTTTGAAATTTTGAATCACACTACGTCATACTAATATACAGAGTGAGTTAAAAAACTGAAGGCCCATTGACAGTGCAAGTTTCTTGCTTGTTGCATACAATTAAATTGAAGTAAGTAAATACTTGCATTATCTAAACAACAGTTGTTTGCAATTATTTACAGTCAATTGTTGCACTGCAATTATTGCATGCAATAGGGTATTTGACAAGGTGTAATTTTTCAACATATTTTTGAATAAATGGAAAGATCATGTACAAGTTTTATAACAAACTGTTTTTATTTTTTTTATTTTCAATTTAATTACCCAGTTATCTCAAATTGAAAATTCATAGTAACGGAATATGCCGACCAGTTACCGAACACTTCTGATTAGCCAGGTGACGTCACACGTGTTGTCCCTACTCGGTGCGCCTCTCCCCGCCGGCGCTGGGCCCGCGCGGGTGTGGAGTTCGGGTTTGTGAGTGAACTGACAAGAAGTGATCGGATTTTTTCGGGGCATCGGATTTTTTGGTACTTTTGATTTGATATAACTTGATAATTAAGCCCAAATTTAAAAAAATAAAAACAGTTTGTTATTATACTTTTACATGATCTTTCCAAAAATAAAATAAAAAAAACATTGTCAAATACCCTATTACTGGTCTTGTATGTACAGACATCTCCAGAAGTGGAGTCAGAATTTCTCATACTAATTGATTATAGAAGTGTTTGCACTTAAGACCTTATGATTGTGTGTTATTTGTAAAACGCCTATGTGTCTGTGCAATGTCAACCGACCGAATACGATGTTTCCATAGAAGTAGGTAGGCTGGCGCGGCGAGTCGGCGAGCGCTTCATACTTTTATGGATTTCATAGACATACTATGAATGATACGGAACGTTCATAGTATGTCTATAAAATCCTTGCTCTAACTTTATGGTATCGTTACTTCGTATGGGTGGTCAGTATGGACCAGCTATGAAAATGAATATTTGACGGTGAATGAAAAAAAAGACAGACGCAAATTTATCACTTCAACCGAGTTCTCGTTTTAGTTGAACGCATTTGTTAGTGATAGTTATCTAAGTATTTGTGGAATATTACTTTACCAACACTTGCCAATATAGGCCATTATAAGTAGGTATTATGGAGACTATTCGGATTTACTTTGCATGATAGTGGTTGCAAAATAGTCTCAATTTCTAATGAAAGGAACTGGATTAAGTGTGAGTATTTTTAAACAAATAAATGTTGTGATGTGAAATATGTGTGTGTAAATGTGTAATATTTTGTGATTAATTCAAACATAAAATGATAACATAATATTAATGTATTGTATTGATATATTTTTCTTCGTGATTTTGCTTTGCATAAGTGATAGTTTTGAAATTAAATATAAACTAAATACCTAATTATATATTATTATATTTTTTTAGTGGACAACACGTTGGGTGTAGCGACTTGCTGCAGGGTAGCCTTGCCGCAAAGTAGAAGACCGACTATTATCTCTGAGCAGCAGCAACAATAATGTTGGAAGAATATGAAGGCGATGATTTTACCTACCAGGCGTTATGCTGATTTATTTGATGTTTCGATGCCTATCTACTGTTCGTCGTGCATATCAAGCTGGTGGCGTGCATAAAAAAACTGGATAATTTATTTCGCTTCCAGAAATAAATGTCATCCTTGGCCAGCGCGGTCTTCTAACCTCAACTCCATAGAAAATCTATGGGGCCTGATGGTGCATAGAAGATGAGCAAGGAAGAATTAGTTTCTCATTGTATGGATGTTTAGGACAGTTTTTTTTGTGATTGAAATATGTGTAGAAAAGACAACAACGGCAACTTTACAAAATAGTGAGTTAATTATTTGTGTTTAAATTTAATCAGTGAGTTCATTCATTAAGTAGGTATATTCCAACTGTCCTCTTTCTATTGTATCAAATCTGGTTTTATAAAAGTATAAACATTATTTAAATTATTTTTATACTTATTACTTGTTTTTGTATTTTGCATTACAAATACAAGGTTATGTTTCGTAATAGGAGATAAATTGTTAGATGTTGAGGTTTAGTTTCAATCTTCTTTTTCATGATGAAAACGAATACTTAAGCTATAACCTCAATATTTACTAACAAAAAGCGAAAGTATAATTTAGTAATAATATATAAAATAAATGAACAGATTCTTATAAGTAACTTACTACAGAATGCTTATTTTTAAGTTCTTATTTATTCTGTAATTAGATAGGGAAGTGATTAAACATAAATTTTGAATTTGTTAGTGTAGTTTATAATAATAAATTTTACATAAGTATACTATACCTATTTACATGAATAAATAGTAGTCATGATTTTTGAGAATTTTTATTTCATAACAAATATATAAAAGCATATCAATTACATTATATAAAAATACTCTTGGCTTATGAATTGAGTTTAATATGAAAAATAAAATATCTGGATGTGACTCGAACTTTGACCTGTATCAACTGCAGTCCATTCGACTACCGATTAGACCAGCAGATGCATTAGCTTGTGACGAAATTATCAATTGGTTGCGTGTCACCGTACTCACCACTATTGGTTTGCTTTATAATAAACTATAGGTAGTGTATTATTATTTCTGTGTCAGAATCCACTACTTAGTACCCCGTAAATTTGATAGATGGCAGCACGTAGGCAGTATGAGCACGAAGCACAAGCATGCAGCAGAGTTGTGTCTCGGTGTGGGTGGGTAATATGATAATTAGCTTAGTGTGAGTAGTGTTCTTATTGTAATTATACGTCCGTAATATGGACGTAACGCACACAATGAAGGACTGCGCGCCTGCAAGGCAATATGATATTTAAGGTATGACTCCACTTTTGACTCTAGACTGTACAAGAAACTTGCACCGTCTAAATGAGCCTTTACGTCATATTTCAAGTGGAAATCGCTAGTCTCTGCCACGGGAAAAAGGCGTGATATTTGGTTGACTGGAAGAAATCCCTTTCTAGGATAAATCCGCTATTGTACGCCTCTCTTTAGTACTTTTATTATGTGTATGTGCAATAAAGAGGTTACAAACTAATATAGGTACGACGTGAATCAAAAATATTGGCATCCTTTCTACTGGTGAAAATACTCATGAATATGAGCAACTTTTGAATGGGACCGACTCTGATAACTCAAAAAATAAATCAGCTGTTCCATACTATTTTACAATACCTACTACACCCCCCAAAATCTGCCACTGCATATACGTATAGATTAATCGCTATTTTGAATTACTTCTTGTGACTTTTTCTCTACGAAATACACATGTTTAACATACAAATTCTCATGATCCATACCAAGTTTCATGGTGGTCTGGTAGAAAATGTCGTATGACGTTAAGTCCATCATTTGTACATTAGTTTTGTAATGTTGTTTAATAAAGTTTTAAATAACTAATATTATAAAGAGGAAGTGTTTGTAAGTTTGTTTGTAGGGAGTAACCTTCGGAACTACAGAACCGATCTCAAAAATTCTTTCACCAATAGAAAGCTACATTATACTTGAGTGACATAGGCTACAATTTAAGAAAATACCTAACGAACGAAGACAGGGCCGGGCTTACTTACTTCTTATTTCCAACGAGGACATTTTTCCGCAATTAGGCTTCCAGTTTGGGCCCTTTTTGCTTGAGGAGACAATGCGGGTCGCTAGTAAATAAATAAATTTAGAAGACCAGAAATGAGGAGATCCGTAGGAGAACTAAAGTAACCGACATAGCCCGCAGAATCGCGAAACTTAAGTGGCAGTGGGCGGGGCACATAGCTCGCAGAACAGATAGCCGTTGGGGCAGAAAAGTTCTCGAGTGGCGACCACGAACCGGAAAACGTAGTGTTGGCAGGCCTCCCACTCGGTGGACCGACGACCTGGTGATGGTCGCGGGACGCGCATGGATGCGGGCAGCGCAGGACCGGTCAACGTGGAAATCCTTGGGGGAGGCCTTTGTCCAGCAGTGGACATTTTTCGGCTGAGAGAGAGAGAGAGAGAGAAGACCACTTACCTAGGTAAAGGCTCGACGCTGTCCTCGTCAGTGGTATACCTGGAGATGACCTCTTGGAACCTGTCCAGCAGGGCCGCGATAGCTAGCGGGTCGGTGTCGTCTGAAACAATCATATTTACTAGTGGCTGTGAGCTGTAGACCTCGTAAGCTTAAAGAGATGGCAGATCGAACGTGAGAGATATAAAATCCAAAGGTGCTTAGGCTACTTGTGACAATGCCGAGAGAAACTCATGAAACAGTCTTGGTCGTCTGGCATGCTAGGCGACCAAGACTGTTTCATGAGTTTCTTTCGGCATTTCTTCTCAGCAGTGGTCGTTCCGAAATGCTAGTAGTTTGTAGCTTTGAGACATAATATATTATGATTATCGACGTGAAAAAGAGCCTTCTTTGAAGGCCAAGTTTAAATAAAAAATTTTGACTTTGAAACTCCGAGCCAGTTTTTGGAAATTTTCAAAAATTTCAAAAAAATGGCTCGACTATCGAGTTTCATAAGTTTATCGAACCTTTAGACAAAATCTTTAGACAAAGTCAGAATTTAAAAACGAAACCGAAGTTCGAAAACGATAAAATGTATGGGATTGACATAAGGCCGCGGTAAATCACGTGGTCGATCGCCATCGTTATCGCAAATTCGTAGAGAAAACGAAGCGAAAACATAGAGTAACAAATTAAAAATACATTTGGTGTTCGCTTTCGCTTTGATGACAGAAGAAAATTGTTCTGTAGAAACGATTACGAATTTAGATATTGTATCGCTACGAATAAATGTAATTTTGACTAAGCCTGCTGCTCCCAAAATTTCACGGGATTGGGTTGATAAATGCGACCTCTAGAGGAGAACATAAAGATATGCCAAAGCATTTTTGGTCAAGCTGAAACGGAGACTTCGCTCGCAATTTTTTTTTAATATATTTATTTCACAAGCTTATCTGTCATAACAGCTTACACAAATGTGATAGAGAAGCAATTAAATTTAATTGTAGTACATTACATACAAAGCTGTTCTGAACTCGCTCAGAGGATATGAAAACAGATCTATTCTCTCGGCAATCTGGTTGCATTTAATTTCATTTCTCAGCACCATCATTATTATAACAACTGGGAAGGGAAGACTGGTACTGTAATGAAGGAGGTCTGTCAATAGTTTTAGACCTCATTCAGTGCATTCCATAAAGGATAATAAATTAAAAAGAAGAGTATTGAATGTTTGTAAATGTGACACAGTCGAGTGGTATCTGAGTGGCATGCTCGTCCTAATAGTTTTTGCTTATGCAATAAATATTATACCAGTTACTAAGTTATTTCATTGAAGAGTTCACGTAGCAAGGAGACTGCTAACAGTACTTACCATCGACGTCTCCTAATGAATCCACATCCTCCAACATAGAAAATTGCAGTAACGTTTCGAAGCACGTCCGCGCGAACTCTTCGTGTTCGCGCAACTCTTGTTCGTTTTCTGTGGGAGAATAATGTATTTACGTATTTAATTTTTGAATATTTTCATTCATTATGTATTGTCATATACATTATTATTTAACATGGGGTTCTGTAACAGTAGACCTCGCGGACGAAGCTCCATATCCTCACCGTGGCGCTACAACAAACTTCCCCTTTCCCCCCCCTTTTTTTCAACAACCAGTGGGAAAAAATTATTCGATCCTAATCCTGAGTAATATTATAAATGTGAAAATGAGTTTGTTTGTTACCTCTTCACGCTTTATCTACTGAAGCAATCTTCCTGAAATTTCGCATACACATAGTTAGAAATACGGAGAAGGACATAGGGTTTCATCCCGGGAAATTCACGCGGGCAAAAGCTAGTGGTGCAATTAAGTGTTGATCTATCTATATCTCACGTGTGGGTCGCTGCGCGTGCGCAGAGCCGGCGCGCACGAGCGCCAGCAGCGCGCGCACGTGCCGCGCGGGCACGAGGGGCGCGCCGCGGAGCACTTCCTCGCGCACCACCACCACTAGCTAGTACAGTATATCTCACGTGTGGGTCGCTGCGCGTGCGCAGAGCCGGCGCGCACGAGCGCCAGCAGCGCGCGCACGTGCCGCGCGGGCACGAGGGGCGCGCCGCGGAGCACTTCCTCGCGCACCACCACCACTAGCTAGTACAGTATATCTCACGTGTGGGTCGCTGCGCGTGCGCAGAGCCGGCGCGCACGAGCGCCAGCAGCGCGCGCACGTGCCGCGCGGGCACGAGGGGCGCGCCGCGGAGCACTTCCTCGCGCACCACCACCACTAGCTAGTACAGTATATCTCACGTGTGGGTCGCTGCGCGTGCGCAGAGCCGGCGCGCACGAGCGCCAGCAGCGCGCGCACGTGCCGCGCGGGCACGAGGGGCGCGCCGCGGAGCACTTCCTCGCGCACCACCACCACTAGCTAGTACAGTATATCTCACGTGTGGGTCGCTGCGCGTGCGCAGAGCCGGCGCGCACGAGCGCCAGCAGCGCGCGCACGTGCCGCGCGGGCACGAGGGGCGCGCCGCGGAGCACTTCCTCGCGCACCACCACCACTAGCTAGTACAGTATATCTCACGTGTGGGTCGCTGCGCGTGCGCAGAGCCGGCGCGCACGAGCGCCAGCAGCGCGCGCACGTGCCGCGCGGGCACGAGGGGCGCGCCGCGGAGCACTTCCTCGCGCACCACCACCACTAGCTAGTACAGTATATCTCACGTGTGGGTCGCTGCGCGTGCGCAGAGCCGGCGCGCACGAGCGCCAGCAGCGCGCGCACGTGCCGCGCGGGCACGAGGGGCGCGCCGCGGAGCACTTCCTCGCGCACCACCACCACTAGCTAGTACAGTATATCTCACGTGTGGGTCGCTGCGCGTGCGCAGAGCCGGCGCGCACGAGCGCCAGCAGCGCGCGCACGTGCCGCGCGGGCACGAGGGGCGCGCCGCGGAGCACTTCCTCGCGCACCACCACCACTAGCTAGTACAGTATATCTCACGTGTGGGTCGCTGCGCGTGCGCAGAGCCGGCGCGCACGAGCGCCAGCAGCGCGCGCACGTGCCGCGCGGGCACGAGGGCGCGCGCCGCGGAGCACTTCCTCGCGCACCACCACCACTAGCTAGTACAGTATATCTCACGTGTGGGTCGCTGCGCGTGCGCAGAGCCGGCGCGCACGAGCGCCAGCAGCGCGCGCACGTGCCGCGCGGGCACGAGGGCGCGCCGCGGAGCACTTCCTCGCGCACCACCACCACTAGCTAGTACAGTATATCTCACGTGTGGGTCGCTGCGCGTGCGCAGAGCCGGCGCGCACGAGCGCCAGCAGCGCGCGCACGTGCCGCGCGGGCACGAGGGGCGCGCCGCGGAGCACTTCCTCGCGCACCACCACCACTAGCTAGTACAGTATATCTCACGTGTGGGTCGCTGCGCGTGCGCAGAGCCGGCGCGCACGAGCGCCAGCAGCGCGCGCACGTGCCGCGCGGGCACGAGGGGCGCGCCGCGGAGCACTTCCTCGCGCACCACCACCACTAGCTAGTACAGTATATCTCACGTGTGGGTCGCTGCGCGTGCGCAGAGCCGGCGCGCACGAGCGCCAGCAGCGCGCGCACGTGCCGCGCGGGCACGAGGGGCGCGCCGCGGAGCACTTCCTCGCGCACCACCACCACTAGCCAGTACAGTATATCTCACGTGTGGGTCGCTGCGCGTGCGCAGAGCCGGCGCGCACGAGCGCCAGCAGCGCGCGCACGTGCCGCGCGGGCACGAGGGGCGCGCCGCGGAGCACTTCCTCGCGCACCACCACCACTAGCTAGTACAGTATATCTCACGTGTGGGTCGCTGCGCGTGCGCAGAGCCGGCGCGCACGAGCGCCAGCAGCGCGCGCACGTGCCGCGCGGGCACGAGGGGCGCGCCGCGGAGCACTTCCTCGCGCACCACCACCACTAGCTAGTACAGTATATCTCACGTGTGGGTCGCTGCGCGTGCGCAGAGCCGGCGCGCACGAGCGCCAGCAGCGCGCGCACGTGCCGCGCGGGCACGAGGGGCGCGCCGCGGAGCACTTCCTCGCGCACCACCACCACTAGCTAGTACAGTATATCTCACGTGTGGGTCGCTGCGCGTGCGCAGAGCCGGCGCGCACGAGCGCCAGCAGCGCGCGCACGTGCCGCGCGGGCACGAGGGGCGCGCCGCGGAGCACTTCCTCGCGCACCACCACCACTAGCTAGTACAGTATATCTCACGTGTGGGTCGCTGCGCGTGCGCAGAGCCGGCGCGCACGAGCGCCAGCAGCGCGCGCACGTGCCGCGCGGGCACGAGGGGCGCGCCGCGGAGCACTTCCTCGCGCACCACCACCACTAGCTAGTACAGTATATCTCACGTGTGGGTCTCTGCGCGTGCGCCAGAGCCGGCGCGCACGAGCGCCAGCAGCGCGCGCACGTGCCGCGCGGGCACGAGGGGCGCGCCGCGGAGCACTTCCTCGCGCACCACCACCACTAGCTAGTACAGTATATCTCACGTGTGGGTCGCTGCGCGTGCGCAGAGCCGGCGCGCACGAGCGCCAGCAGCGCGCGCACGTGCCGCGCGGGCACGAGGGCGCGCCGCGGAGCACTTCCTCGCGCACCACCACCACTAGCTAGTACAGTATATCTCACGTGTGGGTCGCTGCGCGTGCGCAGAGCCGGCGCGCACGAGCGCCAGCAGCGCGCGCACGTGCCGCGCGGGCACGAGGGGCGCGCCGCGGAGCACTTCCTCGCGCACCACCACCACTAGCTAGTACAGTATATCTCACGTGTGGGTCGCTGCGCGTGCGCAGAGCCGGCGCGCACGAGCGCCAGCAGCGCGCGCACGTGCCGCGCGGGCACGAGGGCGCGCCGCGGAGCACTTCCTCGCGCACCACCACCACTAGCTAGTACAGTATATCTCACGTGTGGGTCGCTGCGCGTGCGCAGAGCCGGCGCGCACGAGCGCCAGCAGCGCGCGCACGTGCCGCGCGGGCACGAGGGGCGCGCCGCGGAGCACTTCCTCGCGCACCACCACCACTAGCTAGTACAGTATATCTCACGTGTGGGTCGCTGCGCGTGCGCAGAGCCGGCGCGCACGAGCGCCAGCAGCGCGCGCACGTGCCGCGCGGGCACGAGGGGCGCGCCGCGGAGCACTTCCTCGCGCACCACCACCACTAGCTAGTACAGTATATCTCACGTGTGGGTCGCTGCGCGTGCGCAGAGCCGGCGCGCACGAGCGCCAGCAGCGCGCGCACGTGCCGCGCGGGCACGAGGGGCGCGCCGCGGAGCACTTCCTCGCGCACCACCACCACTAGCTAGTACAGTATATCTCACGTGTGGGTCGCTGCGCGTGCGCAGAGCCGGCGCGCACGAGCGCCAGCAGCGCGCGCACGTGCCGCGCGGGCACGAGGGGCGCGCCGCGGAGCACTTCCTCGCGCACCACCACCACTAGCTAGTACAGTATATCTCACGTGTGGGTCGCTGCGCGTGCGCAGAGCCGGCGCGCACGAGCGCCAGCAGCGCGCGCACGTGCCGCGCGGGCACGAGGGGCGCGCCGCGGAGCACTTCCTCGCGAACTACTACCACTAGCTCGCGGGCGCTGCTGCTGCCGCCGACACTGTGAACGAAGTTTGTATAGTATTATGCACTAAAATCCAGGACCTTTGTTTATAATGTTCATTACAAATCATTTATTATAATATTTACATGTTACATATATGTTACATGTTACATATATGTTACTTGTAGCCTGTAGATACTTAGGCATTCCTGATGATGTTCTGTGATTATCTGAATATGTTGTTGGCGTTCCCGAAAATTCAAAATTTCTAGTGTGTTATTATATGTGAAGACCTATAATTGGCTTTGAAATTTGTATATTGTTACTATTATGTTAATCTAGCTGTTGGTCTTCCGAATGTATAAAATAAAATAAAATAAAATAAAATAAATAAGGTATGTTTACTTACTGAATGAAAATGTATACCAGCCAAATTGAAAAAAATTAAGACATTTGGAGACCAAAAATTTTATTTACGTAATCAGCATACCCATAAACCCCGAAAACGATACCCATATTGAAAATTTTTAAAAAAAAGGTCAGCCATCTTGGATACAGAGATAAATGTCATTTTCGTAATCAGCATACCCGGAAACGATACCCATATTGAAAATTTAAAAAAAATCTGCTATCTTGTATACGAGGCTAAATGTCATTTTCGTAATCAGCATATCCGGAAATCCCGAAAACGATACACATACTGCATATTCAAAAAAGTCGAAAAAAAAATACTGCCCGTCATTTTGGATAAAAAAGTACATACGGTGGTTGAAACATGAAAGTCTCAAGCACGGTTGGCAGCATCTCCCAAAACTCTGTGTATTCGTCTGGACTCTCCCGCGCCAGGGGCAGACCCGTGGCTAGCACCTGATGGACATAGATAATACATCGTTATTCCTTAAAATAATACCTCAACCTGTAGAAAATTATGTAATTAATGTGAGAAATAAAGAATTTTAGATACTTTTTAATTCTAGCTTTTGCCCGCGGCTTCGCCCGCGTGAATTTCCTACGGGAACAGTGCTTTTTTCCCAGGATGAAAGGTACTTCTAACTATGTGTATGCGAAATTTCAGCAAGATTGGTGCAGTAGATAAAGCGTGAAGAGGTAACAAACAAACTCACTTTCGCATTTAGTTAGGATTAGGATACGAGTATACACGCTTCATCAAATCTTTATTTGGATGTTGAATTTGGATGTTTGTTCTCAATCACATAAAATGTTCTTGACGAATTTCGATGAAATTTGGTACACTGGTAGAAAAATACCGGGAATAGCACATAGGGTAGATTTCATTTCGAAATTCCCACGGGAGCGAAACCCCGGGGCGTGGCTAGTCTATAAATAAGCATAAAATATAAAAACATTCTTGAAATGAAAAAAAATTCACAGAATATTATAAATCGAAGACAGTTTTATTGTGGAATTGTCTTGCACCTTTTTCTTTTTTTTTGCACTTTTTATCAAGAAGATTGTGATGGAACTCCCATACAAAAAGTGACCGATACAAATGTCAAAACGGGGATTCCGATAGAGATGCACTTATGCGAGGAACTGCGGCTACGAATGAGATAGAAATAGTCGAAAATAGTCGGCCATCAAAACGCTTCCCCGTTTCATAGATTAGTTTTTTCCTTTAGAGTTTCGGCATCCTTTTTATTTTTAAAACTATTTCTTTTCTGCGTAGTTATTTACCTGTAATAATAACCCGGCAATCTCCGCCGCGTCATTATTCCTCGGTTCGCTGTTACGCCGCCTAGCTTGTTGCGCGTTGCACTGTTGCACCGCCGTGTGTAGGGCCTGATGAATACATCAAAACAAGCTAATTATTTAAAAATAAAAAACACGACTGACAACTTACATAGCCTATGTCATTCGGAGGAATGCAAGGAATCTAACAATACCTCTCACATCAAAATCTGTTAAGCCGTTCAGGACTTATGGTGGAATAAAGAAACTTACATACATACTTACATACATACATGAACCCTGAAAACATAACACTCCTTTTTTTGTCAGCCGCGTAATAATTAGATGTAATGACCTATAAATGACTATCTGTTTCTTTATGTTGTTGTCTATAGAATTTATAAGAAAGTTGTTGGTCTTCCTTGTAAATAAAACGAAAAAAAAATCCTTCAACAACGAAGAGATCGCATGCGTCTATTGTTAAACAACTGTTATCTAAAACGCTTTGATTGAAGGATTAATAGTCAAGAAAAACAAGAAACACGCTTTACTAAAATGTCGACATTATCAGGAGAAATCTTAGAGCAATTAATCAACAAGAGAGGCCACTACAGGCACTCTCCCAGATTTAATATGATCTGCTCATACTATTTGTGATTGAGTGCGTAGTTTCTTCGGTATTATCTCTGTGTGCGTGTATAAATTGTGTTGTCTAACACGGGACATTGCGTTAGTGAGCGTGTTTCCCCCCACCGGAAGTGGCAGACTTTTTTGCATAAAAATGTTGCGCTCGTATCGTCTCCTGTTAGTTAAATGCTCTAAGGGACTTAACAGATCTCTAAAGAATCTACTAGCGCCATCTACCCTAGAGATAACATTACCTGTAACAGATCAGCTAGAACTCTCTTGCTGGGGGTGGGGGCGGCGCGGTACAAGGAAACGGCGGCCGACAGACAGCGGACGCCGCTATCAGTGACGTCAGAACTAGGCTGGTACTATCTCGAGTCTACTAGCGCCATCTACCCTAGAGATAACATTACCTGTAACAGATCAGCTAGAACTCTCTTGCTGGGGGTGGGGGCGGCGCGGTACAAGGAAACGGCGGCCGACAGACAGCGGACGCCGCTATCAGTGACGTCAGAACTAGGCTGGTACTATCTCGAGTCTACTAGCGCCATCTACCCTAGAGATAACATTACCTGTAACAGATCAGCCAGCACTCTCTTGCTGGGGGTGGGGGCGGCGCGGTACAAGGAAGCGGCGGCCGACAGACAGCGGACGCCGCTATCAGTGACGTCAGAACTTGGCTGGTACTATCTCGAGTCTACTAGCGCCATCTACCCTAGAGTTAACATTACCTGTAACAGATCAGCCAGCACTCTCTTGCTGGGGGTGGGGGCGGCGCGGTACAAGGAAGCGGCGGCCGACACACAGCGGACGCCGCTATCAGTGACGTCAGAACTTGGCGGATACTATCTCGAGTCCACTAGCGCCATCTACCCTAGAGATAACATTACCTGTAACAGATCAGCTAGCACTCTCTTGCTGGGGGTGGGGGCGGCGCTGTACAAGGAAGCGGCGGCCGACAGACAGCGGACGCCGCTATCAGTGACGTCAGAACTTGTCTGGTACTAGCCAGAGTCCACTAGCGCCATCTACCCTAGAGATAATATTACCTGTAACAGATCAGCCAGCACTCTCTTGCTGGGGGTGGGGGCGGCGCGGTACAAGGAAACGGCGGCCGACAGACAGCGGACGCCGCTATCGCACGCCGCCGCCAGTGACGTCAGAGCTTGGAACATGGCTGGTAACAGCTCGTGACGCACTAGCGCCTCCTGTGGGGAAAAGTTAAATAATACATTTCTTTGTCTGACGCTTTCACGGCTAAACCGCTCGACCGATTTTGATGAAATTTTGTACGCATATAGTTGAAGATCCACGGTCAATCATAGGCTACATTTTTTCTATAACCAACCCCCTCAATCAATCAAGCCCAAGGGGTAATCATCAATCAAAATATATAAAATTCTTCCGTTACTGAGTGGACAACACACAGCCAAAACTACTGAGCGTAGGAAGCTGAAATTTGGCATGTAGGTTCCTTAGGGAGTGTAGGGGAACACTAAGACAGGATTTTCCAAAATTCCCACGGGAACAAATCCCGGGACCATGCTAGCTTCACAACTCGTGACGCACTAGCGCCTCGTGTGAAGAAACAAAAATTAAATAACGCCACGGCTAAACCGCTAGACCGATTTTGATGAAATTTTGTACAGATTAATTAAAGACCCGATAGGCTATTTTATATACATACATACATAGAATCACGTCTTTATCCCTTACGGGGTAGACAGAGCCAAGGGTTGTGATACTCGAAGGCCATGCTTAACGGCCTTCTGATGGAATGGAGATTCAGGTATAGTAACAGGTTGCTAGCCCATCGCCTATGAGTGGAGGGATCCCCAGTTTAAAGCCCTTGCCCTCGATTGATTTTTACAATCTGCGCGGAAGAGAAGCAGCTGGCACATTCTGTTTTTTTTTTCGCTCCCAGACTAGCATGGAAGTTAGACTATTTTTTTTTCAAAAATCAACCCTTTCGATTTATCAAGCTCGAGGGATAATTAATTTTGGCCCGATTATAGTTCGCAATACTATATACTGTCAAATCTCACGCTTGATAATGTTTTTTCCACTTTAGCTATTATTTTTATTAAAGGTTATTGTTCGGGCGCCTGACATGAATATGCAGCAATGTCAAACTACGGAGGCTTTATCCGTATTCCACCTAGGAGCTTCGTTATACATAAAGGCTTCGTCATCGTTGCCCGGTCGGCACTCCACATCCAGACGCGAAGGAGTCCGCGTCATATACTATTTTTATATACTGTTTTTTTATATACCTTTGTATCAATTTCTAAGAGTCATTATATACTCCATCTAAACCTCTCCGGGAATTTCATTCAACCACCTTTCCTCGGGGAGCAAGTGTCCAGCCAGGACATAAATGGCGACCGTATAAGGACAAGAAATCTGCAAGATCGGAAGCAGGCAAATCCGACCGGCCCCGGCATCCGAGCAGCGTGCAGCGTGCGTGGCAAGCAGCGCCTCGAGCCGCAGCGAGCTAGTCAGCTAAGTGCCCTTCCTTCTCTTATTTCCATAAATCCATCCTACTATCCTACTCATTCTAACTAACAACTGGTAGTATTTTAGTTTCAATTTTAACTCACTTCAAATTTGATTCGTTCTGGATTCGTCACACTTGGTTGCTTCTTATATACTTCTGTTTAACATAGAACTAATTTTACATTCAGTGCATTATTTTCTATAAAGTAATACTTCAAAATGCCAGATGACAATAGTGGTGATTGTGCCAAAAATCTGACATCATTACTTGCAAGGCGCAGTTCTATCAAGGGACAGATAACCAAATTTAGAAATTATTTAGAGAAAGTTTCTAACCGTGACACCTTAAGTTCTACGGATATCACTGAATTAACTTTAAAATTAGCAAAATTTGAAAACCTTTCAACCAAATTTGACGAATTGCAGAACCAAATTGAGGTTATAAATTTCTCGAATTTATCCGCTGAACTAGAGGAGCGTGATAAAATAGATGACGATTTTCTTTCCTGTATCATCCAAGCAAAATCTATTATTGATGAATACAACAAACCTTTACAATCTTCTACTGAGTTAAATAACTCTCATAGTGTAATTCATTGTCATGATCATAACGAGATTGGTTTTAAGTTGCCTTTGATACAAATTACCAAATTCGACGGATCTTATTTCAAATGGTTAGATTTCCGCGACACTTTTACATCGCTAGTTCATAATAATGAGCGAATAAGCTCGATTAACAAATATCACTATTTGTTATCATATCTCGAGGGCGAAGCGGCGAGAATTATTTCTAACTTGGAGGTATCCGCTACTAGCTACGCGCATGCGTGGCGAATATTACTCGAACGTTATGACAATAAACGAATGTTAATTAAGCATCATTTAAATTCTCTTTTTAATTTGCAGCCTATTGTTCGTGAGTCACAACAGTCTTTGCGATACATCATAGATACTGTGGTCAAAAACCTGCGTGCACTTGATAGTTTAGGACAGGAAACTGATAAGTGGGATTTATTGATCATACATCTCGTCTCGTCCAAGTTAGACCCGCAATCGGTTGCGAAATGGGAAGAATATTGCCATACTTTGTCTGATGATGTTACGTTTGATCATTTTAAGAAATTTCTTCATTATCGCGCGGATGTTCTCGAGTCATTACATAAAGGCAAACCAGAAACCAATTCTAACCAAAAGGTAAATCAGGCAAAATCTTCTTTTGGTAATAAACAGTCTAATGTCAAATCATTTGCTTGCACACAACCAAGTACTTCTACTAGTAACATATATATTTGTGCAATGTGTAAAGGCAATCATAGAATTTATGATTGTCCGTCATTCAAGGCCATGCAGATTTCAGATCGCATAGCTGAAGTTTCCAAATTGAAGTTGTGTTCTAACTGTCTCCGGTCAGGTCACAGCACATCCTCCTGTAGGGCTGGCCCATGCCGGGAATGCAAACACAAAGATAACACACTTCTTCATTTAAATACCAACAACAGTGACAATTCTGTCAGTCACTCTGACACTACTATTTCAACTTTTTCAAAACAATCTTTCAATCAAGTTTTATTGTCGACTGCCTTCGTGGAGGTAGTCAATCCCAACAACAATTTAAGTAAGAGATGTCGTCTAGTTCTCGATTCAGGAAGTCAATCTTCTTTTATCAGTGAATCTCTTGCACATGACCTTCAATTAGGTTCATTTCCTATTCAGCCTATCAACCTTATAGGCATTGGCAACAACCCTTCAGGTCAAATTACCAAGAGTTGCATTGCACAAATTAATTCAATTAATCATCCATTCAATATTACTATACGCCTATTACAACTAAAACAATTAACTGGACAAGTTCCAAAAACCCCCATACACAACTACTTATTTACTATACCCCCTAACATGATTTTAGCTGATCCCAAATTTTATGAACCATCTGACATTGACATCCTCCTAGGAGCCGACGTGTTCTGGGAGATAATAGGTTCCCAGCAAGTAAAGCTAGGCCCCGGATGTCCCATTCTCCATAACAGTAGGTTCGGTTGGCTATTATCGGGTCCCATATCGTGTAGTTCACACAATAATATATCCACTCTTCAATCCAATTTACAATGTTATAGTTCCATCAATGCCGAGCTATCACATGACGATACTCTTCATAAGGATTTGCAAAAATTTTGGGAACTGGAAAATATTCCATCCAAATCCGTACTAAGTGCCACCGAGAAGGAATGCGAACAACATTTTATAAAAAACACTACTCGCTTACCGTCGGGTAGATTTTGCGTTCGTCTGCCGCTGATAGATACGGCGCACTGCTTAGGCGATACGCACACTATTGCCAAGAAACGTTTCTATGAATTAGAACGTCGTTTTCGCAAACAACCTGAATTAAAACAGCAATATGTAAATTTTATTAGGGAGTACGAAAAATTGGGTCACTTAAGGGAGTGTCCCACTATTAACCCTCAACCATCTTATTATTTAGTTCATCATCCCGTATTCAAGCAGGATAGCGAGAGTACCAAAATCCGTGTCGTTTTCAATGGTTCCCTACGTACGTCTTCCGGGTTATCAGTTAATGACCTTCAATTGGTAGGTCCTACATTGCAAGATTCCCTTTTCTCCATTTTAATACGCTCTAGACAGCATCAATATCTTCTTGTAGCTGACATTGCCAAAATGTACCGGCAAGTAGAAGTTCATGAGGACGATTGTAACTTGCAATTAATTTTATGGCGCGAGAGTGAGCACCTGCCCTTACGCACCTTACAACTACGCACGGTGACTTACGGCTTCGCAAGCGCTAGTTTTCTCAGCACACGATGCATTTGGCAATTAGGAGAAGAGAGCAAGGATCCCATGATTCGTGACATTATCCAGCATGACTTTTATGTTGACGATTTCATCACCTCGATAGATTCAGAATCTCAGTTATTATACATTCAAAATTCCGTACACGATACTCTTGCTGCAGGTTGTTTTCAACTAAGAAAAATATAAATCTAATTCTAAAAAACTTCTTGAGTCACTTTCGGCTGACACTAACGAAAATTTAACACTCAGTAGTGCATCCAGCACCCTGGGCTTGGGCTGGAAGCCTAACTCAGATGAGTTCTATTTTTCCATTGATTTCGGTTCATACTCAATTAATACCAAAATAACAAAACGCTCAATTTTGTCAACCTCATTTAAAATTTTTGACCCACTGGGGCTCCTCAGTCCATGCGTCATCATTCCCAAACTATTATTACAACAGTTGTGGCTTGAAAAGCTAGGCTGGGACGATGAGGTACCCCCTGAAATAAAAGTCATGGCTCATGTTCATAAACAGCATTGACACATTAAATAACATACGTATACCTAGACACGTTCTATGCGTTTCTCCTACTAATGTAGATATTCACGTGTTTTGCGACGCCTCCCAAAAGGCTTACGGGGCTTGTATTTACATGACCTCGGTAGACATTTCAGGGAATGTGTCAACAAATCTATTATGCTCCAAATCGAAGGTAGCTCCACTCAAACCTACCACTATTCCCCGGCTGGAGTTATCTGCCGCCCTATTGGGAGCGAGACTCTGTCAGGCCGTCATTGAGTCACTAAGAAATCCGATCTCGCGTATTGTATACTGGTCAGATTCTAGCGTGGTATTGAGTTGGTTACGTACCAATCCACGTAATTTAAAATCATTTGTAGCAAACCGAGTTTCCGAGATATGCGAGCTCACACAGTCAAACAGTTGGAGATACGTACCTACCAACGACAATCCAGCCGATATGATATCTCGCGGCGTCAAGCCCGATGAGATTCAGTCCAGGTCCATTTGGTGGTTCGGTCCCCCGTTTTTATCCCAGTCCGAGTCTTCGTGGCCCACACTAAACAATAAAGATTTGACAACTGACTTGCCCGAAATAAAAAGTCATTCTGTCATCTCACTACCCGCTCAAAATTTTATTCCATTTGCTAACTTTTCAAATCTAATTAAATTAAAACGTATATTTGCTTATGTACTACGATTTGTAAACAACTTAAAAAATAATAAAAACAATTCTAAACTCACGGGTCAATTAACATTGAGTGAATTAAATCAATCATTTTTTTTACTATGTTCTATTTCGCAACAGGAATCATTTCCGGTTGAATTCAGTCAATTACAAAATAATAAAACTATAAGCAGCAAATCTAGCATTTTATCTTTATCACCATTTTTTGAGTCTAATCAACGTCTAATTAGAGTAGGTGGTCGTTTAAACGCCTCTGAATACACTTACGAACAAAAACATCCCATATTATTACATTCGTCTCATCATTTGACAAAGTTCTACTTTGAATACGAGCACTTACGTAACCTACACGCCGGCCCACAGCTGTTGCTAGCTAGTGTGCGTCAAATCATATGGCCGGTTAACGGTAGGCATTTAGCTAGACGTACGTACCGTGCATAACTGCACTCAATGTCGACGCGCAGCAGGTAAAACGCTAGTACCTATGATGGGTAACTTACCACACCAGCGAATCACCCTCGACTTTCCTTTTAAGGCCGTTGGTACAGATTTCGCTGGACCATTTTATATTTTGAATCGCAAGGGCCGTGGTGCGAAAGTAAGCAAAGCTTATCTATGTTTATTTATATGCCTACGCTACAAATGCGTGCATCTCGAGCTAGTTAGCGATTTAACTAAGGATGCATTTATTTTATCGCTGCGTCGATTTATTTCTCGCCGCGGCAAACCTTCAGATATTTTTTGTGATAATGGCCGGAATTTTGTTGCCGCAGCCAAAGAAATTGGTAGTTTTATCAAAGACATGTCATCTTCACTATTTGACTTTGCAAACGAGGAGCAAATCAAATTTTTTTTTTAGCCCAAGCTATACGCCTCACTTTAATGGCCTGTTCGAAGCAGGAATCAAATCTGCCAAGTTTCATGTCAAAAGAGTCATGGGCAATTCCCATCTCACTTATGAGGAATTGTCAACCCTACTGGCACACGTGGAAGCTGTCTTAAACAGCCGTCCCCTGTGTCCTATGTCATCAAATCCTAACGACCTCCTTTTCCTTACCCCAGGGCACTACCTGATCGGCCGTCCGCTCACTGCGCTGCCATCGCCATACGCTGACGTCACCGACGCCACCCCGCTTCAACGCTACGCACGGTTGGAACAAATCCGTCTTCATTTCTGGCGCAGATGGCACCATGAGTACCTTCACGAACTCCAAAAACGGCCCAAATGGAAAAAGGACGGCCCAAAACTGTCCGTTGGAGACCTGGTCATCGTCCACGAAGAGAATGTCCCCCCACTATGCTGGAAGATGGGTCGGATACAAAAATTATTTCCTGGGCCAGACGGCATTGCCAGAGTGGCGGACGTCCTGACCAATCGCGGTGTACAACGGAGGCCCCTTACCCGTTTATGCCCATTGCCGATGCCAGATACCGTCGAGGAGAATTCCACAGAAAAGGAATCCACGGTTTAAAGTAGAATACTTTAAACGGCCGGGAAGATGTTCGGGCGCCTGACATGAATATGCAGCAATGTCAAACTACGGAGGCTTTATCCGTATTCCACCTAGGAGCTTCGTTATACATAAAGGCTTCGTCATCGTTGCCCGGTCGGCACTCCACATCCAGACGCGAAGGAGTCCGCGTCATATACTATTTTTATATACTGTTTTTTTATATACCTTTGTATCAATTTCTAAGAGTCATTATATACTCCATCTAAACCTCTCCGGGAATTTCATTCAACCACCTTTCCTCGGGGAGCAAGTGTCCAGCCAGGACAGTTATTCAGTAATAAAAATCAAATATAAATTTGTACATAATCCTAATCCTAACTAATATTATAAATGCGAAAGTGAGTTTGTTTGTTGGTTTGTTTATTTGTTTGTTACCTCTTCACGCTTTATCTACTGAACCAATCTTCCTGAAATTTCGCATACACATAGATATAAATACGGAGAAGGACATAGGGTACCTTTCATCCCGGGAAAAGGCACGGTTCCCGTGGGAAATTCACGCGGACGAAGCCACGGGCGAAAGCTAGTAGATAATAAATTTCAAAATAATTAGGTAATTAACAATGTAACCTTGTGCACGGTGTGCAGACAGTGCAGCGCGTGCAGGCTGACCGGCGCGTGCGCATTCCCGATGGAGTCCAGCGCGGACGCCGCCGGCTCCACGCCGCACACACAACACAAACACGTGCCCAGCTTTTGTACGTCCTCCGGGGTGAAACTGAAATTAACAGGTGGAAATTATCCTAATATCCTAATAATATTATAAATGCGAAAGTTTGGATGTGAGTTTGTGAGTCTATGAGGATGTTTGTTAATCAAGCAAAATCTACTGAACGGATTTTGATGAAATTTGGTATACGGGTAGAAAAATACCAGGAATAACACATAGGGTACTTTTTATCCCGAAATTCCCACGGGAGCGAAACGCCGGGGCTAGTTAAAAATATAAAATACTAGCGTTTTCCCACGGCTTCACCCGCGTGTACTTCTCACGGGAATAGTGCTTTTTCCCGGGATGAAAGGTACCCTATGTCCTTCTCAGTACTTCTAACTATGTGTATGCGAAACTTCAGGAAAATTAGTTCAGTAGATAAAGCGTGAACAAGTAACAAATAAATTATCAATACATATAATAAAACTGTAACTATCTGTGTCTGTACATGGGAGATATTTGAGAAAAAAACTAGGAAAGGTCTTTATAGGGCCATTAAAACCGATCCCAAGATAATGTTATCGTAGGGCTAATTTAGGATCACACATACTCACACAAAATCTTTAACACACAACTCATTACATACACGTGTCTTTTGTATTGTATCTTATTTTTATAAGTAGCTTTTGCCTGCGACTTCGGCCGCGTAAATTTAGTATGTGATTTGGTTTATAATGCTACAACTTGTGTTTTTATGTATCTTTCTAGTTAAGGAGGAGCGGGGTCTCCTAACACAGGCTTTTGATGTCTAAAAGGAGGCCCCATCCATTATAAGTAAAACTGTACTTTGTTACTGAAATAAATACATTTTTATTTTTATTTATTTATTTATAGAAGCCAAAAACGTTTTTTTTTGGAATATTCGTCTGTCTGTCTGTATGCTTGTGTTTTCGCTGATGTATTGTTGAAGGTCTAACTTAAAATCTGGCATAGGTATCTTGATGCATGCGAATAGTAAATTACGCGCAGATGATATCAGGGGCACCAACTAATTCTAATCCGGTCAAAAAAATCTGTTTATCAAAAAAGTAACTTACGTAGGCCGTATGTGCGTGAAAATGAGCGGGAATATTTGGACTAGAGTGGTGAGGAAGTTCAGAGATGGCGCGTACGTCTCCGCCGGCTTGCCGTCTTCTCCGGCTGGAAGGAAAATACATTGTGAGCAGGTGGTCTAAAAAGGCCACTTTGACGAATCAGAATATGATTCATTTCTCATTTCCTAAATATTTAAAAATGAACCTTATAAGTGGTTACATAAGTTTCATTTTTAAATATTTAGGAACTGAGAAATTAATCATATTCCGATTCATCAAAATGGCCGTTTTAGACCCCCAGAGCTAAGTTTAAGTTCAATTAATTTGATTCATATGTATTTGATTATCATGTTTTAAAATTGAACTATTATTTTGGGGGCCTATTACTTTGGGGAGCAGCAGACGACAGACAAACAATTTTTATACTTCAAAAAAGAGCGATTCGTTTTATTTACAGATTACGAAAAAGAGATTCACTCAGAGATTTCTTCAAAGATATAGATATTTTAACCTTACCATCCCAATCTATTTTTGATAACATTATGCATGTCAGGAAAAATATTTCATCTTTCAAAAAAGTTTGTGATGTCACAGATATATCCCTGCGAAACAAACATAACTTGTACGTAACGTTATAAATACATATAATATACATAACGTTCCAGGGCACAGACTGGCTAGGGTTAGGAAATCATTTGTGGGAAACTGTATAACGCTATTATAATAAAATACCAAAATCTGTCCTTGATATGCCTGATAGGAAATTTAAACATTATATTAAGGAGACACTTTGTAAGAAGGCATTTTTGAAGGATGATTATGTAAATGACAAAAATGCATGGCCCGAGCCTGGTACAGTGACCTCCTAAGACTGTCATATTACTCTCTAGGTACATTGTGTACTTTTACTTTTTCAGTGACATTTTATTAATTTATAATTTTATTAATTTATAAATTTGACATTTCATATAAATATTCAATGTATATTCGTCCATATACACAGTCATTTTATTGTAAGACATATGTTTTAAAGTGACGTCTTTGGAGAAAACGCAGCAGTGGAGTTTGTTGCGCCGCCTCTTCTCCACTTGCGCTTTGGAGGGGTAACCTTAGCTTTAAGTAATTTTATGACGTCAACTAACTAAAAACCAAAAATGTGACGATTTATAAGTGCTATTTTTAAGCCTATATGAATAAAAATGATTGACTTTGACTTTGAACTGTGTATTGAAAATCTCGGAGTTGGTTACGTTAGTTGGGCGAGAGTTAGTTAAAATTGCGAAACATTTTTAGTATCCAAGTAGTAGTGGAAAGCCAATTGCGAAACATTTTTAGTATCCAAGTAGTAGTGGAAAGCCAATTGCGAAACATTTTTAGTATCTAAGTAGTAGTGGAAAGCCAATTGCGAAACATTTTTGGTATCCAAGTAGTAGTGGGAAGCCAACTGCGAAACATTTTTAGTATCCAAGTAGTAGTGGGATGCCAATTGCGAAACATTTTTAGTATCCAAGTAGTAGTGGGAAGTCAATTGCGAAACATTTTTAATATCCAAGTAGTAGTGGAAAGCCAATTGCGAAACATTTTTAGTATCCAAGTAGTAGTGGGAAGCCAATTGCGAAACATTTTTAGTATCCAAGTAGTAGTGGGAAGCCAATTGCGAAACATTTTTAGTATCCAAGTAGTAGTAGGAAGCCAAGGTTGTTCTATACAACAGCGACTATTATCGTTCCTTACCGGGCAGTGTGGGCCCCGTGCGTTCGGTATTGGTCCCGGCGATCTTGGCCCACGCGGCCCACGCGCAGGCCCACACCTTCTTCTGTAGGACACCGTCGACCCCACCTTCGGTGCCTCTCCCGGCTGCCGTCACGATCTCTTGGAATGACTTCAGAGCCGCTACCGACACCTGTAATTCAAATACTTAGTTAAGTTACATAAGGAATGCTCAAAAAATATTGTAGATCTTATCACCAAGACACAAGGTTCAATATCTTAATCAATGTCTTACAACGGTCTTCGCGTTCAATACAATAACGCGTTCCGGGCATTGATGAGACTGCCGCGCTACTGCAGTGCCTCAGGCATGTTTGCAGAGGCACACGAAGATGGGTTCGATGCCATCATGAGAAAGAGATGTACTTCACACCTAAGGCGACAGTCCCAACAGTATCCTGAGCGTGTTGGCAGACCGGTGGGACTGGCCGATGCTGGCTCGCTGGATAAGGTTGCACGCAGTCATAATATTATAGACTGCTTGCATCCTTAGGCAGCTACTATAATCTTTTATTTTGTTTTTGTGTGTACATGTTACTAACGCTAGTTTATAAGATCAAATTGTTACTAACATTTTATATGGACGCAAGTCTGAAATAAAGTCGATTTTTTTTTTAAATTTTAATTTAATATGTGGAATCACGATTTAAAGCTAACACCCTCTCTCTTTAGTCGTATTTTCTCATGACTGAAGGTTGTGGTCATTATAAAGAATGAAACACACACGACTCTCTTGGCAATTTTTAATTGAGTGGTTTGCCATTGCCTTCTCTATTTCAAACACTAGCTGATAAATCATCAACCACTCGGCCACCACCGCAAAGCTAACACCAGTATTAGTTATAATATAATACACACAATAAGAAAGAAGCATATTTTCAGCAATGGTGAGGCAATTGACAAAGCGCTCGGCGTACATCCGAAAGAGTTTGAATATCATAGCTAGCTGTATTGGCGAGCTGGCTAGTGTATCTAAACTCCATTTATTCTTACCAGTCCTATCATGAAAACAATCTTGACAGTACTTTTTGTTGAATTTTGTTGAAAATAAATCAAATATTAGTTCAAACCTAAACATTCTAAAGTAAAACAATTATTAACCACGAAAGTAATTTCCTAAAAAGTCTATTTTAATTTATATTGTTGTAAAATCATAAAAAGACATGGTATGACTGATTGCTTACATGATAGGACTGGTAAGAATAAATGGAGTTTAGATACTACCTCGTGGCTGCGCCGGAGCGCGAAGTCCGTGATGAAGTCCAGCAGCGCGGCCCAGGACCGGTTGAAGTCTCCCACCGCCGTGAGCAGCTGGTACCGGGAGTGGAACACTCGGGACACGCCTGATAATGTCAACACCTGGCATACAAAACGAAAAAAAATTAGAATTATATTTAAAAAAAAGTAATACATTTTTGTCTAAAAAACAATACCTACTTATGCAGTAAGCCTGCAATGTTATACATCTTTTAAAAAAATAATATTGTTTTACTGGCCACTAACAAAAAAGTAAAGTGAAAATAGAACGCTGTGAAAAAAATTGATTTTATGAGCGCGATTTCTTGAGATCAACATTGTTATGATTGAAAATGTGGTTCAAAAGTCAAAGTCAATTGTTTTTATTTAAATAGGCTCAAAAATAGCACTTTTAAATCGTCAAATTCTTGTTTTTTAGTTAGTTGACGTCATAAAATTACTTAAAGCTAAGTTACCACCGCCTCCAAAGCGCAAGTGGAGAAGAGGCGGCGCAACAAACTCCACTGCTTCATTTTCTCCAAAGACGTCACAATACACTTACAGTACAATTACATGAATGTGTATGTGGACGAATATACATTGAATATTTTTATGAAATGTCAATGGAATGGTTGATTTATTAATTTTAATTTGATTTTAGTTTGTTTATCTTACCTGTGTCTCCGCCCATTGCTTTTGCGCAGTATTCCTCGTGTGGTGGATAAGGATGTGTTCACCTGTATCCACTTTCTCTGAGCTGGCGATGTTGGACTGTTTTTGCACCTAAAAAGAAACACTATTATAAGAATCATTTTATATTGTGAATGGATTTGGTACACGGATAGAACAATACCGGGAATCAAACATAGGGTACTTTTTACAAAAGTGAGTTTGTTTTTTAAATGGGTAAATGCGAAAGTGAGTTTGTTTTTTACTTTTCACGCTTTATCTACTGATCGAATCTTCCTGAAATTTTGCATACACATAGTTAGAAGTACGGCGAAGGACATAGGGTACCTTTCATCCCGGGAAAAAGGACCGTTCCCGTGGGAAATTTACGCGGGCGAAGCCGCTAAATTAGTTCTAAATATGTATGTGGTATGAGTTACCCCCCCCCCCCATACAAAGGACTGAAAACATTCCACTACAAAGGAGGTGTTGTATGGTTTTTTTTCTAGGTGAAATGGTCCCAGTATGAGAGGACTGATCACCCGTCTAGTGCTTGCGCGGGCGTCCCCAACTATAGTATAAGCGATATAAATCTGGACAAAAGGTCATTGACGTCTCTCTACCAATGTACACCATTTTTGGAAACGATACTATACAATGTCTTACAAAATTATCGCAAATACGTCTCCTTGCGAATCGCAGTAGGAGGCGGGGTGAGCATAATGACCTTGTCAGACGTCACAAACATTTTTTTAAAGACATTAAAATAAAAACAAACCCAATTGGTATTTATGTATGTGGGGTTGAATATAACGTATGACAGGTTGTGCAAAAGGAACAAAAGTACCTATGTAAGCCTAAGGCGCAGATACGTGACTAAAAAAATATTCAGTATTTTGGAGAATAACTTTTATTGTTACAATAACAACATATTTAAACATATCAGAAACCACGATCATATCTACATAATGTAGATAATAAAACTGTAACTGGTCTGTGTCTGTACTTAGAAATATTTATTTACCTATGAAAAAAATATGGGGGTCTTTATGCCAATAGAAGCCAGAACAATTTTTGCTCAATCAAACAAAACAACTAATAAACTATTAACATTAACAAAAACAAATAGAGAAACAATAACAATCAATAATTCACAACTAAAAATAACCTGCAAAAGCATATGTCGTACGAGACCGCGGTGCCGGGCGGGCGTCGAGCTCGTCAAAACCGTAGACACAAGAAAGAAAGACACAAGTGTACAAATTCTATATATGAGTTTCGCTGCTTATATTATTTGTATATACTGTATTTATATATATACTTATGTATTATTTACATATAGGTATATTTATTTACCTCTATATAAATATTTATTGTGGTATTCGTATTTAATTATGTATGATATTATTATTTACTTAAGTATATGTACTTAGTAATAATATCTTTATTATACACCCACCTAAAATTTTCTGTATAACCCAAAGGTTGGCTGGTAGATAATGCTTTAGCATTAAGCTCTACTATTGTACGTTTACTCTGTATTTTTGTACAATAAAGGTTAAATAAATAAATAAAATAACCGCCAAGCTAAAGGTGGCGCACTTCTGACTAGGCGGAGCGAGTCTGACATCACACGAAACATTGCGACTTGCGACAAACCGATATAACTTGATTTTTTACGAATTCAAGGGCCATTTATTTTATTTGCTTTATTAAAAATATTAGGTTCTACAGTTACAGATGGAATTGAGTAAAAGAAGGCATTTAATATATCATAATAAACTTCGAAACATAATAATAATTAATATTTCCTATAGATTTCGCCGTTATAATACGTGACGTTATACCTCGACTTTATTTTCTTATTATTCCTCTCTCCCCTGGATGTTGAAAGTAGATGGACGTGTCCGTATTAAATATTTTTTAAATTAATTTCTAAAATAAATACGGTAAATATTCAACGAAAGTACCAGGATCGCAGTGTAACACAAGAGTGTAATAACCAGTGGCAAAAAAGGACCATACGTGCGAGTGAGTGAAAAGCCTATAATTTTATCTACTCCGCCCCACTGCTGACTGCATCTCACCACCCCACCCTTGCCAGCCGACTATCCCTATTGGCGTTGATGCAATCACGCCCACCTGCGCAGGAGCAACAAATGTAGGCGGGGCCGCCCTACTACTAAGTTATCTACTGAGCTATATGCATACATATCTATAAGCTCGCTCCAAGTTGCCGTCGGGTTCATTGCAAATAGGCCTACACTTATCGATTCACTAGCCGCTCAGATAAAGATATGCCACGCTCGCCCGCAAATAAACAGACTCCTATCTATGGTTCTGCACCCGACATTAGCAAGCGGTGTGAAAGTCCTGAAGTTGATTCGGTCACCTTCCGTTCTACTAAAAGACGACGTCAGTGTGATTGTGGCTCCAACTATGAAAATAAACTAGACGCCTTCATCAACACACTTTCCGAATGGAAACAAAGCACAGATGATAATTTATCTAGCATAAAGTCATGCATCATTGATGTTCAGCGACAAAATACGGAAATAATTGCATCTAATGCTGAAATTGAGAAATCAATTAGTTCCTTATCGGTAAAATACGAAGATTTGTGCACTCAATTGTCCGCTTATAAAATCCAAACACAGGATTGTCTTGAACGTGTGGCGAGAGTTGAGATTGTCACTGAAGAAATAGATCGCTCTTCTCGTAGCGCATGTCTCGAGTTCCGAAACATTCCCCATAACGGTAACTCGAGCCCAGAACAACTGCTCGATATTGTGACTACTGCAGTCAAGGAGCTTTCGATTGAGCTTTCGGCTACCGACGTTTATGATATTCACCACCTCCCAACAAAGTCGGAACATAAGACTATACTCATCTCATTAAATTCAGTCCTTTCGAAAAACAACATATTAAAAGCCTTCAGACAATACAACAAAGCGCATCCTGAACAAAGGTTTAATACTACTGTTTTGGGACCGGGGGTGCCCAGACAGCTGATCTATATCGCGGAACACCTGACTCCAAAGGCCCGCCATCTGCATTACCTAGCCCGTGAATTTGCCGGGCAAGAGCAATACAAATACTGCTGGACTGCAGGCGGCAGGGTCCTGTTACGCAAGGACGACGCATCTAAATATGTAGTAGTCCACTCTGAAGCTCAGCTTGCCACTATGAAGAACTCTTTTTAAAATTTTCCTTTTTAAATTGCATACAGATATTTGTAGGTAGGTAGGCATGTAGGTAGTGGTTTTATAGCATAACTTGTGTTATAAGGTAATAACTCATTCTGTATAGTCTCTCATATTACATTATTTTCTACTTTATGTTTAAACATTTTTTGGTACCATAGCGCTTTATTTATATTTCACGTATACTTAGTTATTTTAACTTAAATAATATTAATGACTTAAGACTAACACGACTAACATTTCTTATCCAAAATGAATCAAAGCGACTTAATGCATAATTTGGACAGCGTTGCTGTAGCTTCTTCAAGCGCATGCGATGCCCACGAAGTTCGCTCTCAAATTTCCTCATTAAATAATTCACTTAATATAATTTCCCAAAATATCCGCAGCGTATCCGCAAACATGCCTAGTTTTCTAGCTCTAATGAGTGATCTAAACTTTAAACCAGACATCATCATTCTTACAGAATGCTGGCTTGACTCTAATCCGTATATGCCAAAGTTGGATGGCTACTCAAATTTTGTATCGACCCTCCCCGCAAATAAAAACGACGGTGTTACTGTATATTATGATAGCAATCTAACGGGTATTTCTGTATCAGAACCACCAGTTGCTGATGCTAGCTGCCTAATGATTACACTGAACTCTGATACAGCAATATTGGGTATATATCGCCCTTGTGCATTTAGAAATTTTTCTAACTTTACGCATTCCCTCAACACTTTACTTCAAAATTTACGAGGCTACAAAAACATTATTATAATAGGTGATATCAATATTGATATCTCTCCCACTCGAATAGACGAAGATAATGATGATTATTTAAATGTGTTGGCTATGCACGGTATTCTCCCAGCTCATACCCTCCCCACTCGGGGCCCAAGTTGTCTCGACCACATTAATCTAAAATCGCCGTGTTCTGCCAACGCATTTGTAATTCAGTCCACCATGACGGATCACCACTCAATTTTATTATCGTTAAACTACAAAAAGCAATTCTCACCAATTTCTCCCTCCGTACGCGTCGATCATCGGAATTTGTCTTTAGCTCTAGAAAAAACTGATTTCTCTCCTATTATTACATCCACAGATCCAGAATTTGCGACCAATTTTCTAATCTCCTCTCTTCAGTCCATCATTGCCAAACACTCAACTGTAGCTACCCCCTCACGACGTCATAGAATATTAAAATCTTGGATCACCCCCGGTCTCCTGAGATGCATAAGGAACAGAAACAATCTGTATAAAAAAGTTAAAAAATTCCCAGATAATGAAACTTTTATCGTAACCTACTCTAGATATAAAACTTTCTGTAACTCTATTATTAAATCAATCAAAAGAAATTACGAAAAGGAGCTGCTGAAAAAGGCTGGCAACTACCCTAAGACTTTGTGGAAAGCAATTCGAGACGTTACTAACTCTTCCAAAACCTTCTCTTCAGCTAACAACCTTCTTACATGTAGATCTTCCGTTAAGAACTCATTAGATCATGTAAATTCATATTTTGTCAACGCCGGGAAATCACTTGCAGAAGCCTCATTGCTTCAAAATTCTACCTGTCTTAATAATTCCCCTTGCTCTTCAAGCCCCTCGACTATTCCTTCCACAAGCAATTCTCTTGTCCTCTTAGATCCTACCAACGAGGAAGTTGAAAGTATAATCAACTCACTAAAAGAAGACTGTGCTGTTGGCTGGGATAACATCTCAACAACTGTTATTAAGCGAAATAAGAAAATTTTAACTCCCGTTATTACACATATTTGCACTATATCTATGACCGCTGGGGTTTTCCCCTCAGCCTTCAAAAAAGCCTTGGTTCACCCTATTTATAAATCTGGAGAGCGAAACCTTCCTAATAGCTATCGTCCAATTTCTATCTTGCCTGTCCTCTCTAAGGTCCTGGAAAAGCTAATTAACAAACGCCTTATGTCGTTTTTGGAGTCTCATTCTATACTTGCCCCTAATCAACATGGATTTCGCACTGGAAGATCCACCAATGGTGCCGTCCACGAACTCACTGACTTTGTTGCCCGTAACTTGGACGTAGGGAGGAAATGTTTATGTATATCATTGGATTTTGCCAAAGCATTTGATACCGTTTATGCTCCAATACTGCTAAATAAACTGAAAGCAATCGGTGTACGTGGTAACCAACTTAAATTGTTTGAAAGCTATCTATCAGGTCGCTCCCAAACAGTCGTAGTGAACAAGCATTTTAGTTCAGATCTGCCAATTCAGTACGGCGTACCCCAAGGGAGCATTTTAGGTCCCACCCTCTTCTTGGTGTATATAAACGACCTCTTTTATCTGCGTATACCAAACTCCAAAATTATCTCATACGCTGATGATACGGCCTTGCTCTTTTCTTCCAATTCCTGGGACAATACATATCAAAGCGCACAATACGGCCTTGATATTGTTTCAAACTGGCTTCGTAGCAATTTGCTCACCCTAAATGTTAAAAAAACCCAACTAATTAACTTTTCCATTTATAACCTAAACACTCAAAAAGAAACTCTCGGAAAACTATCTATCATTGCCCACTCTCACCCCAATGCTGACAAATCTCACTGTAACTGTCCTTCTTTACTTTCTTCTGATTCTATCAAATACCTAGGAATTATAATCGACAAAAATCTTAACTTTCAATCACACCTTAATATCACTGCAAATAGAGTCCGTAAACTAATCTACATTTTCAAACGTTTGCGTCATGTAGCCCCCCCCAAACATTGTTAAAATGACGTATTTTGCTTTAGGTCAGTCTCTGTTAACCTATTGCATAGTTGCATGGGGAGGTGCTTGTAAAACAGCTCTAATAAAACTTGAAAGAGCTCAGAGAGCCCTCTTAAAGGTGTGCACCTTCAAGCCCTTCCTCTACCCAACTCAAGATTTGTATCAATATTGTGAGGTGCTCACTGTTCGACAGCTATACATTTTATCCGTGGTTCTACAACAACATCGCTCCACTCAATATAATCCAAACCACATCAGACGCAATCGTCTTGTTGCCGCTTCTTCCCTTTTTAAAACCGAATTTGCGCACCGCTTCTTCTGCTTCATGGGCCCTTTTCTTTACAATACTTTTCATTCCAAACTTTCGATTTTACCCCTCCTTAAATATTCCTGCAAGCAAACTGTTTCAATATACCTAAAATCTCTTAATTATAGCGATACTGAAAACCTCCTATCCCCTCCCAAATAGTAGCCCCCCCTTGAATCCTAAAATATATCCGTTGCCTTAAAATAGCCCTAATTAAACTAACCCAACTAACCTACTCATAGTTTTAAGATGATTATTGTTACTAAATAATACTGGCATACTGTTATTACTTCTGTTATCTATTTTTCTCCCGTAGAATATTTGTTAATTAGCTTACCTACACTGCTCTCAAATTATTGTATACTAAATGTTTAGAATACGTCCGGGAAGGAGAGCTCTGGAGAACTGTAATACAGGCCCTGCCTACATCAGTCTCCAGTCTCCCCAATCTGACTATTTTCTTTATGTCCTTACCTTTTTTGAGACTGTTACTCATTGTAAGATTGTGTGGAGAACAATAAATAAATTTTTCATTTTTTTTCATTTTATTTGGAGTTACGCCAGTGTAGCTCAACTACCTTTACGCGCCGGTACTAAGATTTCACGAGGGACGATAGTTTGCGATACCAATCTATGGTAAGCGATAATTATCGCAAAATAAAAATGTCTTGTTGTAGGTGCCAGGGCAATGACCTTTTATTTTTTCTTACACGATCCAGAGTATAGTAATAATAATAGTATATAAATGTTTTTTTTTTTGTTTCTTTTCCGCGGTGTTACCTGTTCCAGCATAGACAAGAGTACAGACAGCAGCGCCCGCCAGGCCGGCTTGGTCAGCAACGCCCCGTGGGCCCCGATACAGCTGAACAGGGTCTGGCTGGCAGCCCTACGGACTGGGGCGCGGGGTTCCGTACACAGTTCACCTGCAAGGGAGTTACAGATTTATCCACTTATCACAGAATAAGTAATAGTACTAACGCACAGAACGGCCACTCATCGAGTTTGTGAGGATGTTTGTTACTCATGAACGTAAAATCTACTAGACGGATTTCGATGAAATTTGGTATACGGGTAGACAAATATCGGGAATAGCACATAGGGTACTTTTTATGCCGAAATTCCCTCACGAGCGAAGCCCCAGGGCGCGGCTAGTATGATTATATAATCACAACTGAAAAAGTGCCTTCTTTGAAGGTTTTTTAATAAAGAATTTTGGCTTTGACTCTAGAAATCCAAAATATCTGTCCTTTGGAAACCAGGCGAGGTGGTGGTGTATACTAGTTAATACTTACTAAGTCGTATATACAGACACATCCACAGTTTGTCCAGTGGGGGTAGGTCGGCGTGGTGGGGCAGCTCGGGACACACGGCCGCGTCGTTCGCCAGGGCTACCACTAGCTTGTCTCGGTTGTGGTAGAGGTAGTCGGAGATGTTCCACTGCGGACAATAGTCAAGTTTTCCATAATCTTTAAAAAGACAGTTGCCAAAAAAAGATTCAGAGTCCCGACCAGATGGACCAAAAACGCACTTAAATTCGACAATATTTATTTTCCTTTTATCGTTTACGAGGTAGACAAAGCCAGTAGCGAAGAAAAAAAATGTTAATTTGATGTTTGTTTGAAAAAACACGGTACAAGTACATGAACACATTAAAATGAGTATGTAGCGAGAGGGGGGGTTGACAAACAACACCTGGCGCCACCATTGGGAGGGCATCAAAATTCCCATTTTTGTAGCCACGCCTCATCACCCCCTCCCCATCTTCAGAATTCGTCTTCGACCCAGATATACAGAACCGGTTGAGACGGTGACCACTTACCATGAGGCCGACGGCGGTCAAGCTGATATTAAGCTCCTTGGTCTGCTGGGCAAAAGCCGCTGCCGTTGTAAGAACCTTCCGCAGACACCTGGGTCCAGCACAGCCCAGCAAGTCGCCAGCTACCACCTGGGCGCATTGGAAGGCCGACCTGATCAGTTGTTCGCTGGAAGCAATTGAATTCATTGAAAAATCCTGTCCAGTGTTTGATTTTCAGCACGTAGGGTACCTTCTAAAGACATTAATTTCAATAAAGAATATTTGATGATTACTATTTTAAGAAACTCAAATCAGAAAAAAAGTTTTCCGTCCGGGGTTCAAACCCGGGATCCCGTGGTTCAGAGGTCCTTGCCACCGTGCCACAAAAACATTACAAATATCTAATGACGAAAGAGACCAAAAAATGTCGTCATATTTGAAATCGGCTCAATAGCTCAGTAGTACTAGCGACAAGCTTTTTGACAGTGAACTAACACCTGCAATACCTCAGACGTCACAGTGCACTAACACCTGGCTCTGTATACCTGTGCTGGCAGGAGATGGCGCCGATGATCTCCATCATGAGCGGCCAGGCGGCGCCGAGCTGCTCGCCCAGCGAGTGCAGCAGTCTGGCCGCGCAGTCCAGCTGCCAGCTCTGACGTCACAGTGCACTAACACCTGGCTCTGTATACCTGTGCTGGCAGGAGATGGCGCCGATGATCTCCATCATGAGCGGCCAGGCGGCGCCGAGCTGCTCGCCCAGCGAGTGCAGCAGTCTGGCCGCGCAGTCCAGCTGCCAGCTCTGACGTCACAGTGCACTAACACCTGGCTCTGTATACCTGTGCTGGCAGGAGATGGCGCCGATGATCTCCATCATGAGCGGCCAGGCGGCGCCGAGCTGCTCGCCCAGCGAGTGCAGCAGTCTGGCCGCGCAGTCCAGCTGCCAGCTCTGACGTCACAGTGCACTAACACCTGGCTCTGTATACCTGTGCTGGCAGGAGATGGCGCCGATGATCTCCATCATGAGCGGCCAGGCGGCGCCGAGCTGCTCGCCCAGCGAGTGCAGCAGTCTGGCCGCGCAGTCCAGCTGCCAGCTCTGACGTCACAGTGCACTAACACCTGGCTCTGTATACCTGTGCTGGCAGGAGATGGCGCCGATGATCTCCATCATGAGCGGCCAGGCGGCGCCGAGCTGCTCGCCCAGCGAGTGCAGCAGTCTGGCCGCGCAGTCCAGCTGCCAGCTCTGACGTCACAGTGCACTAACACCTGGCTCTGTATACCTGTGCTGGCAGGAGATGGCGCCGATGATCTCCATCATGAGCGGCCAGGCGGCGCCGAGCTGCTCGCCCAGCGAGTGCAGCAGTCTGGCCGCGCAGTCCAGCTGCCAGCTCTGACGTCACAGTGCACTAACACCTGGCTCTGTATACCTGTGCTGGCAGGAGATGGCGCCGATGATCTCCATCATGAGCGGCCAGGCGGCGCCGAGCTGCTCGCCCAGCGAGTGCAGCAGTCTGGCCGCGCAGTCCAGCTGCCAGCTCTGACGTCACAGTGCACTAACACCTGGCTCTGTATACCTGTGCTGGCAGGAGATGGCGCCGATGATCTCCATCATGAGCGGCCAGGCGGCGCCGAGCTGCTCGCCCAGCGAGTGCAGCAGTCTGGCCGCGCAGTCCAGCTGCCAGCTCTGACGTCACAGTGCACTAACACCTGGCTCTGTATACCTGTGCTGGCAGGAGATGGCGCCGATGATCTCCATCATGAGCGGCCAGGCGGCGCCGAGCTGCTCGCCCAGCGAGTGCAGCAGTCTGGCCGCGCAGTCCAGCTGCCAGCTCTGACGTCACAGTGCACTAACACCTGGCTCTGTATACCTGTGCTGGCAGGAGATGGCGCCGATGATCTCCATCATGAGCGGCCAGGCGGCGCCGAGCTGCTCGCCCAGCGAGTGCAGCAGTCTGGCCGCGCAGTCCAGCTGCCAGCTCTGACGTCACAGTGCACTAACACCTGGCTCTGTATACCTGTGCTGGCAGGAGATGGCGCCGATGATCTCCATCATGAGCGGCCAGGCGGCGCCGAGCTGCTCGCCCAGCGAGTGCAGCAGTCTGGCCGCGCAGTCCAGCTGCCAGCTCTGACGTCACAGTGCACTAACACCTGGCTCTGTATACCTGTGCTGGCAGGAGATGGCGCCGATGATCTCCATCATGAGCGGCCAGGCGGCGCCGAGCTGCTCGCCCAGCGAGTGCAGCAGTCTGGCCGCGCAGTCCAGCTGCCAGCTCTGACGTCACAGTGCACTAACACCTGGCTCTGTATACCTGTGCTGGCAGGAGATGGCGCCGATGATCTCCATCATGAGCGGCCAGGCGGCGCCGAGCTGCTCGCCCAGCGAGTGCAGCAGTCTGGCCGCGCAGTCCAGCTGCCAGCTCTGACGTCACAGTGCACTAACACCTGGCTCTGTATACCTGTGCTGGCAGGAGATGGCGCCGATGATCTCCATCATGAGCGGCCAGGCGGCGCCGAGCTGCTCGCCCAGCGAGTGCAGCAGTCTGGCCGCGCAGTCCAGCTGCCAGCTCTGACGTCACAGTGCACTAACACCTGGCTCTGTATACCTGTGCTGGCAGGAGATGGCGCCGATGATCTCCATCATGAGCGGCCAGGCGGCGCCGAGCTGCTCGCCCAGCGAGTGCAGCAGTCTGGCCGCGCAGTCCAGCTGCCAGCTCTGACGTCACAGTGCACTAACACCTGGCTCTGTATACCTGTGCTGGCAGGAGATGGCGCCGATGATCTCCATCATGAGCGGCCAGGCGGCGCCGAGCTGCTCGCCCAGCGAGTGCAGCAGTCTGGCCGCGCAGTCCAGCTGCCAGCTCTGACGTCACAGTGCACTAACACCTGGCTCTGTATACCTGTGCTGGCAGGAGATGGCGCCGATGATCTCCATCATGAGCGGCCAGGCGGCGCCGAGCTGCTCGCCCAGCGAGTGCAGCAGTCTGGCCGCGCAGTCCAGCTGCCAGCTCTGACGTCACAGTGCACTAACACCTGGCTCTGTATACCTGTGCTGGCAGGAGATGGCGCCGATGATCTCCATCATGAGCGGCCAGGCGGCGCCGAGCTGCTCGCCCAGCGAGTGCAGCAGTCTGGCCGCGCAGTCCAGCTGCCAGCTCTGACGTCACAGTGCACTAACACCTGGCTCTGTATACCTGTGCTGGCAGGAGATGGCGCCGATGATCTCCATCATGAGCGGCCAGGCGGCGCCGAGCTGCTCGCCCAGCGAGTGCAGCAGTCTGGCCGCGCAGTCCAGCTGCCAGCTCTGACGTCACAGTGCACTAACACCTGGCTCTGTATACCTGTGCTGGCAGGAGATGGCGCCGATGATCTCCATCATGAGCGGCCAGGCGGCGCCGAGCTGCTCGCCCAGCGAGTGCAGCAGTCTGGCCGCGCAGTCCAGCTGCCAGCTCTGACGTCACAGTGCACTAACACCTGGCTCTGTATACCTGTGCTGGCAGGAGATGGCGCCGATGATCTCCATCATGAGCGGCCAGGCGGCGCCGAGCTGCTCGCCCAGCGAGTGCAGCAGTCTGGCCGCGCAGTCCAGCTGCCAGCTCTGACGTCACAGTGCACTAACACCTGGCTCTGTATACCTGTGCTGGCAGGAGATGGCGCCGATGATCTCCATCATGAGCGGCCAGGCGGCGCCGAGCTGCTCGCCCAGCGAGTGCAGCAGTCTGGCCGCGCAGTCCAGCTGCCAGCTCTGACGTCACAGTGCACTAACACCTGGCTCTGTATACCTGTGCTGGCAGGAGATGGCGCCGATGATCTCCATCATGAGCGGCCAGGCGGCGCCGAGCTGCTCGCCCAGCGAGTGCAGCAGTCTGGCCGCGCAGTCCAGCTGCCAGCTCTGACGTCACAGTGCACTAACACCTGGCTCTGTATACCTGTGCTGGCAGGAGATGGCGCCGATGATCTCCATCATGAGCGGCCAGGCGGCGCCGAGCTGCTCGCCCAGCGAGTGCAGCAGTCTGGCCGCGCAGTCCAGCTGCCAGCTCTGACGTCACAGTGCACTAACACCTGGCTCTGTATACCTGTGCTGGCAGGAGATGGCGCCGATGATCTCCATCATGAGCGGCCAGGCGGCGCCGAGCTGCTCGCCCAGCGAGTGCAGCAGTCTGGCCGCGCAGTCCAGCTGCCAGCTCTGACGTCACAGTGCACTAACACCTGGCTCTGTATACCTGTGCTGGCAGGAGATGGCGCCGATGATCTCCATCATGAGCGGCCAGGCGGCGCCGAGCTGCTCGCCCAGCGAGTGCAGCAGTCTGGCCGCGCAGTCCAGCTGCCAGCTCTGACGTCACAGTGCACTAACACCTGGCTCTGTATACCTGTGCTGGCAGGAGATGGCGCCGATGATCTCCATCATGAGCGGCCAGGCGGCGCCGAGCTGCTCGCCCAGCGAGTGCAGCAGTCTGGCCGCGCAGTCCAGCTGCCAGCTCTGACGTCACAGTGCACTAACACCTGGCTCTGTATACCTGTGCTGGCAGGAGATGGCGCCGATGATCTCCATCATGAGCGGCCAGGCGGCGCCGAGCTGCTCGCCCAGCGAGTGCAGCAGTCTGGCCGCGCAGTCCAGCTGCCAGCTCTGACGTCACAGTGCACTAACACCTGGCTCTGTATACCTGTGCTGGCAGGAGATGGCGCCGATGATCTCCATCATGAGCGGCCAGGCGGCGCCGAGCTGCTCGCCCAGCGAGTGCAGCAGTCTGGCCGCGCAGTCCAGCTGCCAGCTCTGACGTCACAGTGCACTAACACCTGGCTCTGTATACCTGTGCTGGCAGGAGATGGCGCCGATGATCTCCATCATGAGCGGCCAGGCGGCGCCGAGCTGCTCGCCCAGCGAGTGCAGCAGTCTGGCCGCGCAGTCCAGCTGCCAGCTCTGACGTCACAGTGCACTAACACCTGGCTCTGTATACCTGTGCTGGCAGGAGATGGCGCCGATGATCTCCATCATGAGCGGCCAGGCGGCGCCGAGCTGCTCGCCCAGCGAGTGCAGCAGTCTGGCCGCGCAGTCCAGCTGCCAGCTCTGACGTCACAGTGCACTAACACCTGGCTCTGTATACCTGTGCTGGCAGGAGATGGCGCCGATGATCTCCATCATGAGCGGCCAGGCGGCGCCGAGCTGCTCGCCCAGCGAGTGCAGCAGTCTGGCCGCGCAGTCCAGCTGCCAGCTCTGACGTCACAGTGCACTAACACCTGGCTCTGTATACCTGTGCTGGCAGGAGATGGCGCCGATGATCTCCATCATGAGCGGCCAGGCGGCGCCGAGCTGCTCGCCCAGCGAGTGCAGCAGTCTGGCCGCGCAGTCCAGCTGCCAGCTCTGACGTCACAGTGCACTAACACCTGGCTCGGATAGAGGCTCCAGGAGGAGGCGTTGACGGGCCTATGACATATGACGGGCGTATTATTATCATAGTAATTGATAAGACATCTTTTGCTCTTTCACTATAAAGCTACTGAATGAACAGAATACTGCAAAATTTAGTACCGGGAAAAAACTAATATGTATAATTAACAAGGTGAATTGATGAAAACCATATATTTAAACTGAACTTACCTCGGTGACAAGGCTAGGATTATTATGGTGGTACTGGAAGGCAGTCTGTACCAAATACGTTATGGCTTCCACTCCCCACTCCCTCATCCGTATATGCGGGTGTTGGCACACCTAAAAATGATTTATTGTGATAAACTTAATAATAGTAACACAAATGTGTAAAAAGAACAGAAATATATTTGTTTTCATGAGCATTTACCTCCAATAGATGGTTGGTTATAGGCCTCCACATGACTTCTATTCTGTGTAGATTTGCCAAGCCAGTTTCCAGTAACTTTGCCACTGCAAACAGCGAAGGCTCCTGCAGGAAAAATGTATGTGTGGAAAGAAAGAAAAATTATGTACGTATTGAAATGATTATTTACTTTTTTAGTTCGCATAAGCTCTGGTCAAATCGAGACGAATCCGCGCGCTATAGCTCGCTAGAGACTTTTGAGCCGCTCTAAGAAATAAGCGGGACGCACATACACGCACGCGGCGCGGAATTTGCGTCGGTCTATCTAGTTTGTTTGTTTGTAAACTCTTTATTGCACATACACACAAGAAAAATACAAAACATAGTGAAACAAAAAGAGAGGCGTACAATGGCGGACTTATCCCAAAAAGGGATTTCTTCCAGTCAACCAAGTGTTTGAAAGGAATATTTGAATGAAATAAGAAGGGAAGCGTAAGGCAAAAATCAGAAAAAGAACATAAATACATACAAAATATATATATATATACAATACATATATATAAATACATACACACTCAATGTCTAAAGAATCTTTATAGAAACTTTTGAGTTGAGATTTGAAGGAGGAAAGCGAAGGAGCCATCTTTATGTTAAGAGGAAGCTTGTTCCAAAGCTTTGCAGCACGCACATAGAAAGACAGAGCATAGATCCGCGAGGTGTACTCAGGAATATGCAACTGAGGATAGCGCGAACGCAAGCGCTCATCAACATCTCGGAAAGCGAACTTATCTCGAAGGTAACAAGGGTAGGAGGGATTGAAAAGGACATTAAATAGAAGTGAAAGAATATGAAGGTTGTGGCGAAGGCGAATGGGCAGCCAGTCAAGCTGATGACGGAATTCGGAAACATGGTCGAACTTACGAAGTCCGAAAATAAAACGAATACCCTGATTCTGAAGACGCTCTAATTTGTTATATTGCTCCTCGGTGATATTTGAGTAAGCAACATCAGAGTAGTCCAAAAGCGGGATGAGGAGGGACTGAGCTAGCAGAGTTTTTGTAACAGTGGGAAGAAAGAACTGTAATCGACGAAGAGCATGAAGGGATGCAAACATTTTACGACTGACCTCATTAATATGCGGGGCCCACGAAAGCGTCTCGTCCATGGTGATGCCGAGGTTCTTAACAGTAGGAGATAAAGGAATAATATTGTTATCAAGAACAAGATTGGGCACCACCACTTGTTTGAATTTATCAATAAAATAAGGACTCCCAATAATAATGGCCTGGAGACTTCCTGGCATTAACTAAAAGACCAAACTGGCGTGCCCAGGATGCAATTTTAGCCAGATCTGCGTTGATAGTATTAAAAGCATCATGGACATTTTCCAACGGAGCAGCTGTGTAAATCTGCAAATCGTCTGCATATAAGTGAAATTTAGAGGAGAGAGAAGCCGTAATGCCATTGGCAACACTGCTTTGAGGCATCTAGTGCATCAAAGCAGTGTTGCCAACACATTGGGATTGCTTGATATTAATATTATTCCTCTTAAACACCGCTCATTTTAGTTCTCAACTCACTCTATTAGAATACGCCAGTTCCATGGCCTCATTCGACAGCTTGCAGAGAGCATCAATTAGGTGGTGGAGCGCCACATCGTCCAAGTGCCGTGAGGACTCAAACACCCTGGACAGCATCGCTGAAAGAGCTGCAAAGATGGCTCCCGTTAGAGGCTGTTCTGGGACCGTATTACCCCGTAAGTGGACCCAAAACAACTGCTTAATAGGAAGATGAAACAAGCTAAAAGGCCAGGGTTGGTACCGGTACCAAAGTCTCCATAGAAACTTGCTATAAGAGCCGGAACTAGCTTTTTCCGCGGCTTCGCCCCGTGAATTTCCAACGGGAACAGTGTTTTTCTCGGGATGAAAGGTCAGTCCTTCTCAGTACTTCTAACTATGTGTATGCGAAATTTCAGGAAGATTGGTTCAGTAGATAAAGTGTGAAGAGGTAACAAACAAACTCACTTTCGCATTAAAATATTAGTTAGGATTTGGTACCGGTAACAAACCTTGTTACGGGCCTCACTGTTTTTGGGGCCTTGTATTACCCTGAATGTGACAACACGTGAATGGGCCATTCAATACAAGGGCCCAAGATTTCCGCGATGCGCTGGCTAGGACGCCACTAAGAAATAAATGGTCCAAAGTTACAGTGATAGTGTGCCAAAATTGCGTGATTTACCAAAAGCAGAAAAAAAATGCAGACCTGAATTACATTATTTTGTTTACATAAATAAAAATTATTTTGTTTTTTTTTACAAATCAAAATCGGATACCCCATAACCAGACATATAAGACACCGTTTTCAAAGAAGCTGAGCTGCGCAGTGCTGTGCTGAGATGTGTAAAAATTTAGCAATCACATTGCTTATTGTGTATTTTGAGCAATATGATTAGCGTGGTGGATTATTTATCTTCAAACAAATGCAAAGTTGAATTTACGGTCTGCAAACTATAAATCTATGGCCCCAAGCTTTGTGCAATAAAGACTAGTTTGCTGTGACAGCTCAGTGTAGACACACTCGTATTACTAATGAACTATTCTAGAACACACTGCGTGGACGGACGGCCAGCAAGCTCCACCCTGTGCGTCGGAACGGACACAAGCGAATCGTGTGCCCAAATGAAAATCTAAGTACTAAAATCTGTTTCAAAATGTATAGGCAAATAGTGTAATTCGCATACAATTAGCGATTTTCTGACAGGTTAAATAAAAAAAAATCGATGTAATAAAAACTCAATAGATGGCGTTTTATGAAAGCCGAGTCGTAACCGGCTGTACCTATATTGAGCGCTTTTTCTTGTCAAACAGAGGCAGAAAAAAAATCACCTGACAGTTTGACAGTTGCACAAATTACAATATTGATACTTTGTAGATGTTTTTTTAATAGATTTTATTTAAAAAAAATTACAATCCCGTGCAATTTTCCTTTTAGTATGGTCTCGCGTTTCACCAAGCGCCACCTATGAAGTCATTTGAAACCATTTTTTTTTTAATTTGGGTCTCCGAAAATCCCCCTTTGATATTGTTTATGAATAAACTGAATTTAACTGATCTTTTTCACTTGCTTTTACTTTACCACGTGAGCGGAGAAGAGAATATGTATCAACCACCAATAGGATCTGGTTACCGAAATTAGAATTTTGAATCACGAAATTCTATTGGTTGCCTCATTTCTTCTTTCCTCTCTTGTGGAGACCAGCCCGTAGGCTTCACCCCTATGATTCTTTTAAGAATTCCCCTTTCAGATTTGAATTAGGGGTATTATGAGAGACGGATTAGCACTTATCATTTCATTAATTTATCAGAGGCCAAAAACAAAGTGATTTCTGGGTTTAGAATACTTAATTATCAACAAATAGTAGATCAATAAATATTACTCTGCCGCAAGGAATTTCTTCATATTATTTTAATAAAAATAAAGAGATTCATGTGGACACACGCAAACAATAACTGTACATTATACCACTCATAACTCCGAGGGATTCGGCCACGGGAACTTGCTGACCTGTGGATTGACACAGCGATTTGTAATAAAGAGGACAGCGATATGTAATAAAGAGGTGGCGGGGGAAACATTGAAATACATCAATTCATGCTATCCATACTTAAACCAAGGGGTCCTACTGGTGCGACCACGTACAAGTTGCGAGTATAATAAATACGAAACTCTGTTTGTTACGCTTTCACAACTAAACCGCTGGACCGATTTCGATGAAATTTTGTATAGATATAGATTAAAGAACCGAGATCATAAATGTGTTATAGAGATAAACAAAAAAATATAACAACTTTTCTTATAGGCAATCAGAAAAACAGGTAAGAAAGTTATTAATTAAAATTAAAAGATATGGTATCTCGTGTGTCACGACTGTTAATATGAAATATTATTATAAAAAGTTTAATAATTTTCAAATTCAAATGAAAATCGAGATACTGTACCCTGTTGTTGAGTAATAAACCAAAACACTGTAAATAATCAACAATCTAAATTATCGATTAAATGTGAATTTCAATATCACTCTACTACTGTAAAATAAAAATGTATAAAAGTCGAGGAAGGGAAAACTTTTATTTTACTTCTAGCAACACGAGTTTAAAGCTGTCAGTGTCAAAAAAATTAAAATTCTACATTTTTGTCATGACCAGATTTTCGTACGATTTTCTTGGACTAAAGTCCAAAACACAATCTAATAGTATAGGAGGTCACTCATCACGCAAAAATCAAAAATCTACATTTTTGTCATGACCAGATTTTCGTACGATATTCTCGGACCATAGACCAAAAATAATCAAATAGTTTATTTAGTTGTGTGTGTTGCGGAGGTCACTCACCCGGCAGGTCGGCCATGACAGCGGAAGTGCTCATGACAGCGTTGGCGTCTGCGCTCGCGCGACTTGCCTTCATACTGCCGCCCGTCGACGGCTTTAGGCCAAGGATCCACACCTTTTGTGGAAAAATAAAAAATTATATACTTTTCATATTTACTTAAAGCAGTTAGTTTATCCAATGATAAAAAAGGAGATCCATTTCCAGAATGGAAATTCTTATTAAACCGAATTGTACGCGTAATTATTTTTTAACATGCTGTTGCTCGCGGTTTCGCGGGATAAAAGATACCACGCGAATCAAGAGATCCTCATAACTACAGACAATGACAAAGTTCGAAGAGAGCATTTTTAACAGTACGACGCGAAAACAGTACATTGTTAACGAGTGGGTGAAAGTACCTTTTTTAAGTCCCGAGACGGGGTTTGAGCGTAGATAGATAGATAGATAGATCAACACTTTATTGCACCATTTACAAAAAGAACATACAAAAAGAGACAAAATAAAATACAAAAAATGAGCGCAAAGGCGGGCTTATCGCAAATGCAATTTCTTCCAGCCAACCTTTGGGTGGAAGGAAATAATACATGACAAAAAATTTAGGGTGCAGTAAACACTAAAGATAAAGGATAAAAAAATAAAATAAAAATAAACTGAACAATGATAAAATAAATATACACATTCATGAAACAATCAGGACAATATGCGATTAAGAAATAAAATGAAAATAAATGAAATTAAAGACTCAGATAGTGAGACTTTACCTGCTTTCTGAAGGATGACAAAGTAAGCAAGGGCAAAGGGCGCCAATAGTTCGAGGGACTTAAAAAAATCTTTCACCCGAGGTAAACACTGTGCTTTTCATTACGAATACAAGGAAAGTAAAAATAAAAACATGAATTAGCTAAAGAAATGATGAAAGAATTATACGGAAGCATAAACAAAACTCTAAACTTGAAAAAAATAATGATTGGATTACGGCTTTAACTTCCAGCATATTTTTTTTCTGTGGCCGACCAATTATTTAGCTAGGTATTAGATTCTTTTCATTTGGTTCCATCATTGAAAAAATGATAAAAAAATCTATATTATAAAAAAATATATTCTTTAACTTCATGTTATTTCAATTTTACATAATATGTTGAATGGCTGTACAGGAAGTTGGAATATGGTTCAATATAATAACGTGAAAATAGAACTAGTTTTTTTTTTAAATAATTTGACAGCTGTCAGTTGAAAAGGATTCTCCCTAGGGCTGAAAAGTATTACTTTCTCCACGCTCCTCAGGCAACTTCAGACTTACTTTCAGAGTATGAGTAATGAAAAATATCAGACATACCAGATGCTGCAGCGTGGTGAGCACTGGCAGCCACGCCTGCTGGATGGTGTCCCCGTCACGCTGCGCGGCGCAGAGCAACGCCTTCATGGCCGTCACGTGGCGTGACGTCACCATCACGAAGGACTGCTGTTGACCTGGTGGAAAAAAACAGTTTCAGTTTTGAGTAGAGTTATATCTCCCAAGAAAGTCGTTACAGACTGGCGTTTTAGACTAGAAGAATTTTTGAATATTACGACTTTGAACGGCATAGAATGTACCGGATACACCGGATTTTTCAGAATAATTCGACCCTGTTGAGCTCGATTTTGCCTAGTGTCAGACAAATTCCCCCCCCCCCCCCTTCTCCCCCTTTTCATTGAAAATATGTCCCTTGCCACGGTTTTCTCCGTTTTGTACAAAAACTGTTGTATCTAGAAGAAACTATCAAGGACAAAATTAATCTGCATTAAATTACCTACCACATGGTATACATTTTTTTTATAGGTCTAATAGTTTTATCTACCTCAAATTACGAGGTTTTTATTTTTTTTAATTTTGACTGTATTTTCGCCATTTTATACTGGAAACCGCTGAATTTGGAACAAAATAATGTATGCACTAATCAATCTTGATGTATTAACCTACATGTCGCTGCGCCACTATACTTGGAGCATTATACGACCAGTGCATGTGTAACATAACTTACCAGAAGGTAATGAGGACGGTAAAGGAGTCCCGACCCAGACGACCTGGTGGCGGTAGTCGGGGTCCGGGGCGGGGGCTCACCAGAAGGCAGCGAGGATGGTAAGGGAGTCCCGGCCCAAGCTTAATGGAGACTTGGTGACGGTAATCAGGGTCTGGTGGGGGGGGAGGTTAGACAGAATATGGCCATTCAGGTCCATAATGTCCCACGCAGTATTCTAATTTATCATCTTGGAGCATTATGAGACTAGTGCATGTTTAACATAACTCACCAGAAGGCAGCGAGGACGGTAAAGGAGTCCCGACCCAGACGATCTGGTGGCGGTAGTAGGGGGTCCGGGGCGGGGGGCGGGTCGCGGCGCCACGGACAGGGCAGAGTCCCTTACTATACTTGGAGCATTATGATACTAGTGCATGTGTAACATAACTTACCAGAAGGCAATAAGGACGGCAAAGGAGTCCCGACCCAGACGACCTGGTGGCGGTAGTCGGGGGGCGGCGCCACGGGCAGGGCAAAGCCTCTAACTATACTTGAAGCATTATGAGACTAGTGCACCTATAACATAACTTACCAGATGGTAGTGAGGACGGTAAAGGAGTCCCGACTCAGATGACCTGGTGACTCAAGGTCCGGGGCGGGGGGCGTTTCGCGGCGCCACGGGCAGGGCAGAGCCCCTAACTATACTTGAAGCATTATGAGACTAGTGCACCTATAACATAACTTACCAGATGGTAGTGAGGACGGCAAAGGAGTCCCGACTCAGATGACCTGGTGACTCAAGGTCCGGGGCGGGGGGCGTTTCGCGGCGCCACGGGCAGGGCAGAGCCCCTAACTATACTTGAAGCATTATGAGACTAGTGCACCTATAACATAACTTACCAGATGGTAGTGAGGACGGCAAAGGAGTCCCGACCCAGACCACCTGGTGGCGGTAGTCGGGGTCCGGGGTGGGGGGCGGCGCCACGGGCAGGGCAGAGCCCCTAACTATACTTGGAGCATTATGAGACTAGTGCATGTTTCACATAACTTACCAGAAGGCAGCGAGGACGGTAAAGGAGTCCCGACTCAGATGACCTGGTGACTCAAGGTCCGGGGCGGGGGCGTTTCGCGGCGCCACGGGCAGGGCAGAGCCCCTAACTATACTTGAAGCATTATGAGACTAGTGCACCTTTAACATAACTTACCAGATGGTAGTGAGGATGGTAAAGGAGTCCCGACCCAGACCACCTGGTGGCGGTAATCGGGGTCCGGGGCGGGGGCGGGTCGCGGCGCCACGGACAGGGCAGAGTCCCTTACTATACTTGGAGCATTATGAGACTAGTGCACCTTTAACATAACTTACCAGATGGTAGTGAGGATGGTAAAGGAGTCCCGACCCAGGCCACCTGGTGGCGGTAATCGGGGTCCGGGGCGGGGGCGGGTCGCGGCGCCACGGGCAGGGCAGAGCCTCTAACTATACTTGAAGCATTATGAGACTAGTGCACCTTTAACATAACTTACCAGATGGTAGTGAGGATGGTAAAGGAGTCCCGACCCAGACGACCTGGTGGCGGTAGTCGGGGTCCGGGGCGGGGGGCGGGTCGCGGCGCCACGGGCAGGACAGAGCCTCTAACTATACATGGAGCATTATGAGACTAGAGCATGTTTCACATAACTCACCAGAAGGCAGCGAGGATGGTAAAGGAGATCCGACCCAGGCTTAATGGAGACTTGGTGATGGTAATCAGGGTCTGGTGGGGGGAGGTTAGGCAGGATATGGCACGCAGTATTCCAACTTATCATCTTGGAGCATTATGAGACTCTCTCTCTCTCTCTCTCGCATGTATAACATAACTTACCTGAAGGCAGTGAGGATGGTAAAGGAGTTACGACCCAGACCACCTGGTGGCGGTAGTCGGGGGGCGGCGCCACGGGCAGGGCAAAGCCCCTAACTATACTTGGAGCATTATGAGACTAGTGCACCTATAACATAACTTACCAGAAGGCAGCGAGGACGGTAAAGGAGTCCCGACCCAGACCACCTGGTGGCGGTAATCGGGGTCCGGGGCGGGGGGCGGGTCGCGGCGCCACGGGCAGGGCAGAGCCCCTAAGGCTGGCACACAGTACTGTGCGGGCAAAGCCGCGCGGCATAACGCACTTATACACGCGTCGCGACCCACTGTGTGGCCCACCTGGAATATACAAATATACTAGCATGAGCCCGAGGCTTTGTTCGCGTGGGAATTCCGGGAAATCCTCTCCTAGCCCCCTACATTCCCTAAGGAACCTACATGACATATTTTTTCTACGCCCAGTGGTTTTGGCTGTGCGTTGTCTGTTACTCAGTCAATAACGGAAGAATTAAATTACACAGATTGAGCTAGCCCCGATAGTACGAAGTAGGTTCGAGACTTGTGTTACGGGTACTCAACGACACTATCCTATCCAAATCCTAACTAATATTATAAATGAGAAAGTGAGTTTGTTTGTTACCTCTTCACGCTTTATCTACTGAACCGATCTTCCTGAAATTTCGCATACACATAGTTAGAAGTACTGAGAAGGACAAAGGGTACCATTTATTCCGGGAAAAAAACACTGTTCCCATGGGAAATTAACGCGGGCGAAGTCGCGGGCAAAAGCTAGTCCTAACTAATATTATAAATGCGAAAGTGAGTTTGTCTGTTTGTTTATTTATTTGTTTATGTGTTACCTCTTCATGCTTTATCTACTGAACCAATCTTCCTGAAATTTCGCATACACATAGTTAGAAGTACTAAGAAGGACATAAGGTACCTAAATCCACTCGGGCAAAAGCTAGTATTTTATAAAAATAAAAATTAAACATATAAAGATAAACATCCAAGAAGTTCATTATATTACGAGACTGATACATAAACATAAGCCACGATAGACTTGCCTTCCCGCTGACTCTGGCCAGGGTCTGTATAGCGCGGAGAATGTTCTCCAGTTCTCCAACGCTGGCCTCGGCGAGCACCGACAGGCCCCACACGAGCCCGCACCAAGAAGATTTTAACAACTAGAAAAAAAACTTTCTCAAGTCGCCTAATGTATTTGACATTACTACAGCAATATAGCAGCAGTTGTCGTATACACAATCCAACATCTAAACACACACACACACAGTCCAAAATTAGAAAAAAAAAATCATTTTTCCGACATCTTATTTAACTTTCTGAGCGATTTTTCTGACAGCTAATTTATTTAAAAAAAAATCAGTATAAAAAAATCTCAACAGATGGAGTTTTATTAAAAGCCGAGTTATAATAATGGCTGTACCTATATTGTGCGCTTTTTATTGGCAGCCAACAGTTTGACAGTTGCACAAATCACAATATTGATACTTTTTAGATGTTTTTTATTAGGTTTAATTTTTTTTTTAAAGCCAATTCCGTGCATTTTTGCTTTTTGAATGGTCTCGCCTTTTTCTAAGCGCCACCTATAAATTCATCTGGAACTATTTTTTTTTATTTGGGTCTCGGAAAATCCCTCATTTCCACTATACAGATGTCTACGAGGTGCAGATATCTGTCAGATGGTACAAAGATGTCAATGTCGATGTGTCAAATTAATCAATGACAGTATAATTAATTACTTTGACTTTGAATAACCATTGAATGAGAAGATATGTTGTGTATACGAGGCTTTATAAATCTATGTTTGTAATCCATGTCGCACGCACCTGTAAAGCTAGCTGCATCTCTTTCTCATCGTCGACCTTCCCCACGAGGTTAGAATTCTGGTCGGCTTCACCGTTGTGACCGTTGTTCGTTATTTCTTTACTCTCCGTTTTTGATTCAGTTTCTGTCAATTAAAAAAGTCATATTATGGGTTGTTTATAAAACGGTTACGAAAACTTTAAGTCTAATTTATATAGTAAAATATGTTTTGTCTCTTTCTTTCAATGACAAATATTGAAAAGAGGGATAGGGACAAACAAAACATATTTTAACTTAAATAGATTCAGTGTTAGGCAACTTTTAATGAACAAACTGATATCGTTTATGGTAAGTATCTAAATATTTCTTTATAATAGAGAGTTGTGGCGTATACTCCACCGACAAGAGCACAGCTAGCTATATTTTTTATAATAACTCTTTATTACCTTTTTGGGAATTCCCGTTTTTGTTCGAATTAATTTCTTTATCTTCCTCATTTTGTCCGTCTTCATATATTTCTTGTAACCTGTAAACACAATCTATATAATGTATAGAATGACGCATAGACTATCTACGGACTCTATCAGTCATTTAATTATAAGACATATGTTGTAAAGTGACGTCTTTGGAGAAAATGCAGCAGTGGAGTTTGTTGCGCCGCCTCTTCTCCACTTGCGCTTTGGAGGCGGTGGTAACATTAGCTTTAAGTATTTTTATGACGTCAACAACTAAAAAACAAGAATGTGACGATTTATAAGTGCTATTTTTAAGCCAATATGAATAAAAATAATTGACTTTGACTATCTATTTTTAAAAGCTTTTATTTAACTTGCAATGTATGTAAGTATGTTCGTTCGGGTGGAATCTTAGAACTCAATTTTGAAGAAGATATCTTCAAGCGATTCAGCTGAAATTTTGTACACACGTTAAGTTTGGATGACAATGCATGATATGGTACGTGACGTCATTCAATCCAATATGGCGGAGACCATCCAAGATGGCGGAATAGTTATTTGTAATGCATTTCTACAATATGGATATCAAATGGAAGGGTTTGTTGAGAGCAACAATAAAAACTTTAAAAAAAAGTTCTTTTACTATTAATTTATTTCTGCTGCTTTTAGGAGTGAGCGGGACGCACATATCGCATGCGTCATTCTGTCCAGAGCATTATCGTCTCTACGTTGATATACTAATCAGTCAAATAATATGAATAAAAAGTTTAATATTGAAAGTATGAGGTTTTGTGAACAGAAAAACTAAACTAAAATTAATTTAAAAAAATAATAATACCTAAAATACTCGTCGCCCTCCACAGTAATGGCTATGGACCGTATGACCTCCATGAGACATGCGTACGCGACGGATATCCCGTAGCCGTCCTGTATCGTCGGCGCTTCGGTTCGATCTAACATTTCTATGCTGTTGAAAAAAAGTAAAAATATATTTAATCTGGAATAAATACATTTATCTTATATATTTACTCTTGTTAATATCTCAGGTAATAAGCAAGCCTTCAACAATAAAACCGTGCAAACCGCAACAAAATCTAGTTGTTTTTACGTGATCAGACAAAAACTCTAAAAAATAGTCCTTAATGCTTCATAAAGACCCCTCATATTTTTTCTTTAATATCTTCGTAGTAGACAAAGACCAGTTACAGTATTAATATACGTATTAACGTATAGATTAGTGGACCGAAGTAGAATGGAGGAACACCTATTCTTACTTACTAGACAGATTTGGCAGTGCCCGGCTCAAACGTGACACACAGCGGCAGCCAAACCCCTTTCCAGTAGAAACCTGGCTGTTGGGGAATGCCAGAAGCGCCTGGAACAATAAACATTGGATAATTTTATTTATTTAAAACTTTATTGAACCAAAATAATACAATGGTATAAAAGGCGAACTTAATGCTCGCTCAAATGATGAGCCATTCCCCACCACGTGAACTCAATAAATTGGTAGGTTTTAATGACGATGGCGAATGCAGTCGAGACCAAAGGTTTAACGTGCCTTTCAAAGCACGAACAATAGTAAAATCAATAGATCTTTTTATACTACACCAGCTTTTGCCCGCGGCTTCGCCCGCGTGAATGTCCCACGGGAACAGTGCTTTTTCCCGGAATGAAAGTACCCTATGTCCTTCTCAGTACTTCTAACTATGTGTATGCAAAATTTCAGGAAGATTGGTTCAGTAGATAAAGCGTGAAGTAACAAATAAATAAACAAACAAACTTACTTTCGCATTTATAATATTAGTTAGGATTACGATAATCCATTGATTAACTGTACTTAGGAGACTTGAAAAAAATCTGAAACCTACCACTGTTGACATTAGTTAACGTTACGTAACTAATCGTTTCTAACATTGTTTTTGCCCCAATAAGAATATTATAATCAAACATTATTAGATTAGAACCGTGTGATTTTGACGTTTTCCAATATCGAACCAAATCTAGATGGCCTAGAAGTCATATGGACTTAGCGAAAACTAACAGCTAAAATGTATAAAGTCTTACTTATAATCATTTTCGTGCCTTATTTATCAGCCAATATGATAGAATTGCGCGATTTTGAGGAAGACGAGGAATGTATGTTTTTTACCAGCATTTATTTAGATTAAGTTTATTGAAACTGCCTTTACAGGCACTTTTTCACGTTAAAAACTATTTAATTATATAATCACTGACTTTTCGCTACGATCAGTCACTAAGCGAGTCCCTTGTAGCGTGCCTTAGCCTTTAAATTGTATGTTGCAGTCATGTTATCAGTGACGGAGAAGCACAGAATAGGAGCGTTACAGATCCGATGCACACGTCGCTTTAGCCCGGGTGCGTGCATGGACGATGTCCGACCAGTATGGACTTACAACTTCCACCTGCAGAACTGCACGTAACATGTCCCTCTCTCTCTTTAGTCGTATTTCCTCATGACTGAGGGTCGTGGTCATTATATGGAATGAAACACACACAACAACTCTATTGGAAATTTTAATGGAGTGGTTTGCCATTGCCTTTTCCATTTCACACACTAGCTGATAATCATCAACCAGAGTGCAGGTTTCCTCACGATGTTTTATTCACCGGAAGCAAGTGGTAGTCGATGAAAACTACCATACATCAGTCAGATTGGTATACAAACTCATGTAGCCCGGGCAGGATTCGAACCTAGGACCTATGCAGCCTCAGGCGGGCGCCCTACCACTCGGCCACCATCGCTTTATGGTAACATGTCCTCTCATCCTGATATCACAGTCCTGTCATTCGTAACGGACGAGCAAAGGATCGCTTCAGCCCGAGTGCGTGCATTGACGACGTCCGACCAGTGTGGACCTACAACTTCCACCTGCAGAACTGCACGTAACATCCCCACTCATCCTGATATTATATTCAGAACCAGATCAATTGTGATTTGGAACAAGCTTTTGTAGATAGATACACACTTTATTGCACCACTTATTCTTTTATTGAGATTTTGGTGTATTAAATGGCGTTGAAGAGTGGGAGCACTATCAGGGTTTCAATTCCATCAATTACGAACGCACCATTTTGGGTTTCAATAATGTCGCAAGAGCTAATTTTCGACATTGGTGATCATGTTCTTTTTGTAATAATGCATTGTTATCGAAGCCACGTGCATATTTAACTCTGTGGAACAAGTTTTCTGTAGATTTTTTTTGTCAATTGGCGTATCTTTTTTATAGCGAGAGGCTGGGCTGCCGACAGAGGGCAGTCACCAACCGGTTCCTGAGCTACCGACGCTGCATGGTCAGCTGCCAGTCGCTGGTGCAGATCTACAACCACATCCTGTCGCAGTCCGAGCTGGACGAGGACGTTCAGCGGACGAGACAGCAAACCTGTGAGTTTACTGAGAACCTCCCATCGAGGGCAGTGACCCCGGCCCCTGAGCTGACGCTGCGTGGTCAGCTGCCAGTCGCTGGTGCAGATCTACAACCATATCCTGTCGCAGTCAGAGCTGGACGAGGACGTTCAGCGGACGAGACAGCAAACTTGTGAGTTTACTGAGAACCTTCCATCGAGACCAGTGACCCCGGCCCCTGAGCTGACGCTGCATGGTCAGCTGCCAGTCGCTGGTGCAGATCTACAACCACATCCTGTCGCAGTCCGAGCTGGACGAGGACGTTCAGCGGACGAGACAGCAAACCTGTGAGTTTGCTGAGAACCTCCCATCGAGGCCAGTGACCCCGGCCCCTGAGCTGACGCTGCATGGTCAGCTGCCAGTCGCTGGTGCAGATCTACAACCACATCCTGTCGCAGTCCGAGCTGGACGAGGACGTTCAGCGGACGAGACAGCAAACCTGTGAGTTTGCTGAGAACCTCCCATCGAGGCCAGTGACCCCGGCCCCTGAGCTGACGCTGCATGGTCAGCTGCCAGTCGCTGGTGCAGATCTACAACCACATCCTGTCGCAGTCCGAGCTGGACGAGGACGTTCAGCGGACGAGACAGCAAACCTGTGAGTTTACTGAGAACCTCCCATCGAGGCCAGTGACCCCGGCCCCTGAGCTGACGCTGCATGGTCAGCTGCCAGTCGCTGGTGCAGATCTACAACCACATCCTGTCGCAGTCAGAGCTGGACGAGGACGTTTAGCGGACGAGATAGCAAACTTGTGAGTTTACTGAGAACCTCCCATCGAGACCAGTGACCCCGGCCCCTGAGCTGACGCTGCGTGGTCAGCTGCCAGTCGCAGGTACAGATCTACAACCATATCCTGTCGCAGTCAGAGCTGGACGAGGACGTTTAGCGGACGAGATAGCAAACTTGTGAGTTTACTGAGAACCTCCCATCGAGACCAGTGACCCCGGCCCCTGAGCTGACGCTGCGTGGTCAGCTGCCAGTCGCTGGTACAGATCTACAACCATATCCTGTCGCAGTCAGAGCTGGACGAGGACGTTCAGCGGACGAGACAGCAAACCTGTGAGTTTACTGAGAACCTCTAATCGAGGCCAGTGACCCTGGCCACTGAGCTGACGCTGCATGGTCAGCTGCCAGTCGCTGGTACAGATCTACAACCACATCCTGTCGCAGTCAGAGCTGGACGAGGACGTTTAGCGGACGAGACAGCAAACTTGTGAGTTTACTGAGAACCTCCCATCGAGGCCAGTGACCCCAGCCCCTGAGCTGACGCTGCATGGTCAGCTGCCAGTCGCTGGTGCAGATCTACAACCACATCCTGTCACAGTCCGAGCTGGACAAGGACGTTCAGCGGACGAGACAGCAAACCTGTGAGTTTACTGAGAACCTCCCATCGAGGGCAGTGACCCCGGCCCCTGAGCTGACGCTACATGGTCAGCTGCCAGTCGCTGGTGCAGATCTACAACCACATCCTGTCACAGTCCGAGCTGGACAAGGACGTTCAGCGGACGAGACAGCAAACCTGTGAGTTTACTGAGAACCTCCCATCGAGGCCAGTGACCCCGGCCCCTGAGCTGACGCTACATGGTCAGCTGCCAGTCGCTGGTGCAGATCTACAACCACATCCTGTCACAGTCCGAGCTGGACAAGGACGTTCAGCGGACGAGACAGCAAACCTGTGAGTTTACTGAGAACCTCCCATCGAGGGCAGTGACCCCGGCCCCTGAGCTGACGCTGCATGGTCAGCTGCCAGTCGCTGGTGCAGATCTACAACCACATCCTGTCACAGTCCGAGCTGGACAAGGACGTTCAGCGGACGAGACAGCAAACCTGTGAGTTTACTGAGAACCTCCCATCGAGGGCAGTGACCCCGGCCCCTGAGCTGACGCTGCATGGTCAGCTGCCAGTCGCTGGTGCAGATCTACAACCACATCCTGTCACAGTCCGAGCTGGACAAGGACGTTCAGCGGACGAGACAGCAAACCTGTGAGTTTACTGAGAACCTCCCATCGAGGGCAGTGACCCCGGCCCCTGAGCTGACGCTGCATGGTCAGCTGCCAGTCGCTGGTGCAGATCTACAACCACATCCTGTCACAGTCCGAGCTGGACAAGGACGTTCAGCGGACGAGACAGCAAACCTGTGAGTTTACTGAGAACCTCCCATCGAGGGCAGTGACCCCGGCCCCTGAGCTGACGCTGCATGGTCAGCTGCCAGTCGCTGGTGCAGATCTACAACCATATCCTGTCGCAGTCAGAGCTGGACGAGGACGTTTAGCGGACGAGACAGCAAACTTGTGAGTTTACTGAGAACCTCCCATCGAGGCCAGTGACCCCGGCCCCTGAGCTGACGCTACATGGTCAGCTGCTAGTCGCTGGTGCAAATCTACAACCACATCCATAAAACCCTTTAGGTTGTGGATGTACTGTTGTTCTAATGAGACGACACACCAGATGTCAACACCTAGACGAAAGGTCCAATGCTGTGTCATTGGTCAATGATTTGGCACATCAAGACAGTTGTCAAATACAAATAACAATGAGATGCTGTCTGTCTGCCATTTGTCAGGACCTCACTTCCCACTAGCGCACTATGGTGGGGAAAAATAACGTGAGATTGTTTAATTAATGAAAATCATTGTTCTGGCATAATACGGCATTGAGCTGAAATGCCAATAAATCGAATTCCTGAACATGTTTTTATTGGAAAAACACACAACACAACAGAAAAAAATAAAAAAAAAGTAAAAAATAAGCCAACAACAAACATCTACATCTAAAAATACTCTGCAAAATAAGGGTATACGAAAATGTTGTCATGGCGTCAGTTCGTGCTACGTAGGTATCTAATTTTAGCATTATTATTTCAGCGTTGCTCCGAAGAAGCGAAGAGCTGGAAGCAAAGAGCATCCCCAAGGAAGAACCGAGCTACTCTGAAGAAGAATACGCTGCGGAGAACTCCTACGACCCTTATGTGGAGAACCTGCCCGGGCCAGAGGACCCTGAGAAGATAGCATTAGCCGAGATCCTGCCACCAGACTTGGATAAGAGAGTTCCTGACTTTTCGCCCTTCGACCCCCTGCATAGACTACAGTTTTGACTCTAATCAAAAATAAAGTATAAAGGCTTTTTGAATGAGACAAAGTAATCAGTGGTGTCACATTTTTTTTTAGTCAGAATCGAAAAGAACACACACAAACTTAGTCACAAGTCAGAGGGGTTAAAACGGCATTTCCCAAATGTTGAAAAATGAACCGTATGAATGGTTAAATAAGGTTCATTTTTAAATATTTAGAAAATGAGAAATGGATCATATTCCGTTTCATAGTGTATGCATAGTGGCATGTTAGGCGACCAAGACTGTTTCATGAGTTTCTTTCGGCATTTCTTCTCAGCAGTGGTCGTTCCGAAATGCTAGTAGTTTGTAGCTTTGAGACATAATATATTATGATTAAATAATTAGTTATCGACGTGAAAAAGAGCCTTTTTTGAAGGCCAAATTTCAATAAAAATGTTGACTTTGACTTCATAAATGTGACCGTTTTAACCCCCCAGGTCGCAGTAGCGATTTTTAGGTGTCAGTGTCAGGAGTTGCACCCCACGCCCCCCGCGGCTGTGAATAGCTAAGTTCAGAGCAGCCATACTATTAACTCCGTAAGGGATAAAGACGTGATGCAAAGTTTGTTGTGACGTCGGTCTCAATAAATTAACAAACCGGCTGGTGAGTCGTGTTAAAACTTTCTTGCATGGTGATTGTTATACAGTACAGCTGCACTAGCTAGCTACTTGTAGACCTCCGTGGCCCAACGGTCATCACGCCGGACTGTCACACCGATCGGTCCCGGGTTCGATCCCCGGTCGGATCCAGATTGATCTTAATCTTGGATGTTTATCAATATATGTATTTGTTATAAAATATAGTATCGTTAAGTTAGTATCCCATAACACAAGTCTTGAACTTACTTTGGGGCTAACACAATCTGTGCGATTTGTCCGTATATATTACCGGTTCAGTATTTTCGGAGATTAGCGTGATCATACATACAGACAGACAAAAATTTTTTTTTTACTTTCTATTATTCTTTTTAAGTGTCCCTCTATCCATTTCAGTCAAAAATACTAAATGTACAGACAAAATATTTTTACTGTTTTATTATATGTATAGATAACTGACTGACTGACTTACCAGCGGGCGTGTTGACTTGCGACGCTACGAATAGACTCTGCACATACGCCCCTAGAGCATTCACTATGTCTTGGAATATGTTCGTCGCGTGCGGTTTCATGTCGTAACATTCGCAGAAGGCTTTCAGTAGATCTGGAAAGAGACAATTAAATGAATGAATTTAATATATCATCAATATATACAAAGCCACGCCCCGGGCCTTCGCTCCCGTGAGAATTTCGAGATGAAAAGTACCCTATGTGCTTTTTACGGAATTTTTCTATTCGTATACCAAATTTTATCGAAATCGGTCCAGTAGATTTTGCGTGATTAAGGTAACAAACATCCTCACAAACTCGCATCCAAACTTTCGCATTCATAATATGGTTTTGACGCACAATGTCACTTTAGCAAAAATGTCACTTTCGCACAATGTTACTTTCTCAAAAATGTCATTTTATTAGTAGGATTCTTCCGTTACTGACTGAGAGACTGACAACGCACAGCCTACTGGGCGTAGGAAGCTGAAATTTGGCATGTAGGTTCCTTAGGGAGTGTAGGGGAGCACTAAGAGAGGATTTCCCGAAATTCCCGTGGGAACGAAGTCGCGGGCAAATGCTAGTAGCAATATAATAAAGCCAAAGAGTTTGTATGTTTGTTTGAATGCGCTAATTCCTGTAACTACCGGATTGATTTGAAATTTTTTGTCTGTGTATGATAATATCACGAATACCAAAATTCCCACAGGAGCAAAGCCGTGGGGCGCAGTTAAACTTGTATAATACTGTACTGTATACTGTTTTTCTAATGTTGCTAAACAAAAGAAATAGATGAAGATAGAACGGCAACGCGAGTGCGTTGCTAAGGAATCGTCCGTGTCAATTTTTGCACAAAGCACGCCTCCAATCTTAGTCTTGATCTTTTTCTGTGTGCTGAACGCTAATATAAACAAATAATTTTGTATCGATAAAAAATTGAAAGACAGTGGAAAACAAAACCAAATTATTTAGTTCACTTACAGAAATCTGTAAAAGGATAAAAAAAGTAAATAAAATGAATCATCTCTTTCATATAGTTAAATGCTTTCCTAAAAAAGTAATATGAAATTCTTTAAATAAATTGTCTTATCGTTAGATATCAAATATAATATCAGGTTTAGCTTAAAATTATCTAAGCTCTGGACAGACGACGCGAAATCCGCGCCGCGTGTGATATTGGTATAATGTGCGTCCCGCTCACTCCTTAAAGCAGTTCATAAGTCTCTCTCGCTCGAATTTTCGGTTTCGATTAAATTTCGAGTGATTCGCGCGTGGATTCGCCTCGATTTGACCAGAACCTACGGGTGGATTGCACCATCCTTTCACAACCTTTGACAATAACAAACATCGAAAATCCAGCTAGATAGTTGTCACATTTTCAAGTGACTTATTTATTACACTGAACAACATTTCGACTGTTTTTGATGATTGAAAAATTGTTAGATATTTTTGTTAGATGAGTGGAATATAGGTCTGATTATTAATTGCCCCCAATCATCACCAATTTCATCAGAAAAAAAAAATGTGTAGCATAATTATGCTTCTCATGCTATTAAGTTTGATACTTACTGGGCTGAATCGTCATCTTGTGTAGGACCTCTAAAGCTAAGGCGCGTTGCCAGAGAGGTTTGTCAGGGTCCAAGAACTTTATGGTCAATGACAGGAAGATTTCGCACTCCGTCACCTGGTGAACATAAATTGTGTTTTTTAAATAAATAAATAAATACAATCATGCAAGTTAAATTTGACCTAATTGTGCTTGTTCCATAGAGTTAAGTTTTACATTGCATCATGCATTATTATGGTAAGCATGACCTGATGGTGTACCCAGGATCGACTCTCAACGAGAAAACTTCAACAACAATAGCACGGACGTACATTTTATATCTCATAGATGCATTTATATATAACGTGTCAGAGGGGGTGTCATAGTGCGTACCTTAAGGTACTCAAAATAACCTTGGAAACAGTGCCGGGATTATTTTGAGTTCAGAAAAATTATATACCAAGAAAGTCCCAGAGAGGGAGGGTTACATGCCCTATAAACTCCCCCCTAAGTCCGCCCCTGATTACACATAGATCACTTATTACCAGATGTACCGCGGTTCTGCAATTATATCTTGTATTTTTCATTCAAACTTTGACCCCGATTACAACCTTTTGGAAAAAAGTAGCCTAAGTTTGACCAAGGATTTTCAACTGTATATGCCAAAAAATGATTGTCCCCAAAAATGAAATTTTTGCAAAAAGTTAATAATATTACTAAAAAAACAGTTTGATTATTGTTAATGAAGTATTCAATATTTCAAAACTCACCAATATGGAGTGGTACTTGTGCACTATGATGCACACGAGCCTCAGCAACCTCATAGTGACGGGGAAGTGAGGTCTGTCCGTAGTAGCAGGGCTCCCGGGCGTGCCAGTGGCGCCCGGGATGTGGAGGGACGTGAATGCGGCCCTGGAGGACGATCATAAGTAAAGATACGGACAAATCACACAGATTGAGTTAGCCCCATAGGGTGGTACTTGTGCAATATAATGCACACGAGCCACAGCAACCTCATAGTGACGGGGAAGTGAGGTCTGTCCGTAGTAGCAGGGCTCCCGGGCGTGCCAGTGGCGCCCGGGATGTGGAGGGACGTGAATGCGGCCCTGGAGGACGATCATAAGTAAAGATACGGACAAATCACACAGATTGAGTTAGCCCCATAGGGTGGTACTTGTGCAATATAATGCACACGAGCCACAGCAACCTCATAGTGACGGGGAAGTGAGGTCTGTCCGTAGTAGCAGGGCTCCCGGGCGTGCCAGTGGCGCCCGGGATGTGGAGGGACGTGAATGCGGCCCTGGAGGACGATAATAAGTAAAGATACGGACAAATCACACAGATTGAGTTAGCCCCATAGAGTGGTACTTGTGCACTATGATGCAAACAAGCCTCAACAGCCTATATTCGCCCGGGATGTGGCGGGACGTGAATGCGGCCCTGAAGGACGGTGAGGGTAAATTCTAGTACATACTAGCTTTTGCCCGCGGCTTCACCCGCGTGAATTTCCCACGGGAACAGTGCTTTTTCCCGGGATGAAAGGTACTCTGTTTTTTTTTTATTTTATTAAAGATGGGTTGGCTCTTGACCACAATCTTGTCCGAGGACAGAGATGAGGTCTACGATGTAGCGAGCTTAATTCCTAGCTAAGCTTATCTAATTTCCTCTTTACTTCTAACGATGTGTAGATAGTAGATAGAGAAAATGGAGTTACTACCTGTATTTGACATTTGGCGAGAACAGTCTTATAATAAGAGCACACACGTGCTCCTTGAGCAGGAATCTGAATTCTGATATCTGGAAAAGAAAGTACAGTACCATGAATAATTAAGACTAGTGAATCATTTCAAAATATTACAATTTGTATCTTATTTTATACGTAAGGGATAAAGATATGATTCTATGTATGTATGTATGTATTACGGGGTAGACAGAGCCAAAAGGCGTAAGACTCGAAGGCCACACTTAGCTGAATAGTGGGCTTTCTAATGGAATGGAGATTCAGACATAGTGACAGGTTGCTAGCCCATTGCCTTTGAGTGGAGGAATCCCAAGTTTAAAGCCCTTTCCCTCGATTAACTTTTAATCTGCGCGGGAAGAAAAGCAGCTGGCACATTTTATGTTTTGTCTTCGCTCCAAGACCAGCATGGAAGCATGGTACCTTATTTCGTCAAAAGTAAAGTAGGCATGCTCTCTACTCACTATTCTAATTTTTTGTTATTCTCTATTTTCTTTTATATAGATATTTATTTATAACAATTTAAAAAAGACTAAACTTAAAAATAAACTAAATAATTTAAAAACTGTCTTTATTTTATTTTCTTTTTAAAATTATAAATATTCGGTTTTGACGTCATCTTAAATATTTGTTAAGGCCCCTATTCACACACACAAGTTTTATGTTCATGTTTTATGTTATGTATTTACGTGTGCTTACGTACTTTTTCTGATCCTATATTTTTGCCTTACGTTACCTTCTTATTTCATTCAAATATTCCTTTCAAAGATTGACTGGAATAAATCCCTTTTTGGGATAAGTCCGCCATTGTACGCCTCTCTTTTTGTTTCACTATCATATGTGTACGTGCAATGAAGAGTTTACAATAGCTAGTAGTTTGTAGCTTTGAGACATAATATACTATGATTATATAATTAGTTTTTAATGTGAAAAAGAGCCTTTTTTGAAGGCCAAGTTTCAAGGATTTTTTTCATTTGATTTGATACAAACAAGTTCAAACAACACAATGTATGACACACCTTGAAGAACACCGGAGAGAAGTCAGTCAGTACCGTGTCCAAGAGTTCCAGGCCGAAAGTCTTAGGGACGTCGGATATGCCGGCCAGCCAGTTGGCCGCGTCGCCATTGATCAGCTGGATTATATCCTAGAACAGTTCAAATTTGTTGGTTGGTATCTTCATGAAACGGTTTGTAAAGACACTTGTAATAGAATATAATAAAGCCCCTCGGCATGTTAGGCGACCAAGACCGTTTAAGTCAAGTCTCCATTTCAAGACTAGCCGAGTTTGCTTTTGTCTGGATGTGGGTTGTTTGTTCCGGGCTAGAGAACGCATTTCTAAACGGATCCCTACGAAACTTGCCACATGTGTTCCTAGAATTTTTGTAGAGTGATTTTTTTGATTGAGGAGAAAAAGGGGGAAGTTTTCTGTAGCTTTATTAGGAACAGATTTCAATCATATTTTGAGAAAACATTGTACGTAGGATTCTCTACAGGTTGTTGTAAAAACAATGGTAAAATGGCGAAGTGCGTTGTAGCGCTACGGTGAGGAAGCGGAGGTTTACTGTTCACAGAACCACTAGTTAAATTTGACATACCTACTTTCGGCAGATAAATAAGCTTGCATTCTTCTTTGCTTAGCGGATAAGCCCCGCAGTCCAGTGGGGAAATGCTGCCAGTATTCTGGGCACACTGCCTTAATGCGGCGCATTTGAGGAGATTTTTTACTTAAAAGTTTTATAATTTTGATGTATAATTTCAATTGTAAGTTAAAGTAGTAAAAATAAGCTTGCAAAGTGATAACGGATGTATTGACCTGTAAAAAGAGGTAGGCATCAACAGCGCAGGGCTTCATGTCTTTCGGCGCTTTGCTGTTGGTCTGCGGGCGCACGTCTGCTGGGTTCACTTTTAAAGTGCCTAGAAAATATAGATACATTGTTACGACAGCGCCATCTAGTTATCTCAAACATAACTAGATAGCTTGATTGCATTCAATGCACTTAGTGCTATGATATAATATATAAACAAATACTACATTTCTACACAAGAGTGTTTATGCTATGGCGCCAAAATTGTACAATAATTTACCTAAATTTTTAAGAAACATTATATACATACATACATATTATCACGCCTTTTTCCCGTGGGGGTAGGCAGAGACTAGCGATTTCCACTTGCTACGATCTTTACAGATCTCTCTTGCTTCCTCTACACTCATCAATCTCTTCATACATGCTCTCCGGTTATGGGTGCTCCTAATATCTCTCTTTTTAAAGAGGTCCGCAATCTGGTCGGAGTGCGTTCTACGAGGTCGACCCTGACCAACTCTTCCATTCACCTCTGCTTTATAAATACCTTTCGTCAATCTCTTTTCATCTATCCTCTCAACATGCCCAAACCATCTTAACATTCCTTTTTCAATTTTGGTCACTACATCCTCTTTCATTCCACACATTTATCTGACATCAATATTTCTAATTCGATCTTTCAAACTTACACCACACATGCTCCTTAATGCTCTCATTTCAACCGCATTCACTCTACTTTCATTATGTTTCTGCCATACCCAACTTTCACTACCATACATAAGAGTAGGCATTAACACTCCCTGATGAACAGCCCGACGAGCATTCTTGGACACTTTTCTGCTGTTCATAAAGGAATGTAATGCCCCATTCACTCGGTTTCCAGCAGACACTCTTCTTTCAATGTCACCCTCGTGCTTGCCATCTCTTGTGAACATACAACCTAAATATACGAATTCATTCACTTGTTCTACATTCTCTCCATTTATACCAATTTCGCATTTTGTAACACTCTCGTCTCTTTCAAAAACCATTACTTGCGTCTTGCTTACATTCACTTTCATACCCTTACATTCAAATGAGTCATTCATAACTGTCACCATCTTCTGTAATTCCTCTTCTGACGACGCAAGCAATACTTGGTCGTCGGCATATAAGAGGCATTTGATGCGTAACTCATTCATTCTTAATCCACATTCAACATCTTTCAATTCATTCAAACAGTTGTCCATGAATAAATTAAACAGCCAAGGTGATGCTACACATCCTTGTCTAACACTTTTTTGGATATCAAACCAGTCTGTATAGCTCCCATTTATTCTGACACATGCACTGGAATTTCTGTAAAGAAATTTCAGTGCCTGTATGAGATGGCTGCTCAACCCATACATAGACAATGTAGACCACAACACGTTTCGTTTTACTCTATCATAGGCCTTCTCCAGATCCACGAAAGCGCAATACACTTTTTGACCTTTGGCCAAAAATTTCTCGAGAATGCATCGCAAGGAAAAGACCTGATCCGTACATCCCATCCCCTTTCTGAATCCTGCTTGTACATCCCAAATCTTATTTTCCGTCCCTTTTACAACCCTTTCAATCAGAACCTTTGCATACAGTTTGCCGACAACGCTAAGAAGGCTAATGCCTCGGTAATTTTTACATTCTTGCCGTGAGCCTTTTCCCTTATAAAGTGGTAGTATGACTTTGCGCCAATCACTTGGCACAATACCTTTTTCCCAGCATAAATTGAAAAGTCGACATAGTTGTACAACCACGACGCCCTGTCCAGCCTTTAGCATTTCCACAGTAATCCTATCATATCCCGCAGACTTACCTATTTTCATTACATTCATTCCATTCACAATTGCATCTATTAAAATTTCATCCACACAATCACAACCTTGTATTTCATTCTCATTTCCATCTTCTCGATTTTTATCCTTTTCAAATAAACCTTCAAAATATTCTTTCCAGCCATTCAAAACAAACTTTTCACCTTTTAAAATATCTCCATTCTTATCTCTAATTTTATCTATCTCTGACGTCATTTCTTTCCCTCTCACACTCTTAACAGATTTCCAGAAGTATTTAATATTACTTTTAAAGTCTTGAGACAACCTTACATCAAAATCATCCTTTTGTTCATCTTTTTTTCTTTGTACAATATTTTTCACTTCAACATTCATCTTCTTGTATTCTAATTTAGCTGCATTCACATCAAACTGTGTCGCTTTTTTCCTGTTTAAGTTAGCCCTTAGAGCTAAAAGATCCTTCCAAGCTTTCTTCTTTGCACTAACCATTTCCTGAACCTCGGCATCCCACCACACATTTCTTAACAAACATTAACAACCCAAAAACCTTTAAGAAGGAACTATCTAAGTTGCTGATTGAAAAAGCATATTTTTCTGTTAGTGAATACCTAAATGATAATTTCAATTAATTTAATTACATCATTCATTTCTCAATAATATTGTAATTTGTATCTTTGACGTTGTAAATTTTAATAACTTTTTAAAATTTTGTATGCCTTATGACGGGACCTAGAGGAACTCATTTTAAATGTATAACACCTCTCTATGTAAACCTATGTTCACAAAATAAATGATTTGACTTTGACTTTGATGAATTCATTTCGCAGTGTGTTCACACATGACGAGATGGCGTTGGCGAATGTACCATTAGGTATATATGTTTCGAAAACTATTGTAAACCTCTCTCTTCCTTTCTGGCTTAGAACCAATAAACAATTTGTTAACTCATTTTTATTCTTTTCTTTTGGGCACCTATTTTACATACATAAATATAAATCTTTAAAATCCTCACTAATATTATAAATGCGAAAGTGAGTTTGTTTATTTGTTACCTCTTCACGCTTTATCTTCTGAACCAACCTTCCTGTAATTTCGCATACACATAGTTAGAAGTACTGAGAAGGACATAGGGTACCTTTCATCTCGGTAAAAAACACTGTTCCCGTGGGAAATTCACGCGGCCAAAGCCGCAGGAAATAGGTAGTCGCACTAATATTATAAAGAGAAAATGTTTGTAAGTTTGTGAGTTCGTTTGTAGCGGGTAATCTTCGGAACTACTGAACTGATCTCAAAAATTCTTTCACCAATAGAAAGCTACATTATACGTGGGGCGCACTATAAGTTTCCGGAATGAATATGAAAAAATACTATTAAAGGTACAAAATTAATTTATTGTTTTTCAAAATAATCTCCCTTGGCGTCTATGCACTTTTTCATTCGATGAAACCAGTTTTGAAAACTTTTGTGCCACTCCTCTGTGGTGACCTCTGAAATGTGTTTTTCATACTCCTCGACAGCCTCTTCTGGCGATAAAAATCGTTGACCGCGTAATTGGTTCTTACTTTTTGGGAACAGAAAAAAGTTACAAGGTGCCAGGTCGGGACTGTATGCAGGATGACTCATGAGTTCTACATTTTTCGCCTTCAAAAAGTCGTTTGTCTGTCTGGCCGTGTGAGAACTAGCATTGTCGTGGTGCAGGATGATACGGCGTTTACGGTTATTTTTACGGAGTTCGTCAATAACTTCCGGCAAACAAATGGTCGTGTACCAGTCACTATTCACTGTACGACGATTCTCTAAAGCAACAGTAGCCACGTGTCCAGTTTTATTAAAAAAAGAAGCAATCATCCGCTTAGATGCACTTTTCACGCGCGCCACTTTGGTTGGTTTCGGCTCATCTTGAAAGACCCATACGCTCGATTGCTGCTTTGTTTTAGGATCGTAGCAATAAATCCATGTTTCGTCACCTGTTACTATGTCCCACACCAAATTTGACGCACCTTCGTTGAATCTGGTAAGCATGGTGTTTGTAATATAATTGCTTAAAACGGAACGCGAGGGTTTCCCATTGGCGCCGCTACGCGCAGTCGGCGCTGGCGTCGCCCGCCCGGCCGGCGTCGGCAGGCGACGGCCATATTAGTATCGGTTTGGACAGCGCGGTGTGAGGTCGTACTGCGCGATATATCCCCGCCGGTGCGGGCGACCATCTTGTTGGTCAGTTTTACGACCGCGTGTGAACGGTCTATTAACTAGTTTGATTTGTGATTGTTTAATTGTTAGTTTGAAGTGTAATTGTGTATTTCATCGTTGTTAAATAACTAATAAGCTCGCGATAATTTGTGTTGTGCGAAAGAAATGTGTTTAGACTGTTTGTTGTGAACGACGTGGTTTGTGGCTGCCTGGGGACGCCGAATCCTGTTGCCGAGTGAACCCTCGTGAAGAAAGCAAGGTATTTATTCTGGGGATTGAGATCTCAAGGGGGTAGTTTGGGTGATTAGGGACCAACCCCCCCCTCTTCCGAAGACACTCGAAGTTGGATCCGAAGATTAAGAAGATTCAGTTTGGTAAGTGGTTTGAACTGTAGTTATTAATTTAGGTTAGTATATAGGGCCCCGTAGCTCCCTATATAAGCTACGGTGGTAGCAGTCTGCGTATAGCTTAAGTTAGGTTCTAGTCGGACAAGCGTGGTGCCGCGTGGAGATTTTTTCCCGGTGGGTTTTTTCCCGGTAAAGTTCCGGTACAGAATTCTTCCCGCCACTTCGTTTGTCCGGATTCTCTGCGCACATTTTCTGGTAGCAGAGCGTAGTTTATCTACCCTCTATTTGTTCGTTTGTAAAAAATAATTAATTGTTTGTAAAAATTATTAGATTTTTCTTAGTTTGTTTGTATAAGAATATTTGTAACCTTTTTTGTATTTGTTTGCGGTTTGTACCGTGCGTTCCGGGTTTGTGCCATTCTCATACCTACCGCGGTTCTTCGTGTAGTTGTTTGATTTTGTTGTTTTTTATTTACCTTTTGTTATTTTTTGTTTGTGACTTGACGCGATGGCGAAGGTCTCCAATGCTAGGGCGACACTCGCCAACGAATTGAGATGGTTTGTGACGGCCGGAGGACTCCTGTCCCGGAAGGACAGGGAGGGCGCCACACTGCTAAGAGCGGATCACCTCCACTCACGATTGATTAGCGCGGAAGCGGCCATGGTGGTGCTTACCGAAGCCGAACTTGCCCCGGAGGTCTACGCAGGTCACATGGCGGACATGGACCAGATTCTGAGTCTGCACGATGATATCGCGGAGGCGGCGACCGCAATAAGGGCGAGACAGGCTGGCGGACCAGCCCCTCGCACACCTGTTAGACAGGAAGGACCAGCGGTTACTGGTCGGCTCCCCACCCTTCAGCTGTCCCACTTTGGGGGTAGGATGGAGGAGTGGGTAGCATCTAAAAATATGTTTGAGTCCCTGGTCGTAGCACGACAGGATTTGTCGAAGGCCCAGAAGATGGCCTACCTCCTCTCCACTCTTGAGGATGAAGCGCGGTCGCTCATCCAGCACCTCCGGGTGGAGGACGACCAGTACGATACGGCTTGGGAGTTATTGAACTCCCGCTACCAAAATTTACGTTTGTTAGCGGATGCGCACGCCGCACAGTTGATGGCCCTGCCCAAGGTGGCCAACAGGGCACAGTTGCGCCTGCAGTTGCTCACGCCCGTTACAGTGGCCTGTAACGCGCTCCGCACACTGGGGCTGCCGGTGGACCAATGGTCCTTTTTGCTGGTGCACATTGTATTGGGCAAATTGCCCAATGACATCCGCTCGCGGTTTGAGCGCGAGAATGCGGAGCGGGACAGCACCACCCTACCAACATTCACTGACTTGGTGAAGTTTTTGGAGTTTGAGGCACGGGCCGCTGAGAATACCATGACGGACTCAGCGCCATCCAGAGCGCCTGAACGTAGGCCCTTGGAACCCTCATGGAGAGGTAAGCCCCAACAGGGACGGCAACCGCCACCGCGTGGAGCTGGTGTGCGGGTTGCACACACGGCAGCAGTCGCGAGGGACGCGGACTGCCTGCAATGTGGTCGGATGGGCCACAGCCTGCTGCAATGCAGGGACTGGCAGAGACTGCCAGTACAAGATAGGCGCCGCATGGCAAAGCGGCATGAACTTTGCTTTTATTGTTTGGGCGGTCACTATGCACGTGACTGTCCCAGAGCCATACCATGCAGTGCATGCCGTGGGCTGCACCACGTGATGCTCTGCATGAACCGGAACGGGGATGGCCCCCGGTTGTTGAGGCAGGGGTCCCCTATGGGCGGGGGCGCTCCTGCGCGAAGCCCTCCACCATCGGACGGAGGACGCGGCTTCGCTCGTCGCACCCCCCCTCGGGGGGTCGCGTACCTGCGCGGGTCTTGGCGGACCGGGACCACGCGCCCCAAGGTCATGGCCAGTATGTGGCTGGCCAGGCCCCGGATAAGGCCCCCATGGGCGGGGGCCCTAGATCGGACGTGAGAGTGGGGACACCCCCCTCCACGCGGGTTACCAATACCCAACACATGCAGCCGCAGCGGTTTTCTCCGCCGCTGCACGAGTACCCACGGCTGAAGTACCACCCGCCGTACCATATGTATGGCCGGGCCGCGGGTTATGCCCCCCCTCAGGTAGGGATGTGCACTCGCCCGCCATACTATCCGGGTCAGTGGCGCGCCCCTGGTTTGGAGAGAGTGGGGAGCCCGTAACTAGCTTGCTCCCTTGCTGGGACAGAGCCGCGGACGGTTCTGCTCCCTACCGCGGTGGTCCGCGTATGGGGTCGTAGGGGGGAAGCCATTAATTTGAGAGCTCTGTTGGACTCAGGGGCTCAAAGCAGTTTGGTTACCACTCGAGTGGCACGCCAGTTAGGTTTAGTCGTGGAAGACTCGCCTGTGCCACTTCTTGGAGTTGGTGGCATACAGGTGAAGTGTCTGACGGGCCAGACACTTGTCACCTTTTCTTCGCTGAAGTCCTCCACAATGAGGATCACGACTTCGGCTATGGTAATGGATACCATTGCGGGTTGGCACCCCTCGACAGACATACCGCCGGGTGTGTTGTCTTTGGTTTCGGGTCTGGATTTGGCCGACCCCTTTGTCTTTCATCCCGGCCCAGTGGACTTGCTCCTGGGCTCGGACGTATTGGGTTGGATTTTGTTGGGTACCCAGAAAGCTCTGGGTTCGTCTTCACTGATGGCAGTGTCTACTATCTTTGGTTTCGCCCTGATGGGCCCTGTGTTTGATAATAGCACCGTGGAGGAGCCACCGGTCGTCGCATCTGCGTCCTTGGCCAAGACCATGCAAAGGTTTTGGGAGGTGGAGGAGCCACCTATGAGTTCCAGGATGGATCCGGAACACGCTGAGTGCGAAGCCCTTTTTCGATCGACCACGGAGAGGTTGCCCTCCGGTCGGTTTGTAACTAGGTTACCCTTTGTTGCCTCTCGTCCTAGCCTAGGGCAAAGTAGGGCGCTTGCGGAGAAACGACTGCTGTCCATGGAGCGACGCATGCAGCGTGACCACGTACTTCGCGATAAATATATTGAATTTATGCGCGAGTACGAGGATTTGGGTCACATGTCTCCGGCTCGAGTTGATTGGAGCTCAACTGAGCATTATTTTTTGCCCCACCACGCGGTGGTGAAGGCCTCAACAGGCAAATTAAGGACCGTCTTCGATGGGTCCGCACCCACTTCGAACGGGGTTTCGTTGAATCTGTGTTTGCATTCGGGTCCCAAATTGCATAGGGACATAATTGACATCATCTTGAACTTTAGAAGACATCAAGTGGTTTTTGGTGCGGACATCCGGATGATGTTCCGCCAGACAGTCATACATCCTGAGGACAGGCGATTCCAGTTGATACTCTGGCGTGAGCGCCCTGAGGATCCTGTGACGGTGTATGAACTCAATACAAACACGTATGGTTTGAAGTCTAGTCCCTATATCGCCATCAGATCATTGCTTGAATTGGCAGAGCGGGAACGGATCCGCTTTCCCCGTGGGGCTTCCGTGCTGTCACGTGACTTGTATGTCGATGACGTGTGCACCGGAGCCCAAAGTATTGAGGAGGCCCTCCTACTGCGGGATGAATTGATTGAAATATTGAAAACGGGTGGCTACGAGCTACGTAAGTGGTTGTCCAATGAGCCTAGAGTTCTAGAAGGGATCCCGGAGGATCACCAACAGAACCCTCACCTGTTTGAGGATGTAGATGATCCCAACAGGATAGCGGTGCTGGGCATGCAGTACCAGCCGCTAACCGATATTTTTACATTCCAAGTGGACTTGGAAATACCAAAGGTCTGGACTAAGAGAACGGTGTTGTCAGTAATAGCTCGTATGTTTGATCCAAGCGGTTGGATCAGTCCAGTAATATTCTCTGCGAAGTGTCTTCTTCAGAGACTTTGGACTTTGGGCGTCTCGTGGGACGAGCCGTTGTTTGGTCCTCCATTGGATGATTGGCTCGAGTTATCATCGATTAAGGAAGTCAATCGGATTGCCTTGCCTCGTCGAATATTGCCCCCCGGGAAATATCGAGCCAGCCTGCATGGCTTTTGTGACGCGTCGGAGCGAGGCTACGCCGCGTCAGTCTATATGCGGACAGTTGACGCCGATGGCCGGGTCAATGTCTCGCTTTTGTTAGGGAAGAGCAAGGTCGCCCCCATCAGGACTAGGCTGACTATTCCCAAGCTTGAGTTGAGTGGAGCTCACCTTCTCTCTAAATTGTTGCATCACGTTGCATGTGAGCTGGCGGCCACGGTCGAGATACGGGACATCTTCGCCTGGTCGGATAGCCAGGTCGCGCTTGCATGGTTGCGCGCGGCCCCACATACCTTGGAGGTTTTTGTGGGAAATCGGGTTTCCCAAATCCAGAATATCGGAATTGATATAACATGGAGACATGTGCCGGGAGAGCTTAACCCAGCGGACTGTGCTTCCCGAGGTTGTACGGCACCAGAATTGGTGTCACACCCGCTCTGGTGGGGCCCAGAGTGGCTGATGGGATCAGAAACTTCTTGGCCTGTCTATCAGACAGATGTTACTTCTTTGAGTTTGACTGGGCTCCGTGTACATGCTGTAGTCGCTGAGACGACGTCGGAGCCGGATTGGCTACTTGCTCGGTATAGCAGTTTGGATAAGCTTCTGGGTGTTACCAGTTGGATTAAGCGTTTCATACATAATTGTAGAAACCCACAGGCAAAGCGGTTGGAGCCGATTGCAGGTGCAGAAGAGCGCCGGAGCGCATTGTTGCATTGGGTCCGTGTCGTGCAGACCGGACGGTTTGAGTCAGAGCTTCGTATTTTGCGCGACGGACGCGCTAAGTTGAAGGGCGCGGTCGCTCGTTTGAACCCGTACATCGACTCGGATGGGCTTCTTCGGGTTGGAGGCAGGCTCCGGAAGGCGGATCTTCCATATGAGACTCGCCATCCTCTGTTGTTGCCCAAGGGCGGACCCTTGGTGCAGCTTTTGGTGTCTGATCGACACATTCGTAACGCCCATGCTGGGTGCAATGCTTTGTTGGCTATTTTGCAACGCGAGTTTTGGATTTTGTCTGCCCGAAGAGCAATCCGTAGTGTCCTGTTTCGATGTATTGCATGTTATAGGTTGAAGGCATCCACGATGCAACCACAGATGGGTGATTTGCCCGCTGATCGAATCCGACCTTCGAGGCCGTTTGACGGCGTTGGAACCGATTTTGCCGGCCCCTTTTCGATCAAGGCTTCTCCCTTTCGTAATGCCCGTATTGTGAAGGGCTATTTGTGTGTATTTGTTTGTTTGGCCACCAAGGCTGTCCATTTGGAGGTGGTATCGGCTCTGACTACGGAGGCCTTCGTCGCCGCGTTGGATCGCTTTGTTTCGCGTCGAGGTTTACCTTCCCTTATTAGGTCTGATAATGGCACAAACTATAAGGGAACTGTAAATTATCTTAAGGATGTTTCTGTGTTTATTGATAAAAATTGTACTAGTTTAAGTCAAATTGCTGCCCAAAGGGGAATAACCTGGAAGTTTAGTCCCCCAAGTTGCCCCCATTGGGGAGGGATTTTTGAAGCGGCTGTGAAATCCGCAAAGACCCACCTCCGCCGCATTATCGGAGAAACGGCTCTAACTTTTGAAGAGCTGGCCACAGTGTTTTGTAAAGTTGAGGCGGTCCTCAACTCTCGTCCTCTCTGTCCGCTATCTCCAGATCCAAATGACTTGGAAGCTCTCACCCCTGGTCATTTTTTGGTGGGAGGGCCTTTAAATGCCCTGCCCGAATACCCTTGGAAGGATGAACGCGTATATCGGTTGTCGCGTTTTCAAATGTTGCAGCAAATGAACCAGGACTTTTGGCGTCGCTGGTCGCTTGAATATTTGCATTTGCTGCAGCAAAGAGTGAAGTGGACAGACAGGACTGAGCCTCCCAGGGAGGGTGATTTAGTATTGTTAAAAGAGGCAAATTTGCCCTCATTGCTTTGGCGACGAGCTCGCATATTACGTTTGATTCTTGGCGGAGATGGTACTCCGCGTGTGGCTGAGGTGTTGGTCGACGGTTCGATTTTAAGGAGAGGTGTGACCTCTCTCGCCCGCCTTCCCGTAGAGTAAGCTAGCGGTCTGCTTCTCAGACCGGGACGGGGGGATGTTTGTAATATAATTGCTTAAAACGGAACGCGAGGGTTTCCCATTGGCGCCGCTACGCGCAGTCGGCGCTGGCGTCGCCCGCCCGGCCGGCGTCGGCAGGCGACGGCCATATTAGTATCGGTTTGGACAGCGCGGTGTGAGGTCGTACTGCGCGATATATCCCCGCCGGTGCGGGCGACCATCTTGTTGGTCAGTTTTACGACCGCGTGTGAACGGTCTATTAACTAGTTTGATTTGTGATTGTTTAATTGTTAGTTTGAAGTGTAATTGTGTATTTTATCGTTGTTAAATAACTAATAAGCTCGCGATAATTTGTGTTGTGCGAAAGAAATGTGTTTAGACTGTTTGTTGTGAACGACGTGGTTTGTGGCTGCCTGGGGACGCCGAATCCTGTTGCCGAGTAAACCCTCGTGAAGAAAGCAAGGTATTTATTCTGGGGATTGAGATCTCAAGGGGGTAGTTTGGGTGATTAGGGACCAACCCCCCCCTCTTCCGAAGACACTCGAAGTTGGATCCGAAGATTAAGAAGATTCAGTTTGGTAAGTGGTTTGAACTGTAGTTATTAATTTAGGTTAGTATATAGGGCCCCGTAGCTCCCTATATAAGCTACGGTGGTAGCAGTCTGCGTATAGCTTAAGTTAGGTTCTAGTCGGACAAGCGTCGTGCCGCGTGGAGATTTTTTCCCGGTACTTATTTTTACCGGTGGGTTTTTTCCCGGTAAAGTTCCGGTACAGAATTCTTCCCGCCACTTCGTTTGTCCGGATTCTCTGCGCACACATGGCACTGCACCAAGTGACGCGGTCCGTTTTTTGAGCCTCGGTCAAGTTGTGTGGGATCCACCGCGAACACAGCTTTCTCACACCCAAATGTTTGTGTAGGATTAATTGTATTTGACTCATGCCTATTTCTAAGGATGCGCGAATTTCATGGTAGGTCACATGCCTGTCTGTTTCAATCATACGGCGCACAGCATTGATGTTTTTGTTGGTCACAGCGGTGGACGGCCGACCATCGCGAGATTCGTCACTGAGATTGATACGACCACGCTTGAATTCTGCAAACCAGCTATAAACAGTTGTCTTTCATGGTGCTTCATTGCCAAAAGCTGTTTCAAGCCGAGCGATGCTCTGTTGAGCTGTTAAATTACACTTAAAATCGTAGAAAATCCTACTACGAAAATTTTCCCGAGTTAAATCTATGTTGATGCAGACACACAATTTTTTAAATGGCGCCACAAGGTAAAAACAAAAGACAGTCAGATGAAACAAACTGCATTCTACAGCCAAAGAGTTCTATTTTCAAATGTTGCAATAAATTTTTAAATATTGTTTATGTAAGTGGCCAGTTCCGGAAACTTACAGTGCGCCCTATGTACCTGAGTGACAATCTATGTATGTACCTCCCGAGCGAAGCCGGGGCGGGGCGCTAGTAGGTTATAAGAACGCGTTCATTTCATACAGTTTGTCTGAGGGGGAACCGATGTGTCTATGTTCATTCAACAGTGGAGTTACGGGCGTAATGCCACACAATTTTGCAACGGTGCAAAATTGCACATACAGGCTACTTCAGGCAGTAGCTCTTGCACCGCGGACCATACAGTCCTCAATTTTAGTATTATTTATTTATTTATTAATTTTTGTACACAACAAACACATACAAAGGAAACATAAAACATAGGAAAACTAAGTACAAAGGTTCTATTATTATTGTGTTTTATATCGAACATAGAAAATATAAATAAACCGATTATGTATATCGTTATCTGACTATATTCATACTCCTGTACACTCCCTCGCGACCTTCTACCTAGACGTGTGCGCCGCGCCGCCGCGCCGCCGCCGCCGGTCATTTAGGCCACGCCGCCGCCGCCGATGATTTATCGGCGTCTAATCGGCGTGATTTATTGTATATATTTTTTATATTAATTTCTATTTAATTCACATTATAGTATAATATTGTAAAGCTTCATATTGATTTAAAACTCTTGAAAGATGTTATAATACTCGTAAGTCGAGAAGTACGCACTACGTAGGTAGTTAAGTACTAAAATATAAAAAGATACATTGTAAATCATTAAGTGGTTACTTGTTTATAATATTAACAATAGATAAAGGGTTCATAGCCCCTCCACACAAAGTAGCCGGTCAGGCCGGGGCGCTACTTGAGATTTGTCAAAAAACGTGCAAATGTGTACCTTTGTTCCCAATTCCAATAAACAACAACGCAGTCCTTTCTTACTCTCTACAAGAAAGCGGACCTATGGCACAGGGAGGGCACTTCATAGAAACGGGGCGTCATATATACCTACTACTACTATAAATAAAACTGTACATCCCGTCTTCATAGTCAACGCGTCCCAATCCGCAAACCAACGGGGGAGAAGTGTGGAGTGCTCAGGGGTAAGCCATATTGTGGTAGGGGCAGGGAGCTTCCTTTTTGTACGTAGTACTTATATTAATTTTGTGCCTATGGTAAAGTTAATTAATCCTTGAATTTAAAAGTTTTGAAAGTGTTCTAAAAAAAATGTGTTTGGGCCTAAATTCAACAAATGGCGAGTGCACCAGAGTATTGAAACAGTCTTAAAGAAACAAAAAGTATCTAAATTGAAATACAACCACTATTTTCAAGTTCAAAAAACCGTAAATGTTGGAAGCATTTCGGCAGGTTTGTGCTACTTAAAGACTGAAAGAAGAAGCACGTCTTAACTGAACAAGTGTTTTGTAGCGTTTGCTTGCCCAAAAAAATTTGATTGTATGTATACCAAAAAGAACCAATTAATAATGTTGATTTTTAAGATGTAATTATAGATTGTCATATGGTTGTGCGAGGCTTGGACGCTTACACTCAAAGAAGAGAACCAACTTTTAGTAGCGGAGCGTAGAATCTACCGGAAAATCCTCGGCCCTGTCAAGAAGCCAGATGGAAGCTTCGGAGTTTTTCCGGACTGTCCAGTCCGGAAAAACTCCGAAATAGAGGAGCAGGTGAAAGAGCCGAATATACTGGCGTGATAAAATAACAGCGACTGCGCTGGCTTGGTCATCTCGAGAGAATGAAGGAGGGTCGTGGCGTCAAATCAGCCCACCTGGGAAAAGCGTCAGGCAGGCGCGCAGTCGGGCGCCCCAGATATCGCTGGAGAGATACTGTGGAGGCTGATCTGCGTGAGCTGGGAGCGGTCAACTGGCGAGCTACCGCGCATAATAGGAGTCTATGGCGCTCTCTCGTATCGGAGGCCAAGATCCACTTTGGGGTCACTGAGCCAGCGGAGTAAGTCAGATGTTATAATTATAAATATTTAAAAAAATATATTTTCTTACTGTAGATTATTAAATTAGTTTATACGTGCAACAATTCTAGATTTTTAATAAAAATATTGTGATTATGCAAGCACATTGTTTATTTTTTTTTTAATTTTTCCCCTACGCCGATTTCACGCCGATTACGCCGCCGCCGCCGGCTATTTTACCAGACGCCGCCGCCGGTCTGGTATAAAGCGGCGCACATGTCTACTTCTACCCATTAATATTTGCATGCTATTTATTTTTAGCAAACATGTTATACAATATTTACAATATTTTTGTAACAACTTGTAATACCTTGTTTTTGAGCAAATAAATATGAATATGAACTACAAGGGCTACTCAACATGGGAAGTGGGGCGGGCGGGCGCTTTATAGAAACGGCGCGTCAAATATACCTACTATTACTACAAATGAAACTGTATATCCATGAACACGTTTGTAACACGTCAATGTGTACGTTTTCATAGTCGAACGTCCCACAACCACGCAAGAACGGAGGAGAAGTGCGGGAGGTGCGGGGGTTTGCCATATTGTGGGAGAGGCAGGGAGTTTCCTTTCTGTACGTAGTACTTAAATCCAAAAAAAAAATACAAAATTCATTTATTTAACTCCACAAGTTATATAATCAACTTAAAATAGAACACCTAAATTAGAACAACTTGTGGGAGTCCTGGAGACTCAAACTAGGCCGAAGCCTGTATCTTAAGACGAGGTCTAACCTGAGCTGCAAAAAACAAAATTCATATGCGCTTAACCGCGCCGTGTGCGCGTTGCAATAAGATAGTTTTTTGCACAACACAATGTTCTACTTTTGTTGGAAGGATCGAACAGATTTAGTACCGATTTAGCAACTATTTCTCAAATAGGTATCTTTAAAAATATTGGTCTAAAAACAAAAGTGCTCGTTTAAAACTTTAATATAGTATATATATTAACTAATTATATAAAAAAATATATATGTTGTCGCAGAAAATTGTAAGTTCCGTGACTTGAAAGCTGAATTTTTTTCTAAATTTTCGGTGCCTTTATGAATTAATTAAGCCGAAAATATGTATTTTTATTAAAAAGTACACGATTGAAACCTTAATAAACATCGTAATATATATCCTGTATTATTTTTCCACTTCGTAATTAAACTCTAATTAGGAAAATTTCTTCATGAAAAATTACAATTTTTTCGAATGTGTGCATGCTACGACATGGCCTTAAGCCACCAGGTCCCCTTGCCATATCCGAACAAATAAAATATTTAGCAATACAATAGTGTGAAGTGAACTTATATAAATTCTGTGGCTATGGGTAACTCACCATCAGCTTCAGCCAGCGCCCGCTCGAAGACGAGCGCCGCCAGCTGGCGGACGGTGGCGGCGGCCGCGTGCGCCGTGCTGACGTCACGCGACTCTGACGGTGTAACCATTCTCATGCACATCACCATCGTCTGAAAACGTTAAATATGGTCAATATAGGGAATTTCGGGACAAAAAAGGACCCTATAAAGTGCTATTCTGATGACCCCCAATATTTTATACAAACTTATTTCTGATTTCAGCTTTTTGGGGGTTGATTTGTGAAAAAAGTAGCCTATGTGATGTAACTTCATGTTTTTAACTGTCTCCATACCAATTGGTTTGGCCATGAAAGCATAACAGACAGACTTAGAGAGAGAATGGAGGCAATCTATTAATAGAAAATAGAGGGCAAATTTTTTTTTTTTTAAATAAATAAATCGTTAATTTTTCTCTCCAAATTAGGTTTACAATAATTCAGTTGTAAATACGGCAAATACGTAAAGCATTTGCCACTTTTCTGTATAAACATTTGTGATAAAATTTATTTCCAAAAACGTACATTGTATAATACAAATTGTCAAAAATAAAAAGTACAGTAACTCCTAATATCATAAATAATATAGAGGTTCCAGCACCAGCACGTCGCCGCGAGGAAGGGTTCCCAGAAGGCTGGCTGCATTACCCCTCTGCACCGCTATAGCAATTCGTTGTGCAAAGTAGCTGCCCGCCCAACATAAACTTTACATAACAAATTTTGTTCCATTGTTGATGGATTCAGTGAGTAGAAGAAGAGGCTATTGAGTTATCATAGGGTACTTACTCTAGCCAATGTGTCTCCGTGTACCAAGTCCGAGGTGGTCATCAACAGTGCAGCGGTCTGCAGCAGCTTCAGTTCGAGCAGCCCCGCTTGGCCGAGGGTATACAGGCAGTCCACCACATGTCGGGCTCCCTTGGCATCTATACCTTGCTGGGCGATCAGCCGCTGGATGGTGCCGAGGCAAAACTGAAACCAACATAATTTGAAATGTCAAATGTACATAACAATTCAAAACAAAGTGATTTATAATAACAATTTACAATTCATGTATATACATTTAAAATACTAAATTAACTAAAAAAACTAAAATCTAATATTAAAACTACTAAAAAATAAACATAATAACTAATAATTTACATTAAGTAAAAAATAGAGCCCAAAGCCCACATCATTGCCGTCGCATGGGGTACCTAGGAGACTGGTGACGTTACCTTTTTGAATGGCCAAACTTAATTGTTGGCCAATTATGATTATTATTTACTATATGGGGACGCCAGCGCAAGCATCAGACGGGTGATCAGTCCACTTATGCTGGGACCATTTCACCCAATTCCCCGAGACCCGTATAGGGTTTTGAGTTACTGGTAACTCACGTTGGTGGTGACCCACTGAATCTACCTGTTACTTTGCAGAATTTTAACAACTGCCCTATTGTAATCGTTGGCCAAAGTATTCACCAGCTCTAGTGTCCCCAGAGACATCGACGAGGCGGATATTTCATTATACAGATTTTTGGCATCCACACCCCATTAACGTTTCAATTTATTTATTGTTTCATATTAACCTTAGATGAAGTCTTAAATGTTTTTACTGAGTCAATAACAATTTGTTGGTGCACGACACAGGCCCAGCCTAGTGTGGGATCGCTAGCTACTGTATTCGCATGAATTTTCCTTTTTAATGAATAAAGATTGATTTATTTATTTAGTCTTGGAAGAAGAGACAGGGCTTTGTATGGACATTTTATATATCATCCTTGGGCCTTTGCCCAGCACTGGGACATAGATGGCGATTCAATAATAATAATTAACGATAACTGTTTTAAGTAATCACACTAATATTAATCCTCCAATGAACAATAGACTCAATGCCGAGAATGCAACTGCATGCGGCATTGAGTCTATTGATAAACAATTATTATCATAAAAATTAGGTATAAAGAGGAGGATCGTGTCAGAAATACCACACTACGTTCCATCACATAAATAACAGATGTTGGTAAGAAGTCGGCAAGATTAAAGTGGAACTGGGCGGGCCACGTCAGCCATATGGGAATGGAAAGATAGACAAAAATAGTTACATCTTGGGTCCCGACTGATGGCAAAATAGTGAGAGGCAAGTCGAAAATGAGGTGGTCTGACAAATTGTCGGCCTTTGATAGGCAGTGGCAGCAGGTAGCGAGCGATAGAGGTAGTTGGAGAGATAAGGGGGAGGCTTTTGCCCAGCAGTGGGACCTATCAGCTAAATAAAAAAATAAAAAAACATAAAATGCTGTAATTGAAGGAATAATTATTAATTATTTCTCTTCTTCTTGATGGTTAGAGAAAAGAAAGAATGTGACAATAAAAAAGAATGTGTTTCATTCCATGTATGCTTACATCTTTAAGCCGTGGGTATATACATATACTAGCTTTTGCCCGCGGATTCACTTTGTCTCAGGATGAAAGGTACCCTATGTCTTTCTTAGTACTTCTAACTATATGTATGCGAAATTTCAGGAAGATTGGTTCAGTAGATAAAGCGTGAAGAGGTAACAAACAAACTCACTTTTGCATTTATAATATTAGTTACTATTAGTATATATATATATTTCTATAGTGTATAACAAATAAGGAAATTAATATATTTACCTTAATAATTTTCAAGTCCTTAGACTCACACCCCTGTACCAGGGGGTACAGGATCTGATTGACTACCCCATAAAGGGAAGCTTGTGGGTTATTAGAAGCCAGAGTCAATTTCTCTATAGCTTCATCACATGCCTGAAAATTTTTGTACTTATGTTAAAGTGACAATCAAAATGAAGAATAGTATTCAGAAGAAAGATTTTAGTGTAAGCACTAGCTCTAACAAAAGCTACTAAGCTAGATATTAAATTAGTAATAAAAAAAATATTTGCCAATGAAGTGAAAAGTTTCGAGCCAAGATAAAATAATTTCCAATAAATTATATCAAAACTGCAACAAAATAAAGTAAACATGGCAAACAGAAACGACCTCGACATAATAAAGAACTGTTTAGAGACTTTTAGCCTTATACAATTTATCATAAAGGTGAAAAAAACAACTTTAGGCACACATTGGCACGGTCACTAATTGCTTTTATTAAAGAAGCGAACACAAACATTGAGTTAAGGGTTTCATATATAAAAATTACGATAACACCGCAATAGTAAATAAACCTATAAAATAGAAATTGATGAATACTTCTCGTATCTGAGGATATTTCTTCTTGGTCTCCAAGCTCAAAGTCTTGAAGTCATTTTGCAAGACTTCCATGAATTTCTTCGTGGAGTCATCGCCGGTCACAGCGCTAACGAATGCCATGTTATCATCAACTAACGTTAATTAATTATTCATATCTTATTTTAATTAGAAATCGCAAAAATTAAAAATATGCCATGTACACAATCGACATCACAATTTTCAGTTCAGAAATTCGATCAGTTTGACAAGTTAAGCCGTCATCATCATTCTATCATATCATCAAACAAACAAATGTAATATGTACAGAGAAAATCTAATTCCATAAATTATTGCGGGTGTGTAAGACAAAATTTTAATAAATAAATGCTGAGAAATTATCACTTATTCTATTCTGTCTTATTTCTAAACGTTAAATTAATAAATCGTTTCACGCTAGGATTTGTCACTTTCTTTCTGACATATTTTTGATGACGTAGCATTTGTAAATAAAATGAAATATAACATTTTAAATAATAAAGTATGAAAAATAATTTAAAAATAAATCGTTTCCTTCAAGATTTAACATTCAGTAACACATTTTTGATTTATTTTACCTAGATAAGATATAATGACAGTTTCTAAATTCATGTAACGGAACGTTACATTTTCTTATTCTTTCGTGTTGCCATGTAGCTAATAAACTACTAGAAAGGTAGTTCTCATTTGCTATTAACCTAGATATTTTTAATCAGCGATTTTTCTGACAGCTAAATTAAGAAAAAAAAAATTAGTATAAAAAAGTCTCAACAGATGGCATTTCATTGAAAGCCGAGTCGTAATAATGGCTGTACCTATATTGTGTGCTTTTTATTGTCAGCCAGAGGCAGAAAAAAAATTACATAACAGTTTGACAGTTGCACAAATAACAAAATTGATACTTATTAGATGTTTTTTTTATTAGGTTTTATTTTTTTTTAATGCCAGCACCGTGCATTTTTGCTTTTTGAATGGTCTCGCCTTTTACTAAGCGCCACCTATGAATTCATCTGAAACTATTTTTTTTAAATCCCTAATTGGGATGGAATAGGAATTCGATGATGCACACACTTTCTACATTTGACTAGATGTAGTTTGTCGTTTACAAAATATTACACGTCATAGTGTAAGCGTCGTTTTTTAATTAGTAAGCAAAGAGAGTGATAAATATCTCTGAAAGATCGAGAGTTTGTTTTCCGATAATTTTGATGATACTACCTGAACTCCATTTATTCTTACCAGTCCTATCATGTAAGCAATCTTACCAGTCTTTTTATGATTTTACAACAATATAAATTAAAATAGACTTTTTAGGAAATTACTTTCGTGCTTAATAAATAAAGTTTTACTTTAGAATGTTTTGGTTTGAACTAATATTTGATTAATTGACCGAGCGAGCGAAGCGAGCGAAGGTCTCTAAATCGAGTTGGGGGCGAAACACATTGTTTGTATGTATGTATGTATGTATGTATGTATGTATGTATGTATGTATGTATGTATGTATGTATGTTTGTACCGCGATAACTGCCGAACCGATGGTCCGATTTTGATGAAATTTGGTAGGCATGTAGGAAATATCAATAGAATTTTCAAGTTCGTTGGGCATCAAAATCGGTTCAGTAGTTTTTGAAATATTAATAAAAACGTCCGCGATTATCTAGCAAACGAAACCATAGCGTGTTCTAACTTTGGATAACGCCATCTAGATTTTATTTAGGGAACTGAATTACGTTAGAAGAGTCGAAATCAGAGTATATCAATAAAAACGCGAGTAATAATCGCGAGGTCTAAGTTCGCGGCGAACTACTAGTTTTTAACAAAATTCAATAAAAAGTACTGTGAAGATTGTTTACATGATAGGACTGGTAAGAATAAATGGAGTTTATATAGAATGGTATAAACAAAAAGTTTTTAATTAGAAATCTAAATCTCTTCATTAAGTAGCTTTTGAAATAATACTATTACTTATATCCTATCAGCATCATCAAGTAGCGGTGTTAACTAATGACTTCTAAACTTAAAAACTTACATCCGCGAAATGTCGAAGACGCACGCACTTGGGTTCACTGAAAAATATTATCATATGCACGCTTTTTTTTTCAATTTACTTGTCTAACATAAAAGTTCTGGATGATTTTAAACTAATACGCTATACAATGCAATACTCTTTATTGCACCAAAAAAATACAATCATGAGCACAAAATACTATAATGAATTGAATTGATTACTATCTCGGTATATAGGTAGGTTATATGTATATAGGTAAATTAAATAACTACACTAATATGTGAAAGTGAGTGGAAGAAATACAGTGCAGTGATCGCTGAAGCTGATCGATGATATCTAGACGAGATGACCCACTTTTCTGATGGTAGATTTTTCACCTAATGTGGCAACATCGATTACTGATTGTGCAGAAGAAAAAACAATGGTGTGATTCCAGATTTTTATTTGTAAGTATTTATAGAATTCAATATCAATCTAGCTTATGAAACGATTGTGAGTTGATAAAACCTTTGTGCGACTGGATACTGTGGATAATGAGGTATAAAACAAGTAGAACACGCCAAAAAACCGCTGTGCAATATTGACGTACTGTCATTTCAGGTTTTTTTACTTTATTTATTCAGCTTGATTCAGCTATGCGCCATTTACTGCAATAGATCGGCGGATGTCTGCAGATTTTAGCCCATCTTTAAATAAAACTCGATTCAACGTAAGTACAATGGCAGGGTGGTTCTGACGTTGCGACGACTGCGCGATGTATCATCCACCCGCTTTCGCGTTTTTTAGTGTGAATAATTTTGTGCCGGCACGTAGTTTTCTTCGATTATATGCAGTTTGTGCAGTTTTATTGGTTGACAGTGCATGTGTAGTGCGGTTTGGTGAGGTGGTCGTGCCCGGAGGTTGTAGGAGTTGTGACAGGTAACGTGTCATCGCGAGTGGTCTTGCGGACTTACGGCGACTGTCGCAATCCGAGAGCCGCGGTAAACAAAGCAACATGTTTCTTGCGTATTTGTAAATAATTGTGCAGTGTTAATGCAATTACCTCTCGGGTCGCGTCACAAGGCATAGTCCTCCTTATGTGCAGGTGACACTGTTTACAATGCATTGCTTAGTTTTGACAGATTGTGTTCAATACAAGCAGTTACACAGAACATTCATTTCATGAACAGAACATTTTATTCGTCTTGTTTTTTTTCTCCCAAATGTACACAACATTGTCTCTGAAATGTTTTTACTGAATATTTTAGCAAAAAGTTAAAAAATCTTTGAAACTATCCAGGGTTATATTGTCCGTCATTTTATAAGAGTGCATTTGGTCTTGTATACACATGTTAGACAAAACAGTGCAGCACAAAATCTAAATATGTTTAGTAAAATTTGTCGACATCATATGTAACAGCTGTTAGGTAGTAATTCATTTGCGTTCATATATCATCAAGATAAATATCATTGGAAGATTACCATGTGATAGACATCGCTTAAATCTGTCTGTATTATATAAATAGAAAGTTGTTTAAAGCTGATTATGAATAAAAATTACTAATTAATAATGGCCACTCAATAAATTTATGAATTCCAACATACTTAGGAATGCAAATATTTGCAGTTATTATTTTTATTTATTTATTTAAACTTTATTGTACACACATACAAAAGTACAGTACAAAAGGTGGACTTAATGCTAAAAGCATTGTCTGACAGTCAAAACAGGCTTTATTATAGTCATATTCATATTTGTTTATTTGCTCATTTAAATTATGCAGGGCTGAATTTCTCTGAAGAACATTATACTTAAGGATATTCAGTGCTTCACAAATGTTACTTTTCACAAATTTTTGATAGTTTTTGAACTTCTTCCTAGTATAACTATTGACAAAATAGCCTGTATCTCCGCCACAGTTAGATCTTTGTTTTCAGACCCATACTACAATTGTTTTTCATTTGTTTCAGATAACATCAAAAACCAATCCTGCAATAATCTTTCCAAAATCTTCCTCAAGACTGTTTTAATTTAGACTATAGTTTTGCTTAGCTTAAAGAAAGTCGGTAACAGAAAGAAAGGCACGCCAACTGAGTGAGAGAGAATCAAAAGACGGAATAGCTATTTATTTAATTATTAATTATTGTAACCTGTTATATTATTTTTGTAGTTATCCTCTGTATCTATAGTTTTTAGAATGAAATCAATTGAGATTCTATTTATTCAGTTTTAACGATGATCACAATGAATATTTACGAATTTAATATTGAATTTTTTATCTGACGAAGCAGTTTTTGGGCAATTTGAGTGGTCATAATGGATAATATGGCATCGAATGTGACTTTGAGGAACAGCAAGCAGAGGAAGGAGAATTTGATAACAAGGAAGCAAGACAAGAGTCCCGAGAAAACCATTCGTGGGACGAGAGGTGCTTACCGAGGGCTACCATCAACCTCGAAGAGAGGGGAGGATGAGGAGACGGGCTCCACGGAAAGACTGGACAGACCAAAGAAATTCATTTCTCAGAAGAGCAACTATGGATTGGGGAAGAGGCCCGACTTCTCGCTGAAGAACAGGAATGTGCACCTCGCCTCCTCGCGGTATGGCCAGGTAAGTCTATCTATTTTATAAAAAATAAAATAAAATTTCTACAATATTGATTGATAAATTTATGAATATGAAACAGTGAATAAAACAAAGTCAGCTCATCACTGCCGTAAGCAATAAAGTGGTAGGGTTTTCAGCTCCATCAATTAACTCTTTTAAAAAATCTCTTGATAGACATAGTGAAGTGATTATAAGACTTAATACCTACTACCTGATATCTGATATAGACGCGTCAGCTGTACAATTGTCTATCTAAAGAATAAATAAATAGTTATCATGTTTATATCTAACCTAAGTATATTATGTTTATATATAAGTATATCATGTTTCCCAGTTCTTTATTTATTTCTTTATTTATTAGAAGACAAAACAGATTACAATCAATTACAGACTCATATTATATGCTTATAAAAATTGTTCTAATTGTAATCCAAAACATGTGTACCTATATGCATCTAAATGGAAGAGCTGATGAAGAACCATCAAGAATCCAAGAGACCAGCTACACTATAACATATGGAAATGGCGCCTTAGCAAAACTTGATTAATGTTATAGCTTAAATTCTAGTATAAGGTATTATATAAATAAGATTATGTATAGATATGGAATATACATAGTTCAATACCGAAATAATCAACCTCCTATTGTTTTGGCCTGGAATGTAAATCCGTTTTCTGCCTTGACCTGACCCTAGATTGAACCCGAGATCTTGTGATTCAGGCATGACTAACACGCGGCCACGCGTGGGCGGACCTCCAATCTCACGGGTCACCCAGATTCGCCGTCATTTGACGCCCGCCGTCTTGCTGAGATACACTGACCCACTATCTTAGATTAGCTAATAGGTCTCATTTTAGGCATTAGGTATACGATATATTAATCCTATTACAGTGTTCGACGATACATAAGGGAAAAGCACTAATGCTCGACAGTGAACTAAAGGTAGACACTTTCTTAAATCCGTCTTGATTCTATTATTTTTTTGCGATTTACTTGTGTCGACCATTAGTGCCTTTACCTTAATACTCAATTGACTTGTGGAAGACATATCGGCTAGTTTGCTGTTTTGTAGTTTTTCATCTTTTTCGCATAGCGAAAGGATTCGGCGTAACCGTCAGCCGAATTTCACTTATCGCTATCACTAAGTCGGAAATAAATAAAGCCTAGGATTAAAAAATAGCCTATATTGTCCCACTGCTGGGCAAAGGCCTCCTCTCTAGCCATTTCTCTATTCAGTGGTAAAGCCTAGGTTAAATTATTAAAGTCTAGGTGCTATAGGTATGTGCTTATGTGTTAGTACATACACACAGCTAAAGCTTTACCTTTAGTTAAGCTTTTCCAAATATGAATTACAGTGGCTGGCAACTTTCGCCTCACAGCTTAATAAAGCAGAGGTGAGTGACCTAGGCCGATCCTAGGTCACACGACCTTACATAAAAGGCAGCCGTTAAATCTTTGTTGGCTTGTGACCAACTTCAATTACTGGGGGGTCGATAGCCTAAAGGTGATTTCATGTTTGTAATGCTTACACAAGTCAAAGGTTTGGCTTAAAAATAAAATCTGTACTGTAACTGTATGTCTATAGACATAGGAGATATTGAAGGAAAAAATGGTAGAAGGGTTTATAGGGCCAATAAAAACCAAAACATTTTTTTTTATTTACAAAAAAATTACAATATTTAGTAGTTTTACCATTACCCTCTCCACTGTATGTCAATCATGTCGATTAACCATTGTATGTCCATACTTCTATACTAATTATATAATACGAATGTCTGTCTGTACCGCTTTCACGGCTAACCCGCTAGACCAATTTTGTTGAAATTTGGTATGGATATAGTTGAAAACCCGGGGTCAAACATAGGCTACTCTTTTTTCAAAAATCAACCTTCAAGGGGCTGAAATGGGGCGTCAAAGTTTGTATGAAAAACACCCATACTTTTTGCCGCGGGCGGAGCCGCGGGTCAACAGCTAGTTTTCTATAAATAAGTTAATTAAAGATACGCTCGCAGCAAAACGTGATTGCGAGCTATAATTAGAAACGTAGTGTCATCTGTTTTAAAATCCGTTATCGGCGCTGTTACTGCGATTGTCTGAAACACTCATTTTGTGATTTATCTTCATTTACTACGTGCACAGAATTTAGAATAAATGCGCCAAACAGAAGTGCCTACGGCTGTCGCTTTCGCTCACTAAAAAAACAATGTAAATCCAAAGTCGGAAACTCTACTAGATGCGCCCAGGGGCTTCGCTCCCGTGGGAAATTCGAAATAAAATAAAAAGTATCTTATTTACTATTCCCGGTATTTTTCTACTTCATCTCCTACGGCGTAGACAAAGCCAAAGGCAACGTTTACTGGACAAACAATGAAATCTATCTTGTAACTGATACGTCAAAAGGCGACCTAGTTATGCATGTATTACGTTGAAGATTAGGCCATTGAATTACTGATAGGACATTAGTAGTCATTGGACATCTATTGTGTGTCTCGAACCTTTGTTTTGTAGTACGTATAAGTACTTTATCCAACAAAACAATGAATACCACATGCACAAATTCACATGATAGATTTATATCTAAAATAAATCGATTTTTATCCTAATCCTAACTAATATTTATAAATTGGAAAGTGAGTTTGTTTGTTACCTCTTCACGCTTCATCTACTGAATCAATCTTCTTGTTACCTCTTCACGCTTCATCTACTCGGTTACCGAATCTTCCTGAAATTTCGCATACACATAGGTAGAACTACTGAGAGGAAATAATTTATAGAGAGGAATTTATGTTTATATTTTTATGTTCTTTTTTTAGCGATGTTGTATTGGGTATTAAGCCTGTAATGGCATGCTGTATAAAATGAAATAAATAAATATAAAATTCTTCCGTTACTGACTGACAGACAAAGCACAGCTAAAACTACTGGGCGTAGAAAGCTGAAATTTGGCATGTAGGTTCCTTAGGGAGTGTAGGGGAGCACTAAGGGAGGATTTCCCGAAATTCCCACGGGAACAAAGTCCCGGGCCCATACTAATCCTAACTAATATTATAAATTAATGCGAAAGTGAGTTTGTTTGTTACCTCTTCACGTTTTATCTACTCAACTAATCTAACTGAAATTTCGCATACGCATAGTTCAAAGTACTGAGAAGGACATAGGATACCTTTCATCCCGGAAAAAAGCAATGTTCCCGTGAGAAATTCACGCGGGTGAAGTCGCGGGCAAAAGCTAGTTTCTTATAAGAATCGACAAATTTTTTTTTTCTTTAAAGAACAACGTAACTTTCGGCTATAGCTATAGAGTAGGATCAGCTGTGTGTGTCCCCATGACTTCGCTCCCCTGGGAATTTCGGGATTCCTTAGCTTTATTGTATTATAGTTACTTGTAATACTTGAGGTCTCAAGTAAATCAAGTATCAAGTTAACAATAAGTAGGCACGTGTCGCCGCCAACGTGTCTAATCTACATAGGAACTTGGCTTACATAAAAGCTGACTAATAAGTAACTTAACTATGTAATACTAGATTTTGCCCTCGGCTTCCGCCGCGTGAATTTAGTTTTTGTCCATTTTACCCCCTTGGAGGTAAGGAGGAGGAGGGACGCTATAATTGTTTTTTTTTTTTTAATTTCTCAGTGGTAGTTCTCACTATGTGAACGTTATAAAGAACCTCGGCTAAACTTAAAGCTCAGCATTTTCGTCTCTGCGTTGATAATCCTACCTAATAGAACTAATATTATAAATGCGAAAGTGAGTTTGTTTATTTGTTTATTTATTTCTTTGTTTGTTACCTCTTCACGCTTTATCTACTGACCCAATCTTGCTGAAACTGCATACACATAGAAGTACTGAGAAGTACATAGGGTACTTTAGATCCCGGGAAAAAACACTGTCTCCATAGAAAAGTCAAAGGGTAACAAACGGAACCCTATTAATATTTAAGTCGGAAAAATCACAAGGCTTTTCTTGTTGTCTCCTTATTCATATTTCTGTGACAGATACTTTCTTGCGATTTACGACCAATAATGTACAATTATTTGCGTGGAAGGTTCATAGCTCGGTAAATACTTTGTATTTAAAGTTACTCTCCCTCCGCCTCTGTCATTCTCTGTGCCTGTTAAGCTTTTAACTCCTAAACTATTTTACGGATTTTGATGCGGTTTTCACTGTTA